>PVKP010000268.1:122024-168693 GCA_004027715.1 Plecturocebus donacophilus | reverse complement strand
AATATAAATTATTAAAGGTATAACTAGGGAGCATATAACAAGTATGAAACCAAGTGTATTATGTGTAATAAGCACTTAACTTTCCATTTTATTTGGAAATAAGAACATAGAGTAACTTACATAAAGTATAGCATCTTTTTAAATTGAGTATCCAACTAAGTTGCAGTCATTTGTTCAACAAATATTGAGTACCAAGCTTTCTTCCCGGCTCTAGAGATAAACCAGTGAGCAAAACAGGTTAAAAAAAAATAGATTAAAATGTCTGTTCTTATGGCACTTGAGAAAGGCAGTCACAAACTTTAAAATAGGTAAATTGTATAGTGTGATATGTTCCATGGATAAAGAACAAACAAAGGAGAATTAGGAATGCTACAGGGTAGGAATTAGAGTAAGCCTCACCAAGAAGGTAAAATTTAAGCAAAGATTTTTAAGGTAAAGGGGTAAAGTATGTGATGATCTAAAGAAGGACATCAGCAGGAAAATGAAATAGTCAGTGCAAAGGCTTTGAGGAAGAAGTTTTCCCAGGAAAATCAAGGGACATCCAGGAGATGAGTGACTAGAGCTGAGTGGGTAAAGGAGAGAATCCTAGAGAGGAAAGCAGCTATTATAAAGATCGACCTTTGCATTAATTCTGAATTTTGTATTCATGTGAATGGGTTTACCACTGTAGATATGTTTCATTATTCAAGGCAATATCAAAAGTTTAGCAGATCACTGATACAGAATCCTTTACCTGTGCATTTGCCTGTGGACATACATTTTGTTTTTCATTCCTTCCCTGTGGTTTGAGCAACCGTGAAAATGCTTTAATGACAGCCAGGGAGAGGTTATTGGAATATTTCCTCCTACACTAAAATTTCGTCTCACTAAGTAATTGCTTTTTCTGCATACTGTAATCTATCCCCTTTCAGAAATAAAGGACTCATACCTCCAGCTGCTGAGAGTGCCACCAACACACAGCCCTTAGTTGTCAACCACCTTTGAGAATGATCCCAGCAGAAAGAAGCTAATGCACTAGAGCAATAGCCAAACAATCTTGAAAAGGAAAAAAATTTGAAGTAATCATGTTTCCAATTTCAAAACTTCTACAAAGCTATAGTAATCAGGACAAATGATGCTAGTATGAGGATAGACATATAGAACAATGGTATAAAATGAAGATCCCAGAAATAATCCCCTATGTATATAGTCAAATGATTTTTGACAAGGATGCCAAGACCATTCAGTGAGAGAAAAGACATTCTTTTCAGAAAAAAAAAAATGGGGAAAGACTAAATAACTTCATGCCAAAGAATGAAGTTGTACCCTTTACTTATACCAAAAAAATTAATTCAAAATAAGTCTTACAACCAAATGTAAGAGTTAAAGCTATACAACTTTTAGAAGAAAACATAGGAGTAAATCTTTATGACCTTAGATTAAGTTACGTTTGGTTTCTTAGATATGACACCAAAAGTACAAGAAACAAAAGAAAAAATAGATAAGTAGGAATACATCAAAATTTAAAACTTTTGCGCTGTATACAATACCATTAAGAAAGTGAAAGGACAAACCACAGAATAGGAGAAAATATTTACAAATCATTTTTCAGTTAAGAGACTTCTACTTAGAATAAAGAACTCTTACAATTCAATAGTGAAAAGACAAATAATGCAATTTTTAAATTTACATTAAAATGAAATTTAAAATATTTACTTGAATAGACAGTTCTCCAAAGAGTATATACAGGTGGCCAATATGCACATGAAAAGATGCTCACCATTATTCATCAGTGAAATGCAAATCAAAACCAAATAATATATCACTTTACATCCATTAGGATGGAGATAATTAAAAAGACATATAACAAGCATTGATGAGGATGTGGAAAACTTGAAACCCACAACATTGCTGGTAAAAATGTAACATAGTTTAGCTGCTATAGAAAGAAGTCTGATGGTTACTCAAAGCAATAAACATAGATTATCATATGACTCAGCATTTCCACTCCTAGGTGTAATGGAGTGGAAATGAAAATGTGCATGCACTCAAAAACTTATACATGAATGTTTATAGTATTGTTATTCATGATAGCCAAAAAGTAGACCACCCTAATGTTCATCAGTTGATGGATGAACAAAACATGATACATCTACATAATGAAATATTATTTGGCAATAAAAAGAAATGAAGTACTGATACATGCTACAACTGGATTTGCTGTGAGAACATGCTAAGTGAAAGAAGTCAGTCACAAAAGACTATGTACTTTCATATGTGATTCCATTTATATGAAATGTCCAGAACAGGCAAATGCATAGAGATAGGAAGTAGACTAGGGGCTTCAAGGGGCTGAGGGAAGTGGAGAGGAAGAGGAGTGACTGCTAATTGGTACAGGATCTCTTTTTGTGGTGATAAAAAAGTTCTGTATTAACCTTTTGAATAAACTAAAATCATTGAATTATGCACTTTAAAAGGATGAAGTTTGCTGTACAGAAACTCTGGAGTTTAATTAGATCCCATTTGTCTATTTTGGCTTTTGTTGCCAATGCTTTTGGTGTTTTAGTCATGAAGTCCTTGCCTATGCCTATGTCCTGAATGGTTTTGCCTAAATTTTCTTCTAGGGTTTTTATGGTGTTAGGTTTTATGTCTAAGTCTTTAATCCATCTGGAGTTAATTTTAGTGTAAGGTGTCAGGAAGGGCTCCAGTTTCTGCTTTCTGCACATGGCTAGCCAGTTTTCCTGACACCATTTATTAAACAGGGAATCCTTTCCCCATTGCTTGTTTTTGTCAGGTTTGTCAAAGATCAGATGGTTGTAGATGTGTGGTGTTGTCTCCAAGGCCTCTGTTCTGTTCTATCGGTCTATATTTCTGTTTTGGTACCAGTACCTTGCTGTTTTGATTACTATAGCCTTGTAGTATAGTTTGAAGTCAGGTAGCATGATGCCTCCAGCTTTGTTTTTTTTGCTTAGGATTATCTTGGCTATACGGGCTCTCTTTTGGTTCCATATGAATTTTAAGGTGGTTTTTCCCAGTACTGTGAAGAGGGTCATTGGTAGCGTGATGGGGATAACATTGAATCTATAAATTACTTTGGGCAGTATGACCATTTTCACGATATTGATTATTCCTAACCGTGAGCGTGGAATGTTTTTCCATCTGTTTGTGTCCTTTCTTACTTCCTTAAGCAGCGGTTTGTAGTTCTCCTTGAAGAGGTCGTTTACATCCTTTGTTAGCTGTATTCCTAGGTATTTTATTCTCTTTGTAGCAACTGTGAATGGGAATTTGCTTATGATTTGGCTCTCTGTTTGTCTGTTATTGGTGTATAGGAATGCTTACGGTTTCTGCACACAGATTTTGTATCCTGCAACTTTGCCAAAGTTGCTTATCAATTTAAGGAGATTTTGGGCTGAGACAATGGGGTCTTCTAAATATACAATCATATCATCTGCAAATAGAGACAGTTTGACTTCCTCCTTTCCTATTTGAATACCCTTTATTTCTTTTTCTTGCCTGATTGCTCTGACTAGAACTTCCGAATACTATATTGAATAGGAGTAGTGAGAGAGGGCATCCTTGTATAGTGCTTCTGTACAGCAAAGGAAACAATCATTGGAGTGAACCAGCAACCAACAGAATGGGAAAAAATTTTCACAATCTACTCATCTGACAAAGGGCTAATATCCAGAATCTACAAAGAACTAAAACAGATTTATAGGAAAAAAAACAACCCCATCCAAAAGTGGGTGAAGGATATGAACAGATACTTTACAAAAGAAGACATATATGAGACCAACAAACATATGAAAAAATACTCATCATCACTGGTCATTAGAGCAATACAAATCAAAACCACATTGAGATACCATCTCACGCCAGTTAGAATGGCGATCATTAAAAAATCTGGAGATAACAGATGCTGGAGAGGATGTGGAGAAATAGGATCACTTTTACACTGTTGGTGGGAGTGTAAATTAGTTCAACCATTGTGGAAGACAGTGTGGTGATTCCTCAAGGACCTAGAAATAGAAATTCCATTTGATTCAGCAATCCCATTACTGGATATATATCTGAAGGATTATAAATCATTCTATTATAAAGACACATGCACACATATGTTCATTGCAGCACTGTTTACAATAGCAAAGACCTGGAACCAACCCAAATTCCCATCAATTAGAAACTGGACAGGGACAATGTGGCACATATACACTATGGAATACTATGCAGCCATAAAAATCGATGAGTTCATGTCTTTTATAGGGACATGGATGAATCTGGAAACCATCATTCTGAGCAAACTGACACAAGAACAGAGAATCAAACACCACATGTTCTTACTCATGGGCGAGTGTTGAACAATGAGAACATGTGGACACAGGGAGGGAAGCATCACACACTGGAGTCTGTTGGGGGGTGCTAAGAAAGGGACAGCAGGGGCTGGGGAGGGACAACATGGGGGGAAATGCCATCAATAGGTGACGGAGGGATGGAGGCAGCAAACCACCTTGCCATGTTTGTACCTATGCAACAATACTGCATGATCTGCACATGTACCCCAGAACCTAAAGTACAATTTAAAAAGGGGGAAGTTTATGGTATATGAATTATATCTCAATAAAAATGTTTTTATAAAACATTTTTCATTGTTAGCTGAGGCTTCTATTGAGACTGCATTGCAGTCTAGCCCGATCACAGTTTCTTCTCTTCTCTTTCACAATAAATTTCGTGCACAATAAATCTTCATCCCAGACTCTTCTTCCCAGGAGACCTAGATTGCAGCAGAGGCTCAGGTCCTCAGGTTCCCATCCCCATCTGCCTTGAAATTTGACAAGGGATTCATGTATACATGTGTGAGATACATTTCTGCTTTCTTTTGCTTTTTCACGTAGATGGGCATAAATATTTGATTTAGGTTTTTAATCACTTAATACACATAGATTTAGTTTTATAGTCTAATTGAAAAAATAAATTTTAAAATGAATTTTGTCTTTTAACAAAGAAAAAATAGCTAACATTATAGGTAATCATTTCTATATTTGATGTTCAGTTAATATATACCTTATTCTATTTTGTAATGCCAAGATTTGGTCAGAAATAAATATTAACTTCATCTTATAATACATTGACTCTACACGTGATTAGGGCTGTTGTCCTGGCTAATCCTTCTGCCTAGGAAGCTCTCACCCAGATCTCTGCTCAGCTGTGCCCCAGTCTCACCTTTGTGAAGCCTTCCCCAAGCACTCTGTATAATATTCTCTGGCCTCATGCTTATCCTACCCCTTCAACCCAACTTATTCTGCCTTTCCTTTTTATTTTTCCATAAACTTTCCATATCCTATATAATTTACTTTCTGATTATTTTGTCATCTGTATGACACCATAGCAATGCAAGTACCTCCAGGATAGGGCTTTCCTACCGTTTTCTTCACTAACATGTTCCAAATGCCTAGAACAGTGCCTGGCATATGTAGATGCTTAAGAAATATTTTCTGAAGTAACAAATGAATTGACATTAGAGCAGACTGATTAAGCCAACTATGTCAAGGGATTCACAGAGCCACTAGAAGGACATATGGAACTCAGCACATCATTGTACTCATAGCTGACATTTATTACAGAAGCATAGGAAGGATATACAGCTGATGATAAGGGGAAAAGACAAGGAGAGTCTAGAAGAATCCACATGCAGACTTCCTTAGGCTGTATCTCTCCCTTGAGGTGAAGAACAGAGTCTTCACCCAGCAACAAAAATGCAGCAGCATGTGTGAGATGTTTTTGCCTAAAGAAGACCTTTAGAGCCTCCACACCAAGAGTCTTTATTGGACACTGATTATGTAGGCACTCTCTGCTTGGCATGTGCCAAAATTCCAGACTTGCAGAACAAAAGTGGATATTCAGCATAAACTGTATCATTTGTACAAAACAATTTAGGCACAGTGATTCACCTTTATCATTTGGGGAAAGTTTTATCCCATTGTAGAGAGCAGTTTACTAGACAAGCTCCCAGATAGCAGCCTTTCTAAAATAGCAGCATCAAACCAACTATGTTTGCTCTTTTCTGGATACCAGTTGACATTAAAATGGATTCTTAAGTCTAACATGAAGTAAAAGAAAATCTTTAATTTATGAAAATATTTCCTAATATGATTCTTTTCTGTATAACTGAATGCAGTAGTTCCTAGGCAAAATATAGACTTTTTACAGACTTCTGATTCTTTGATATTTTAAATGTCATATCATATAAGCTGACTATAGAGATTTATATTCTTTTTTTATCCATTTGTAGATCTTGGAATTTCTGGTACCACGTCAAAAAAGTAAGTGTTTCAGAATTATCTGATTTCCTTTTGACAGTATATTTGTATTCATTTGAGACTATCAACCATTTTACTCATTGGAGTAATTATTCATTCTCATGTAAATAATTTCACAACTTGTTTTTATTTCATTTCAGATTTTTGTTGTTGTTATTTTACTGGAAGCTCCAAACTGTTGCTTTGCAATGAAAATGAATAATCTATTTCAATCTCCAAGATTGTCACTAAGTTATACCTAGAAGTATTTGGGAATTGTGGTTTGAATATTTTAATAGCATTATATTCTATATTCATTACCATAGTTTTATCCAACATAGATTTTTAGAAGTTTTTCATGGAGTATTAATTGTAAGGAAGGATAGTAAAAATGGTAAACATTATATCCTTTTTTAGATGTATATTTTGTCACTGAAATTGAGACACATTTTTCAGTGATGGTGTCTTACGAACCCTGTAAGGTAGGTTGCAGTCATGATATAGTTGTGTGAAACCTTCTGCTGAACCCTCTAAAATCCTGAAAGTGCCATTTTTAGTAACAAATCCTGAAATTTGCATTTTTAGTAACAAATGAATTCAGTTGGATTTTCTGACATACTTTTCTTTATAGAGAATAGGAAATTCCTATGATTATTGAGGTCCAAACTCTAAATGATTTTTTTTTCAAATGCTCTTAAGCCCTCTTAGATACAACATGGTGGCATTCCTCTGTAAGTTTTAACTGCTGTCCTTATTACCATACCCCTTGACTCAAAGAAACTGCTTTTAAACCCAAATAAAATAATCTCAGGAGCCACACACCATTTTTTTTTTTCTGATTTGTGTTTTTTGTTTGTTTGCTTGTTTTGCATGGTTGATTTTAGGGGAGATCTTCAGTGGAATGCTGGAGAGAAAAAGTTGACTGGTGGAGCCAACTGGCAGCCGAAAGTAGCTCCGGCAACCTGGTCAGCAGGCGTTCCACAAAGTGCACCTTTGGTATGTAGCAGTCAGAGCCCATAGCAGTCCGAGCCCATAGCAGCACAGGCAGTTTGCCAGTTTCCAAGTGGTTAGAGTAGGGTGCATTTTGCTAACTTAGCTGCTGACAGTGTACTTACTCTTCTGCATTGAAGAAATATAAGCAAGATGCAAAAGTTACCAAACTGTAGATTCCATTGACTTTATATTTAATAAAGATTATGACATTTTAAAAATTTTAAACATCTTAATATTTATACTTTCATATTTGTTAAATTATGAAAATGATTTATCAAAAGCATTTAATATCATTGATCATTTTATCTGTCTTATATTTCTTGCCCACGTTTTCTGATTGTCTTACTAAGTAATAGCTTTTTTTCTTACCAGAAAGATTGGGCAGTTTTTTATTGTATAAGTGAAAGTTTATCTTAAAATCCTGTTACTTCTGCTTACCATTTAAAAATTGGAACTACTCACACCATCTTTTCTATAAGGTTTGATGGATTTTATTTCTGTATTTGAAATTTCTATTAATATATTAATACTTCCATTCACTCTGGGAAAGAACGTATCATTGGACATAAAGACTATTGCTTTGCAAAATTTGCTGGCACAAAACGAACATGTTTTTGGAGTGGCAAAATGTATAATTTTTCTATATCTGCTCCATGTTTAGCAAAACTAGGCTAGCCACTGTTTCTTAAGCTTATTGGCAGTTTTCTACCTTTGCCTACCACCTCCACCTGTGTAAATCATACCCATCTCTAAGCTTTTCTTGATATCATTCTTTGGGTAAATACAGCCATTCCAAATGGAAGAAATTGGCCAAAACAAAAGAGTTACGGAACCCATGCAAGGCTGAAATCCAGTGAGACAGTCAGATCTTAAAGCTCCAAAATGTTCTCCTTTGACTCCATGTCTCATATCCAGGCCACACTGATGCAAGAGGTGGGCTCCCATGGCCTTGGGCAGCACCACTCCTGTGGCTCTGCAGGGTATAGCCCCCTTCTGACTGCTTTCATAGGCTGGCATTGAGTGTCTGAAGATTTTTCAGGCTTACAGTGCAAGCTGTCAGTGGATCTACCGTTCTGGGGTCTGGATGATGGTGGTCCTCTTCTCAAAACTCCACTAGGTGATGCCCCAGTAGTAATTCTGTGTGGGGGCTCCAACCCCACATTTTCCCTCTGCACTGCCCTAGCAGATGTTCCCCATGAGGGCCCCACCCCTGCAGCAAACTTCTGCCTGGGCATCCAGGTATACCCATACATCTTCTGAAATCTATGTGGAGGTTCCCAAAACTCAATTCTTGGCTTCTGTGCACCCACAGGCTCAACACCACATGTGAGCTGCCAAGGCTTGCAACTTTCGCCCTCAGAAGCAACAGCCCGAGCTATACCTTGGCCCTCTGAGTCATAGCTGGAGTGGCTAGGACACTGAGCACCAAATCCCTAGACTGCGAACAGCACAGGGACTCTGGGACTAGACCATGAAACCACTTCTTTTTGCCCCCACCATACCTCCAAGTCTATGATAGGAGGGGCTGCTACAAAGGTCTCTGAGATGTCCTGGAGACATTTTCCCCATTGTCTTGGTGATGACATTTGGCTCCTCATTACTTATGCAAATTTATGCAGCCAGCTTGAATTTCTTTTCCGAAAATGGGATTTCCTTCTTTTTTTTATTTTAGATGGAGTCTTGCTCTGGCAGCTGGAGTGCAGTGGCACGATCTCAGCTCACTGCAACCTCCACCTCCCAGGTTCAAGTGATTCTCCTACCTCAACCTCCGGAGTAGCTGGGACTGCAGACATGCACCACCACACCCAGCTAATTTTTGAATTATTAGTGGAGATGGGGTTTCACCATGTTGGCCGTGATAGTCTTAATCTCTCGACCTTGTGATCCACTTGCCTCGGCCTCCAAAAGTACTGGGATTACAGCCATGAGCCACTGTATCCAGCCAGAAAATGGGATTTTCTTTTCTATCACATTGTCAGGCTACAAATTTTCCAAACTTTTACACTCTATTTCCATTTTAAAAACTGAATGCCTTTAACAGTACCTATGTCACCTCTCAAATGTTTTGCTGCTTAGAAATTTCTTCCACCAGATACCCTAAATCATCTCTCTCAAATTCAGTGTTCCACAAATCTCTGGGGCAGGGGCAAAATGCCACCAGTCTCTGCTAAAACATAACAAGAGTCACCTTTGCTCCAGTTCCTAAAAAGTTCCTCATCTCCATCTGAGACCACACAGCCCACATTTTCCCATCTTATTCTGAGCCCTCCAGACTGTTCTAACGTCTGTCTGTTACCCAATTCCAAAGTCACTTCCACACTTTCAGGTATCTTTTCAGCAGTGCTGTACTCTACTGGTACCAATTTACTGTATTATTCTGTTTTCATGCCGCTAATCAAGACACACCTGAGACTGGGCAATTTACAAAAGAAAGAAGTTTTATGGACTTACAGTTCCATATGGCTGAGGAGGTCTCACAGTCATGGTGGAAGACACTGAGGAGCAAGTCACATCTTGCACGGATGGTAGCAGGCAAAGAGAGAGCTTATTTGGGGAAAACTTCCCCATATAAAACCATCAGATCTCATGAGACTTATTCACTACCAGTACAGTACAGCAAAAACCCGCCCACATGATTCAATTACCTCCCACCAGGCCCCTCCCACAGCACATGGGAATTCAAGATGAGACTTGGGTGGGGACACAGCCAAACCGTATCACCCCGGTTTCTGTGTGAGGCAGTTTGCTAAATAATAAGGCCACTAACCCAGAAGCGAACAGGGAAAAGCACTTTAAAAGTAATACTAAGTTGAAGAACTCCCTTGGCCATCACCCACCCTGATATCAAGACTTAACTGTGCAAAGTTAAGAATTCATCAAGTACTTAATTAACAACTGTTTTGCATCTTAAGGATAACAAAGCTGCCAACTGATTGGTAGGCACTTTTACAGAGACTGATATTAATGTCTCATTTTTTTAACCCCAAAACTCCTTATTTTTGTTTATGAAGCAGAAAATTTTTAATTACTGGTAATTAAATCCTAGAAAGTTAAATATGGAAAGTATTAGTATAAAGTATCCACAGCAGCTATGGAAAGAGAAATTAGAACAGCAGAAACTATTTATTACAATGAAGAGTTACATAAAGTTTTATTTCCTTTATTTTCCTTAGCATTTTATGCCACAGTATAAAGGCTCTCTTATGCATATTTTATCTCTATTAATTCTTAGTTTTATCTATATTCTTTTATAAATTCACTGCCATTTCCTCCAGTTATTTTTTACAAAGCTCTTCTTTCCTAAAAAGTTGTGGCTTTGCTTTTACTTAAGAAATTATTCTGAGGGAACTCTGGCTTTCTCTGACATGCCCTTGTACCCTGCCTCCCTAGTTGATCTCTTCTATCATTCTATTCCTTAATAGTCTCTTTCTAGGAATACTCAAGAAAAAGGAGAGAAACCAGAAAAATGTGCTTCAGAAGCAGCAAAGCAGTATTTCCAAATTTTCTTGGTAATCTACAGGTCTTTGCTATTGAGAAGGAGATGAAAGATACAGATTTGAGATGGGGGATCTTTTTAAAGTTTTTATTAATAGATAAGAGCCAAGATTACTTTTCCTCACTGATTTTAAATTCCCTTAATTGCTACTTAGAGGTGCAGCTATAACATTTTTCAGATCACAGAACCCAAGTTAAATCTAAAAACCTTAACAGGACTTGAATATTGAACTATGTCTGCTGGCAGGCTCTGTGGAAATGGCCATCAGGAGCCCTGTGCTTCCTGCGTTACTTACTTCTGTTTTATGGTACACAGCAGACCTATTAAGTTTTTATCAAAGTGGGAAGATACTTGCAATTCAGAGATACATGCATTGGCAGGAAGATCACTGTTAAAAGAAAAGCTTTAGACAAAATAAATTTAACAACATTGAGCTGGGTATGATAACCCACCCATATACTCACAGTAGCAGAGGCAGGAGGATCGCTTGAGGCCAGGAATTTGAGACCAGCCTGGGCAGCATAATGAGAACCTCTCCTAGAAAAATTTAAAAGTTAGCTGGTTATGGTGGCACATGCCTGTAGTCATAGCTACATGAAAGGCTGAGGGAGGAGAATTGCTTGAGCCCAGGAGTTTGAGCCTGCAGTGAGCTATGATTATGCAAGTTTAACAGAGTTTATTTAAGTAAAGAATGATCCATGGATCAGGTAGCACTCAGAAACAGAAGAGGTTCAGAGAGCTCCAGCACAGCAGTGTGGACCATGAGCTTTTATTGGCTAATACAGAAGTACAACAAAATATATTTGGTTGGTCACAATAGAAATACCCTAATTAGAGGTTAGTTTGTTGATTTGTGCTTGACAAAGTCTCTAGTTAGAAGTTAGTTGGCAATTTCTGATTGGTAAAGTCTGTAGTTTCATTTTATTATGTTGGGCTTCATTTTGCTTACATAAGAACTCAAGGTGCTAGAGCTGCATCTTGCATCAGTTAAGTGGCATCCCAATTAAAATCTTATCACCACTGGATCTAAGAGTTAATCTACCATTTTAGCAAAATGACTAACTCAGATAATTTCTTCAATTATTGGACCCATTTATTTGATAAGGAATTTCTGCAGGTTCCTTTTGTTTTGATAATTAATAAAGCCCTTTTCTCTTTCATAGACTGAAGTCCTAATGATACAATTCAGGTCTGGTAAATAGCCTACCATCTAGCCTCTTGAAATGATGTGTAAAACATTAATCTGAAATACAATTTTTTTTTTTTTTTAAGAGACGGAGTCTCGTTCTGTTGCCAAGCTGGAGTGCAGTGGCGCAATCTCGGCTCACTGCAACTTCCGCCTCCTGGGTTCAAGCGACTTTTCCACCTGCTGGAACCACAGGCACATGCCACCACGCCCAGCTAATTTTTTTGTATTTTTAGTAGAGACGGGGTTTCACCGTGTTGGCCAGGATGGTCTCGATCTCTTGACCTCGTGATCCTCCTGCCTCTGAAATATAGTTTTTATTCATATTTTCTTCTTTTTGAAAAAAATTTTATTGAGGTGAAATTCACTTAACATTTAAATTCATTATTTTAACAATTTAAAGTATACATTCAATGATTCTTAGTGTATTTTCAGTATTTTGGAACCATCACTATTATCTAATTTCAGAATTTTTTTCTATCACCCCAAAATGAAACACAGTCCCTTTCCATTTCTCCTTGCCCTTGTAGCCTTTTTATGCCTCGCTTCTTTTACTTAGCAGTACATTTTCTAGATTATCCGTGTTGTAAGCAAGTATCAGTACTACATTTTTATGGATGAATATATTCCATTTCATGGATATGCCACATTTTGTTTATCCATTCATCAGTTGTTGAACACTTGTGTTGTTTCTATTACATATAATAGATTGTTTTTATTATCACATATGAGTTTTCATATGAACATATATCTTCAATTCTATTTGGAATATACATAGGAATAGAATTCTGGGTCATGTGTAACTTGATATTTAACATTTGAAGAATTGCCAAGCTTTTCCATAGCAGCTACATTATTTTACATTGCCACCAGCAATACATAGGGTTTCAAGTTATCTGTATCCTCCCAATATTTGTTATTTTTTATTATTTATTATATCATTTTAATGAGCATGAAGTGGTTTTTATTGTGGCATTATATGCATTTCCCTAATGACTAACAGTATTTAACATCTTTTCATGTGTGTATTGATCATTTAAAGATATATCTTTAAATTATATATCATATAAAAGATATATCTTCTTTAGAGAAATGTCTATTTACATTGCAGGGGAGGAAAAATTCTTTTTTCCTACTACCCTTCTAGACTCTCTGGCTGGGGATGTAGACATTGGACTGACCAAAGATAAATTAAAAAGAATAAAACAAACAGCGGTTATTAGCATATGCAGCATGCTTACACATGGGAGCACTCAGAATGAGTATCTCAGAGGCTTGATTAGAACATAGGCTTATTTATGTAGCATCTTAGCAAAGGAACAACACATTTTCAGAGAAGTCACAAGACAAAGGAAAAGGACTTTGACTCTCTAATGTGGCAAATATATGAGAAACTAATGGCTGTTAACGGCTAGTTAGTAAAGTTTATTATGCATTTTGTTCTGATGCCTTCTCCCAACTGATTAGGATCTAAAGTTCTCTCTGGTGATGAACTTTTGTCCCTGGTAGAGAGGGGAGGAGAAATCGCTCTATAAATTTATGTTCCAAATAGTGAGAAGGAAGAGGGCTTTTCTTGTATCTGCTTTTCTGTTGCCTTCAGCTCAAAGCAATTATTATGCCAAAGTGTCATATTTTGGGATGGCATATTCTACTACCCTACAACATCCTTAGCCCATTTTATAATTGGGTTGTTTGTCTTTTTATTGTGGAGTTGAAAGAGATCTTTAAATATTTGGGGTACTAGATGCTTATCAGATGAATGATTTGCCAATATTTTTATTGTGTGAGTTCATTTTCTTGATAGTGTCCTTTGATACACAAAAGTTCTTAATTATATTTAATAAACTCCAATTTATCTATTTTTTTCTTTTGTTACTTGTGCTTTTGGTGTCATATTTTAAAAAACTATTGCCTTATCATAGGTCTTGAATTTTTTTTACCTATGTTTCTTTCCAAGAGTTTTATAGTTTTACCTCTTATATCTTTGACCTATTTTGAGATCTTTTTTTGTGTGTAATAGTGGTTCAAATTAATTGTTTTGCATGTGGAAATTCAGTTGTGTCAGAATTGTTTGTTAAAAAGACTATTCTGACTGGGAACAACAGCTCATGCCTGTAATCCCAGCATTTTGGAAAGCTAAGGTATGTGGATTGCTTGAGCTTAGGAGTCTGAAACTATCCTGGGGAACATAATGAGACCTCATCTCTACAAAAAATAAAATAATATTAGCCGGGTGCAGTGGCATGCACCTGTGGTTCCACCTACTCAAGAGGCTGAGATAAAAGAATTGCTTGAGCCAGGGAAGTGGAGAATCACTTGAGCCAGGGAACTAGAGGCTGCAGTGAGCCATGATCATGCCACTGCACTCCAGCCTTGGTGACAGAGCAAGATCCTATCTTAAAAAAAAAAGGAAAAGAAAAGAAAGAAAGAAAAGAAGAGACAATTCTTTCTTCATTAATTGGTTTTGATAACCTTGTCAAAAATTAATTGATCATCTGATATATTGGGCTGGAATTTAAGAAAGAGAAAAAAATAACCACAGAAGTATGGGTTTATTTTCAGACTCTTTATTTGCTTGTATCAATCTATATGTCTGTCCTTATGCCAGTACCACACTGTTTTGATTAATGTAACTTTGTATTAAGTTTTAAAATTAGGAAGTGTAAGTCCCCCAAATTTGTTCTTTTTCAAGACTGTTTTGGCTATCCTGGTTCTCTTGCATTTTTATATAAAGTTTAGGTTCAGATTGTCCATTTCTCAAAAAAAAAAGTGGTTAAAATTTTGATAGGGATTTCATTGAATCTGTATAGCAATTTGCAGATTATTGTCATCTTAATATTAAGTCTTCCAATCTATGAACAAAGGGTTTCTTTCCATTTATTTAGTTCTTCTTTAATTTTTTTTCAACAATGTTCTATAGTTGTAGTGTTCAAGTCTCATATTCTCCTGTTAAATTTATTTTTTAATATTTTATTGTTAATATTATAAGTGGAACTGTTTTCATAATTACATTTTTTTATTTTTCATTGCTAGTTGCACAGAAACACTGCACTGAGTTTTGTATATTGGTCTTGTATCCTGCAACTTTGAAGAACATGTTTATTAGCCTTGACAGTTTTGTTGTCTGTGGATTCTTTAGGGATTTCCACATATAAGAAAGATTATGTTGTCTATGAATAGAGGTAGTTTCAGTCTTTCCTCCCATCTAGATGCCATTTCTTGATTTTTCCTGCTAACTGCCCTGACTTAGAACTTTTAGTACCTCCTTGTCTTATTCTTAGGGAGGAAGCCTTCAGTCATTTTTTTCAGTCACTAAGTATGATGTTAGTTGTGGACTTTTTGTAGCTATCCTTTATTGGGTTGAGGTATTTCTCTGCTATTTCTAGTTTGTTGAGTATTTTTTTGCCATGAAAAGTTGTTGGACTTTGTCAAATACTTTTTCTTCATCTATTGAGATGATCATTGTTGGATTTTCTCTAATTCATTCTTGAGGTCTCTCTTAAGAAAGGGACTGCAAACTCTCACCCTTTCCTGACCAGCTTCCAAAGCAGGTGGCTGTTTACAATGTGCCTTTCATGGGATACTTCTTTATTGTGGTGGGCAGCCTCATGTCTAAGGTGATTCTTTCACAGGAAGCTTGTTATACTGGCAAATGCCCTCGTGGATCTTCTCTAACCTGTGTTTATTTCTACCAAGATAGCCACTCTCTAAGAGTTAGATGTCAGTCAGTTGAGACACAGAGGAGGCATACAACAAAACATATGAAATTATAGAAGAAGTTTTATTACTTACAGAGCCAGGGAGAAGAGGGCAACATGCCTATGGGAATTGGGGAGCCATCCAGGACACATGTGCTCAACCAGTGGGTAGGAGCCAAAGAGAGCAAAAGTGAGGGATCTGTGGGCCAAGGCCTTTGTTGGGGTCCAGGATATCACCCAAGCAGGTTTCCCACAGGAATTTAATTGGTAGGTTTACAGCAGGCAGGTACAAGTTCCATGGAATGACACTGTGACTGAGAGGTGGTTGTTGTGGCATACACAGCTAGGTCTGCAGAGTGTAGGGGACAGTTGGGTAAGTCAAGTAGATTGTATCTAGCTATTCCATAGGGAAGGTGATGGTATAAAGCAGATATCTGGCTGACCACCTTAAGGAACTAGGAGGAGACAGAGAACTAGAAACTGTGTCAAGAGTGAGTAAGCCCTGCTTCTGACATGAGAAAGTTAAAGATGTATCCAAAATAGATGCTGAGGTAACATAAATTATAAGAATTAACTATAATCATGTATTTTTTTCTTTTATTCAATTAATATTGCATTGGTTGATTTTCATATATTAAGCCAACCTTGCATTCCTGGGTAAAACCCACTTGGTCATGGTGTATAATCTTTTTAATATGCTTCTGGATCCAGTATGCTAGTATTTTGTTGAGAATTTTTTAATCAACATTCATAAGGGATATTGCTCTATAGTTTCCTTTTGTTTGTGATATCATTGTCTGGCTTGGTGTCAAGATAATACTGGCCTCAAAGAATGATTAGAAAGTATTACCCTTTTTTGTTTTGAAGAGCTTGAGAAGAATTGATATTAATTCTTTATACATTTGGTAGAATTCACCAATGAAGCTATCTAGTTATGGGTTTTTCTTTGATGTAAGTTTTTAGCTGTTGTTATGGATTTTTTTTAGAAACAGGGTTTCACACTGTCACACAGGCTGAAGTGCAGTGATGCTATCACAACTCACTGCATTCTCAAACTCTGGGCTGAAGCTATCCTCCCACCTCAACCTCCTGAGTAGCTAGGACTACAGGCACACACCACCAAAATTTAGGCCCAGCTAACTTTGTAAAAATATTTTGTTGAGATGGAGGTCTCGCTATGTTGCCCATACTGCTATGTTGCTGGTTCTGAACTCCTGTCCTCAAGTAATTCTCCTGCCTCATCCCCCTTAAATGCTGGGATTATAGGCATAAGCCACCACATCTGCCTAAAAATCTTGCTTAATATAAATTATAGCCATATAGAAAGATTAGAACAATCCTCAAATGTCTAACCCAATACCTGTTACAGGATATAATGACAGGAAAAGATAAGCTTAGGGAAGTCTGACTCATTTCCAGTGAGGATGGGTCTAAAAAGATAGAGAGGAAGCCCAGTATTGTGAGCAAACTACAAGCCAGCAA
The DNA here is from genome assembly GCA_004027715.1 of Plecturocebus donacophilus. NCBI lineage: Eukaryota > Metazoa > Chordata > Mammalia > Primates > Pitheciidae > Plecturocebus > Plecturocebus donacophilus. The sequence goes on along the minus strand of PVKP010000268.1, from coordinate 151,563 downwards.
GTCCAAATGATGCTTTAACAGAGAACATCAACTCAGTATTCTTGTTTATATCATTGGTGTCATGCTAGACCCATTTTCCTTTTTAAATTTGAAACTGAAATTTGAGATTTTCTTTACATATCTGCTCATACATGTTTGACATACATTCATTTTAAAATTATATTCTGTCATTTTAAAACCAAATTATGCTGGACTGAGAACAGTGGCTCATGCCTATAATCCCAGCATTTTGTCAGGCCAAGGAAGGAGGATTGCTTGAGGCCAGGAGCTTGAGACCAGCCTAGGCAGCACAGCATGACCCACCTGTACAAAAAAAAATTTTTTAATTAGCCTTGTGGCATGTGCCTGTGGTCCTAGCTGTTCATGAGGCTGACATGGGACAATTGCTTGAGCCCAGGAGTTCGAGGCAGCAGTGAGCTGTTATGCCAGCATACTGCAGCCTGGACAATAGAGTGAGATCCCCATCTTAAGAAGAAATAAATAAAAACCAAATTACATTGTTCTTTTTGTTTATTGTTTTGTGTGTATTTGTTTCGTGTATTTTTGTGTTGTGTGTGTGTGTGTGTGTGTGTGTGTGTGTCTGTCTGTGTAGCAAGGAGCTGTACCTCCAACCAGTTCAGTTCCTCCTGTTGCCGGGGCCCCATCTGTTGGACAACCTGGAGCAGGATTTGGAATGGTGAGTGATGACTTGTGCTAAAAATTGTAATCGACATTTCTAAATTTTTTGCCAAATCCCAAATTAGCAGGTATTCCTTCAGAATATAATTCTTCCCAAAATACAGTAAGTAAAACTTTAAAGGTTATCATCTGCTTTAAACCCTAAGTAGTCTATATATGAAGTGATAAAATCAGTTATAAAAAACTTAAGTTCTACCATCAAATTAATTTCCATAGTACATTGTTACATTATTTTTGCTGTAATATTTACAAAACATAGTATTAGCCCAATCGTAAACACCAATCTTTAATCATTATACTAGGACTTTTTACTCACCAATTTTACTAGCCAATTTTAGGACCATCTTTCATAAACAAACAAATTTTTATCTCTCCAAGAATTTTGCTTAGAGAAGATGAATTATCGTTAGAGAACAACATAATTCTCCAAGAATTATGCTTAGAGAACAACAAAGCTTGGTTGGGATGAGGAGACCATGTGGCCAACCAGGCTTATACTACCCACCCACCTCAGTAACTCTACCTCGCAGTACAGCCTCACATTATCCCTAGTTAAAATCACAAATTATACTTTCTTGTAGTCCTGGATTCCTGAAATATTGTCAGAAGTGCATAAAAGGGTAGTGCCCTAGTGAGTTCCACTCAGGCTCTGAACCACTCCCCACTCTTTCTCCTCAGCCTCCTGCTGGAACAGGCATGCCCATGATGCCTCAGCAGCCCGTTATGTTTGCACAGCCCATGATGAGGCCACCCTTTGGAGCTGCCGCAGTACCTGGCACGCAGGTCAGTTTCTTCAGTGTCCACAAAACACTGGCATTAACTGATAAGTATAGCATGTTTGTGTAGCAAACTGTTTAAAAAGTATTTTTACCTAATGTAATCCTCATACCTGTTGCTTCAGAAGTAAGGGGAGCATAGAAGGCAGATCTGCCAGTTTGAGATTTGGGGAGTCGCATGCAGTGTCGCAAGCTCACCTGAGCTTCAGAGTCCAGCATTTATTGATGGTTCATTATGTAGGATTAGTTAATTGAATTGTTACCCATTTTGTTGAACTCAATCTCCAACTCCTTTTCCTCCCTGAATATCAGGCTGGTTTCATGTGGCCCAAAGACCCAGCCCTGAATCACATGGTTGGGCTTTCTGGCATGGCCAGCCTCCACTCTGAGTCACCTTGTTACCATAAACTGTTAGATATTGTTCCCGGAGCCCATGATGAGTAACAAAGTCACCCCTGTCATTTGAGAAATTAGAAAGATATAGAGGTTACCTTCTCGGCAAAGAAAAACACCCCCGTTTAGGTAAAACTAAATTCCTTACTATACATTGTGCTCCTTCCCCTTCAAAAATGCCAAAATATATTACACTTTGCTGAACCATTTTGCTGCTAGTAGTGCTAGTCTTATGGATGAATCATGCTTTCCTGATTCCTCTTTTAAATTGTCTGGCTAAGGTGACAATTAAAGTTACATGTAGAACCAAAGAAATTTTCATCATGAGAAATTGACCTGGATGGAGTCAGGTCACCAAATTACTACTTTAGCAGCAGCATGCTTTCCAAATGAAATCAAATAGCTCAAATATATTTTAATGATATGAGTAAATGTTTTCAGTCCTGTAATATTTTTAACTTATCAAATCAGTGTTTATACTTTCTTATCCATGGAATACCTTCTATGAACTTTTTGAGTGTACTTTAATCGCTTCTGCTTTCTTGATCCATCTCTAAATCCATCGACCTGTTCCCAAAATTTGCTTTCAACTTCTTCACTGTAACCCCTTAAAAGCAATAGGGACCAAGAGATACAATGGTGGATGTTGAAAGAGTGAAATTTAGAATGTGAGAATCCCTAGCCTTCATGGCCATTACTGGCCATAACTGGCTTCAGGAGAAATTTTCTAGTCTATCTGAAGACTAATGAACCCTGTGTAGAGTTGTTTTTGGGGACAGTGAGAAAGGCTTTGGGTGTAATGGTTGAGGTTAAATATAACCTAGATATATTTAATTTCTAAGGGATCTCATTTATCATAAATGTTTTCTTGATATTTGAATAGATCCAAGACTATCATCTTTTTGACAAAAAAAGAAATATTTCTGTTATTATGAACTTGGAACAATTCTTTTAACCTTATTATGTCTGATATACTGAAATCTTCAGAAATAAATAAATATAACTTTATTAAGGCAGTTGTTTTTCTTGTGTAATAGCAATGTTAGCAACAATTTAGTTACTTGATTTGAAAAATGAAAATTAAAAATAGATAATATGATGAAAACACATTGTTTTAATCAGTAATTGTATTCCTTATAAACCAGGTAATGATACACCATATTTATATAATTTTTAGATTATATTTCCTATATCAGAGAAGAGACATATTTATACTAGATAATAAAATAAATGTGAGTTTGTAGTTTCAGAAAACAAACTAGTTTTTTATTAGTGATACCTGGACTATCCTAATACTCTTTCATTGGCTGGTATCATGATATTGTCATCTCACCTCATTATCAATTATGGATCAGTCTTTGAGTTGATCTGAGGAACTTCAAGCCTACATTTTTTTAAATGATATTTCTAGGAATCATAGCTCAGGTTTTTTGTTGTTTTTTTGTCTGTTTGTTTGAGACAGCGTCTCACTCTGTCACCCAGGCTGAAGTGCAGTAATGCAGTCATAGCTCACTGCAGCCTTGAACTCCTAGGCTCAAGGGATCCTTTCACCTCAGCCTCTCGAGTAGCTGGGACCACAGGTACAAGCCACTACATCCAGCTTTTTTTTCTTTTCTTTTTTTTTTTTTTTTGTAGCAATAAGGCCTCACCTTGTTGCCGAGGCTGGTATCAAACTCCTGACCTCAAGTGTTCCTCCTGCCTCAGCCTCCCAGAGTGCTGGGATTTTACAGATATGAGCCATCGCACTCAGCCCATATCCCAGTTTTAAGCGTGGAAATTTGACAGATAGATAATATAATTAGTCAGTAGTTTCTGGACATAGGACCAAATCTTAAGATCCACACTTCTGGAACTCTGTTCACTGAACTAATAAAAATATACATCACTGCCCACAATCCCAGTATGATACTACAAGCATAGGAGATTAATTAGACTCAAAACCTAGGCGTCAACTCTATAGACTACAAGAGATTTTCAAGGCCTTGTATCCTATAAAAGTCAGTACCCAGAAGTTATATCTGTGACACAATCAAAAAATAATTTAGATGCTGGCTAAACAGAAACAAAGCAAGTTAATTATTTGTTACTTTTGCTGCAAGTCCAATTCTATTCTTTCCTATAGTATTTAATAATTAGTTCTAGCCTTCTCTGAGAGCTGAATAGATTGCTTTAGAATTTGGTGGTATTTACTACTAGGAAACTAATTGATCATGTGAAACAAATAGTGCCCTCGAACTTGACTGGTTTTCCCTTAGAATGATATATATGAAAGTCTAGTATATTTAGCTGATAAATTAAGTAATTTCTTAAGTAGTTTTCTGTAAACTGTTTCCTATTTTTCCTTCAAACTCACTCTCACTATAAGAAAAGCCATTTAAATTGCAGTTTAAAGGTACTAATGACTCAAAGTAAAAATGCTTTTGTATAGAGAAAATGGTTGTTTGTTTGTTTTACTGTTTGTTCATAATATCTTTATGTTACTAGTTTTTCACATCTTCCCTCATATCCATATTGTTCTACTGGAGTCCCCAAATTTTACTTTCGCTAAGCTGATTTCAGACAAGTTCAAGAAAGACAAATATCAGTGGAAGTGTATTTTACCAGTCCAGAATTAAACACAACCCTGTGACTATGTAGAACAAGATTTTATAAGCCTTTAACCATCTAATCTTCTGCATGTTTGTTTTCTTTGATATGTGTTCTGCCTAATGCACTCCCTCTCTCTCTCTTTCTCTCTCTCTCTCTGTCTCTGCCCCCACCCAACCCCCACTCTCTGGGGCTGGCTTTTTCCCATTAGCTTTCTCCAAGCCCTACACCTGCCACTCAGAGTCCCAAGAAACCTCCAGCAAAGGACCCATTAGCGGATCTTAACATCAAGGATTTCTTGTAAACAATTTAAGGTATCTAATATTGAGCTTTTCCTGAGGGCTTGTAATATTGAGCTATACAATGCTTAGCTATTTCAGAGGTATTCGGTATTTCTATGTTTTGAATAGCTGTGTATAATAGTAATAATTTGAGTGTTTATACTTTTAAATTTGATATTAAATTATCTTTATGAATTTTTAAAGTCTTAATTTATAAAACTAGGAGGGAAAGTAACCTCCAAATTTTCTTTATCCTGGAAAGCACAATGATTAGCTTTAATAAAGCAAAAAGGTGCCCAAGCTACTTGGTAAATTAGAAAATTACCACTTTATTACATGATGACTGGAATTTATAGAAAGGTAACATTTATAATATTGCAATTAGAAATCATCTAAGAATGTATTTGACTGTATAATTTTATTTTTATCTTGGTTATCCTTCTTTTGCCTCATAAAGCTCGGATTATTACCCTTTACCTTTATGCATTGAAGCAGAATTTTAAATATCTAATGTTCTAGTTTTAAATTTCACAAATTGAAGTTATAGAAGGAAACCGATGAAGGAAAAATGTTTACTGTTGACCCCATCCCCTAACAGAGTGGGTAGGTTCTCAACAAATCCTTACTGATTGGACGAATATAATTTACACGGTACTTTTCACATCTACTTCTCAGTCGGAGATCAGTCCTGTGAGATAAACAAGCCAGATTTTTTTTCTCCATTTCACAGCTAAAAGAACTGAACGCTGGGCATTAAGGAATTTGCCAAGGGTCCCACAGGAAGAACTGTAAGAGGGTCAATGTTTTTGGACTCCTGTCCAATTTCAGTATGCACCTACTGTGGTACATAAATTTCTTTAAAACATTCCCTAATGCCTACTAAGATTTTTGTGGATTCTTGCTTTGTTTTTTTTTTTTTTTTTTTTTTGGAAAAGATTAATGATGTATTATTTTAAGGTATTAATATCTCAGTCAAGTAAACTCTCCTTATGCCAACTTTTCTATTCCACTTTGGATTGGCTAATGTAGATAAAAGTGAGACAACGGACACTTAATAAGTTTCAGGAGTGACCAAGGAAGTTGCATAGAGCAGCCTGTATTCACCTCTTATTTAGTAAACATTACTCTAATCATATGCCAGGAATTTTGGTAAGTACAGGAAACAGATATGCTTGACAGTCCTTACCTGAGAGAGAGATAGATACAGAGACAAAGAAAGAGGGACAGAGACAAAGACAGAGACAGAGAGACAATGGCTATTTTTTGAAGAGATATCTATGCAGCTAAGCCTTAAGACCCCAGAAATGTTTTTAGCAGAAATGAATGATGCATGAATTAGCCAGGGAGATGAGTGGGAAGTGGCTGAGAAAAGGCATTGAGTCACCAGAGATCTCCCCCTTCTATTCCGTCACTGGTTCAGCTGTTTAGTAAGTGACTCATTGAACAGCATAACTGTATACATGAAAAAATAATGTAAGGTCATTACCATGCCCCCTTTTTCTTTGACTGCTCTTTTTTAAAGGTTAGCTGCTCTTAGATACTGAATGCTATACCGAATGTCCTGCTACTAAGATTTCTAATAAGTATCTAAATTTCAAATATTTGTTGATATAATTATTATCTAAAATGAAACTATAAATAATTTTTTTAGATTTCTGGTTAAAATTTTAAAAATTTTAAGCTTGTTTTAAAGAGCTATGGAATGTATGTAAATGTAACTTTGTTCATGCAGAAACCTTTTTATGTAAAAGTTGTTTGCAGTAACTATGAAGTAAAATTGCAAGGGAGGTAAAATGTTTGAGGAGTATGCAATACTCTTGTTTTCTAATTCTAATTCTTGTTTTCTTTCCAGCTGCAATTTTTGTGACTGAATAGGAAAAAGAATGAGTTTGGAGACTTCAAATAAGATTGATGCTCAGTGTTTCAAAGGGAGCCACCAGTACCAAACCCAATGCTTACTCATAACTTCTCTTCCAAAATGTGTAGCACAGCTGTGAAAGTGAACATTAGGAATGTGTACTACCTTAGCTGTTATCCCTACTCTCAAAATTGTAGTGTATTTGGATTATTTGTGTATTGTACGATGTTAACAATGAATGGATGTTACTGATGCCTTTAGTGCTTTTCTGGACTTTGCCTGAGGACAGATGATGCAGCTGTTGTGTGGTGAGCTATTTGGAAAGACGTGTCTGTGTTTTTGAAGGTTTCAATGTACATATAACTTTTGGACAAACCCTAAACTCTTCCCATAAATTATCTTTTCTTCTGTATCTCTGTTACAAGCGTATGTGATAATATCAGATAATAAGGAAAACACTCATAAATATACAAAACTTTTTTCAGTGTGGAGTACATTTTTCCAATCACAGGAACTTCAACTGTTGTGAGAAATGTTTATTTTTGTGGCACTGTATATGTTAAGAAATTTTATTTTAAAAAAATATAAAGGTTAACGTCCATAATAAATACTTCTCTTTGAAGCTACCTTATCAAGAATGAAAAGTCGTATGAGAAGAATCCCCTATTTATCACTGCTATATTAAAATATATATATTTTAATTATATTTGACAGGTTTTGCATCTAAATTGACCTATTTATTCATTCTTGATTAAATGCACTGAAAAGTAAAGGGTCTGTTTGTATCATGTTCATGAAAATGCAGTTAGAGAGGTGCTATAAGTGATTCTGAAGGCACCCCAAGGTATATCTGTAATTTAAAGATTACTGCAAATATTTTTACTTTACTGTGGGTTTTTAGTACATCTGTTAATTTAGTATTTCTTTGTGTGTTTTGTAGACTAGTGTTCTTCCATCCTTCAACTGAGCTCAAAGTAGGTTTTGTTGTACCATTGTGATTAGGATTTAAACTAATTCAGAGAATTGTATCTTTTACTGTACATACTGTATTCTTTAAGTTTTAATTTGTTGTCATACTGTCTGTGCTGATGGCTTGGCTTAAGATTTTGATGCATAAATGAGGTCACTGTTGATCAGTGTTGCTAGTGGCTTGGCAGCTCTTCATAAAAGCATATTGGGTTGGAAAGGTGTTTGCCTATTTTTCAAATTATTTAATAGATGTATGGTACCATTTCAAAGTGGTTGTATCTGAATTTACTGTGGGGATAACATACACTGTAATGGGGAAAAATTACCTAAAACCAATTTCAAAATGGCTTTCTTTGTATTTCAGTTTAAAAACCCAGTGCATGTACGCCCTCTGAGATGCAATAAACACCTTGAACAAAGAAAATGCAAACATAACCTTTCTCTCTTTAATTATATTTTAGGAAAAAGATCTGTTTCAAATGACACACACAGCAGACAAAATATTGAAGATTTTAAAATGCTGTTCATGCCAAGAGAGTTTTGATTATTTTACAAAAAATTTAAAAAACAAGGAAAAAGAACAATTTTAACAAGCTTTCATCAAACTTGAGTCTCCGTAGCTGCCGCCAATGAGTTGAAATTTTATATTTCAAAACGTATATGTATTTTTAGGGTGAACTTTCTTTTAAAATGTGCAATTAAAGTCTTATAATCATTTTTATGAGAATTAGCCATGGAAGTATAATATGATATTAGGTAGGTTATAGTTTACTGACACACTGGTACACATGTATACTTTTACACAATACCTAGATTAGCCTATGTTAATCTAATTGGGTGACGTTATGCCTACAACTAGATTGTTATGTCTCAAAAAGTAGTCCAATCTCAAATAGAAGTATTTCTCTAGTGAGACATATTCTTATTGCTATTTTAAAACTTTCTTTTCCTTAGTTACCTACGAGTTGTATCTTGAGAACTAACTTTCAGCAGCTAGTATCCGAGTATGTAATATGAGTTTTATAGATTACATTTTAATTATATATTATTTTGTGGGCTTGTTGCAATAAAATGTGTTTAAGATTGTAAATAATTTGAAGTTTAATATTGCATTTTAATAAGCTTTTTTTCTTCATTGAATGTGGTATAAATTCTTAGTAAGTGAAGCTGCAAGAGCATTATTTTCAATTCAGACTATGTGTGCGCACACACCATTCTGTTCATGACCATACTGGCTATGCACTCCAAGCACTTTGCTGGCTCACACAGGACCCCTGTGCCTGAAATTACTTTGCCAACTCTACAATTTATGGGATACAATGTGATGTTATATGTGTATAATGTGGAATGATTAAATCAGGCTAATTAACATTCATCACCTCACATACTTTTTGTGGTGAGAACATTTGAAATTTACTCTCCTGTGATAAATATGTGAGGTAATTCATATGTTAATTAGCTCAGTTTAGCTGTTCCACAATGTATACATATTTCAAAACATACTGTACCTGATATCTGCAATTTCTGTCAATTTAAAAAATTAAAAACAAAGAAACACAGCAACTTAGAATTTTGCAATACATTGTCATTAACTATAGTTATTATGCTGTGCAATAGACCTCAAAAATTTTTTTCTCTCTAATTGAAACTTTGTACCCTTTGACCAACATCTCCCTGTCCTCACCTCCCACCCTACCCAGCCCCAGTAGTCACCATTCTACTCTTTGCTTCTATGAGTTTGACTTTTTTAGATTTCACATATAGATGAAATGATGCAGTATTTTTCTTTCTGTGCCTGGTATTTCAGTTAACATACTGTCTTCCACGTTCAACCATGTTGTCTCAAATGACAGAATCTCCTTCTTTTTAAAGCTGAATAGTATTCCATTTTGTATGTATACATCACATTTTCTGTGTCTGTTTATCCACTGATGGACACTGACTTTGATTCCATATCATGGCTATTGTGAATAGTGTTCCTGTGAACACAGAAGAGCTGATATCTCTTCAACACACTGATTTCAAATCCTTTGCATATAGATCCAGAAGCAAGATAGATTATTTGGTAGTTCTACTTTATTAGAATTTTGATAGCTTTGTCAGCTTATTACAGTAGAAGAACTTACACTAATTGACACCCCTTCTTGACTTGAAGATTTGAATCATTTCATATATGTTATGATGGTTGCAAAGGTGGTCTCAGTATTAAATTGTCTCCCTTGTCCTCTTTTATGTTATTTGTTGCACTTTTTAAAAAAAGAATAGAGACTTTTTGGAAGGAGTCCTGAGATTCAGAAGAAGAGGAAAGACATGGACATGTACAAAGAAATGAAAACTCGATGCACAGAAAGATAAACTTGTGCAAAGCCTTCTTTCTGACCCTTAAATAGACATCTTTAACAATATATGCCCACATTTTTGTTGATGGAAAAAGGCATGATGTGGAAGCAGTGATTACATTTGGTTTGTGTAGAAGCACTTGTTGAAAATCAAAATGAGTGTCTATATTAGTTGAAGAGTCACATTGACCTATATTTTTGAAGCAAAATGTTTTGTTTGTTCTATTTAAAATATTTTGTTTTTTGTAAATCCTCTTGGGTCCTAAGGAAATTTGTTTCTTATAGCCTGGCTGACAGCAGATTTCATTTCTGGATACATCATTCAGATCTCCTCTGTGAATGAGACATATGAGGGAGTAATGTTTTGTGATTTAGTGATACAGTAGCTAACCTTAGCTAAACTCTCAATTTAATTCTGTGAATTAATTTCCACTCATCGTATACACATTCAATTTTGAAACATAAAAGCTTTCTATAATTGATTCACAGAGTAGAGTTTTCAAACTCTTTGGTCTCAGGACCCCTTTACACTCTTAAAATTTATTGAAGCACCCCCAAAAGCTTTTATGTATGTGAGTTATGTCTGTCAATATTTACTGTGTTAGAAATTCAAACTGAAATTATTTTACATTTGTTTAGTTCATGTATTATAGTGGTGCAAAAGTAATTGCTATTTTTGCCATTAAAAGTAACGCAGTAAAAGTGGCTGAGCATGGTGGCTCATGCCTGTAATCCCAGCACTTTGGGAGACTGAGGCGGGCAGGTCACTTGAGGTCAGGAATTTGAAACCAGCCTGGACAACATGGCAAAACCCCAACTCTGCTAAAAATACAAAAATTATCCTGGCATAGTGGTGAACACCTGTAATGCCAACTCCTCAGGAGCCTGAGGCAGGAGAAGAAGGAGAAGAAGAAGAGGAGGAGAGAGGAGAAGAAGGGAGCGAAGGGAAAGTGTAGTTGCTATTTGAGTTCAGAACAAAATATCATTATGTGACTTACTGATTACGTTGTTAATTAATGGGTTAGTTCACTATAGAACCACATTTTTTATTTAACTTTCTTGTCATTGCTTTTATTCTTAAGGGTATTGTCAATGTTATTGATAAATACCCTACATCTTTTAACATACATGTCTAAGAATGAACTCATCTTTCTGTCTAAATGCCTAATCTTTCTATCTTGCTTAGTAGTCTCGCCATCTACCCAGTCTCCCAAAGCAGAAGTTCAGGGGACAGAACAATCTCAACGCTTCTATCCTGTATTCAAAGGCCATGAAGTAAACGTTCAGCTCTCTCAATATCTCACAAGGTATCCTCTCCTGCTTTCTCTCTGCCTTTTCCTTACCACAGCTTCTCCAGCAGTCTCTTCATTGGGCTCTTTGCTTCTAGTCTAATCCCCATTCAGACCACCCCAGTACAGCCTAAACGGTGCTTCCAGGTTTCCTTCTCAAAATTCCCATTTAATCACATTTACCTGACTTAAACCTGCATCAATTCCTAGTAATCTAAAAGTTAAAGACCAAGCATCCTAGCATACCATTCAAGTCCTTCCATAAGCTGGTGGAAGTCTAGTTTGGAAACCTTGTTTCTTGCCATTCATGGCCACTAGAGGCGCCAGCCTCCTACAGCACACTTTTTAAATTCTATCCTAAACACAGTGGCATTATGGTATACTAGTTTCCACCAAAAAGCAAACTTTAATTTGGGGATATGTGCAGGAGAGAGATGCTATTATATGTGGGCCAATGACTGCCCACACATGGCCATGAAGTGGCTTCAGGACCTCTGTTCATGGAGCCACATCAGTCACGTACCAGTCTACATAAAGTGGCACAGCTACACATTTGCTGGGTACAGTAGTGTCACTTATTTCTGCATGCCACAAAGAATGCCTCTTAAAGGAAATGGTTCAAGTCCAGTGGCAGAACACTAAACTCAGTTCTGTCTCAAAAATAACACACTTTTATTTTTAGGTAATTGCTTGATAACATGGTACTTTGGTAGTAGAATGTTGGCATTAAGTACGTCCTGATTTTTAAAAGAAAAAAGTAAAACTGAATTTTTGCAGGTATTGCAGAGGAAAAAAATTTTAATCTAAAAGTTCTGTCTTCTAAGATTGTTAGCTGCAAATTTTTCTAACAACTCATCCATTTTAAGTAGGCTTAAGGGGAAAAAAAAGTCATATGTCCTCCTAGATCACTCTCTAGGCTATTCTTTTCTTCTACATCCTGAGATTTATATTGTTTTGTGATCTGGAGTCTAGGTTAGTAGCAGTAGTTTAAATTCTAAATAAAGCAAAAATTTCAGTCTTGACTCCTAGCAACTAACAGGAGAAGAAGCGCTGGTGAAAGTAACACACCTGGAACGGAAAGAGGTCTCTGTTCCTTACCTTCCAGAAGCCTCTAGTACTCTGGGTATCAGATTACTCAGGAGATCCCTAGATTGCTTATCTATCGGAGAAGAAGTAGGCTCTACAATGGACAGGTCTTAGAAAAAAGTTGTGTTGATAGCTATACTACAAACCCCCGTAAGCCAAAGTTTAGGAGTAACATAATGGTGGGGAGGGGAAGAGGTCTAGTTTCAGAGAACAAAATCTGCACCAGCGCACACACTCACCTTAGTTCTTCAGTGATACGTGATTGCTGACCTCTGCTCTTAGGAAATTCCAGTTTGTCTTTCACAAATATAAGGTAAAACAGAATGCAACTAATTTATTATAAGCAACTATTTATTATCAAGTAACTTTTGCGATCTTATAATACTAATTACAACCATCAGCACATTATATTTGGTCAAAATTTGCTCTCTACGGGGCAGTCCCCTATGATTAGACAAGTAAGGCATTTTATTCTGCATCCTGAACTGTTTCCATTACACCAGAGTTGCTGTGGCTGTCTCCCAGTGCTGTGTATATGTATAAATTGGGTGCAGCTGTTTGACAGCTTTCAAACTTTCAGTAACCATTAGCCTTCAAAATACTCAGATATTTTTACTCTGAAGAATGAGCAAAATATTGGGGGAAGATTTTTTTTTCCGATTTTTGAGGCTAGAATTTTATTTGAGCATAAAAACAGAAGTCTTAAGAGAAACATCAGTTTACCAATGATATTTCTCTTATTTTAAACAAGACTTTATATGTCAAGCCTTTTTCATGAAAATTCTTCTACAATGTAATGCCTTCCAAAACTCATACTGAACATGATTGTATGTTGATTGTTCAGTCATCATTATAAACCTAACATATATTGCTATACTTTCACAGGATAGTATGGCTCACAGAGATACTTGCCCAAATTCAATAGCTCCAAACTACTAAAATTTTCTAGTTCTTTTATACCTGGGTTTTTAAAAATATAGTTTGATAGTTTGTCTATATCCTCCTTCTCTGTCAGCTGTATCTTCTTGGGACTGTTGGACTTGCCTCAGTAGCAGCCTTCTCATTATAGTTCCAGAAGTCAGATAAACAAACTTGTTAAGAATATTTCTAGAGTAGAAGTAATTTTGTGGCGTCTATGTCAGTTATTCCGAAGATACATTGTATAGGTAATTTTGTTACATTTTAGATACTTGAAATCATCAGAAAAGGAAGTTCTAGATAAGTGAGATGTTAATCGTGTGGCATATTACAAATTACTGAGGAAATTAAATGTAAAATATATAGAAGAGTAAGGAAAATTAATGTTAATTAGGCTGAGCAAAAGCCCGGAGGAACTTTCCAAACTCATCTGTGTTCAGTTATGTAAACAGTTTTCAAAGTATTCCTCTTATCTATGCTATGTGTGAAAGTATACACTCACTTAAATATTATAGGAGCATGCACAGAGGATTTCAATAACATAAACACAAGTTATTATTAGTTGAATATTAGTAAACGTTTACAAATATAAACTGAAATGTGATTATATAGTCTCAGTTTGGTGAACTGTGTAAATCCAGTTTGGTAAAACCACACAGGGAGGCAATAATGGATCTTATGATTGATTGATTACAATGTGGATCAAAGCAGATATTCTTAGTAAGTGCTCAGCTTGTCCTCAGTGCTTTAGAAAAGTGAATACCCATTAAGGTGTTATTGGAAACTTATAAATATTACTAAGGCAAAAAGACTTTGGTGGCAGCTTTTGAGGCAGAGATTGTCTGATTGAATATTTACATGGCAGAGGAGAGGATAAGGTGTAGCTACAGGAGCTTGGCACTTGTCTGTTTGAAGGCAGTTTTTATCAGAAACATACGTGAGTCAGTAGAGTACATGTTGAATATCTAATTCCTTAAGTGGCACACTGTAGTGTATTTCAGTACTAAAATTATTACAAGAAAATATTCCCATTATTTAAATACTTGTCTATATCTTTAATATGATACACAATTAAGACAATACCTATAGCATTTTGGAGTTTCAGCATATAGCATAGAGTAAGTGATGCCCTGAAAGAGTAAGCCTCAATGAATACTTAGTAATATATTTAAGCATCTATCAATCACTGCCTCTGTACCAGGTACTAGTACTTGAAATGATGATGATGAAAGTTAGGAGAAAGATATTGGCTGTCTGAGCTGCCATTCATACCCCCTTTTTTAGTTTCTCTAGTGACGCATGCTTGTGAATTCCCTGGGTCTGGTCCAAGGTGCAACTTCTAGGTTCAGAAGTTTAGTGCAACTTGTAAGTTGAGACACCTGTTATGGACTGTATGTTTGTGTCCCACACCCACCCCTAAAAATGTCACATGTTGAATCTCTAACTCTCAGTTTTCATGGTATTTGGAAATGGGGCCTTTGGGAGTTAATTGAGGTTAAATGAGGCAATTAGGATGGGGCCCTCATGATGGGATTAGTGTCCTTCGAAGATTGAAAAAAAGAGAGAGAGCAGACCCTCTCTCTCTCTCTCTCTCTCTCTCTCATTCTTACACTCTTCCTGCTTGTGCACCAAAAAGAGTTCACAGGAGCATGCAATGAGATGGCAGCCAACTTCAAGACAAGAGGAGAGGTCTCAGAATGAAACCTACCTTGATTTTGGACTCCCCAGCCTCCAGCGTTGTAAGAATTAAATGTCTGTTCTTTAAGCCACCCAGTCAGTGGTGTTTTGTTATGGCAACTCACTAAGACACCACCTTACCTGCAGGTAAGCAAACCAGCCCATACTGGGATTATAAGTCATTTTGCCCACTATGTTCTCAACAGTTTAGCTAATTGGACCAAATCATCAGCTTTTAAATACAGAAAGGAAGAAGCAGGGAATTTCCCTCCCTGGATTTTATAAGTAGAAAAGAAAACCATCTGAGGGTGGCTGTCCCCCTTAATAGTGAATTAATAAAAACATGTGGCCAAGCCACAGTGGCTCTCACCTGTCATCCAAGCACTTTGGGAGGCCAAAGCAGAAGGATCCCTTGAGCCCAAGAGTTAGAGACCAGCCTGGGCAACAAAGCAAGATTACATCTCTACAAAAAAACTTAAAAAATTAGCCTGGCATGATCATACATGCTTGTAGTCCCAGCTACTTGGGAGGCGGAGGCAGGAGGATCTTTTGAGTCTAGGAGGAAGGCTGCAGGGAGCCACGGTCACTCCACCGTACTCCAGCCTGAGCAACAGAGGAAGATCCTGTATCGAATAAAAAAAATTAAAACTTGTGAATCTGCCTATAGGCCAATGCTATTTGAGGAGGACATGAGTTCACCACTGATTAGACCAAATCTCCTAAATGTCTCTGAACCTAATGATTTGACAATTGAAGAAAGAGCAATGACCTAGTTGCAAAAATCCATTATTAAAAAGACTCTTCTGTTAATTAAGATGTTTTTGCTGATCATTTTTAGTAAAAGTAGTTCTGTTAAAGCACCTTTAAAGCCTGACAGGTAATTTAAAAATCAGTAGCCAAAATTATTTGTTATTGGGAAACCACACTAAAGAATAATGATGCTAATTCTAGGTTATTTACAGCTATAGAGCCACATTCCTGTAATGTCCAGTGCTTACTTCAATTGCCTTATCTCAATATTCTTCATTAATAATCACAGTTTATTTTTGATGAGAGTAAATACCTGATTTACTAACATAAGGACACAGACTTATGAGTAATTTAAATGGTCAACATTGGAATAAAAGGCAAGACATACACTATAATTCTTGCAGTATGTAGCAAACTGAATGACATATAAGTTACGTTTCTGAATTAATTTGAATAACTAAACAATAAGGGGTGAAAACTTTTCTTATCACTGGACAACCACTTGCAGAGAATGCTACAGAAAGGGATCCAAACTTAAAGTATAGGGTTAAACTAGCTAATCTTTTTTTTCTTTTCTTTTTTTTTTTTTGAGATGGAGTTTTGCTCTTTGTTGCCCAGGCTGGAGAATGGCATGATCTCAGCTCACTGCAACCTCTGCCTCCTGGGTTCAAGCAAGTCTTCTGCCTCAGCCTCCCAAGTAGCTGGAATTACAGGTGCGCACCACCACACCCAGCTAATTTTGTATTTTTAGTAGAGACAGGGTTTTGCCATTTTGGTCAAGCTGGTCTCGAACTCCTGCTGGGATTACAGGCATGAGCCACTGCACTGGGCCCAATGATCTTTTATAAACTTTTCTTTCTTTTTTTTTTTTTTCTAGACAGAATCTCATTCTGTCACCAGGCACAGGCTGGAGTGCAGTGGCACAATCTCAGCTCACTGCAACCTCCGCCTCCCGGGTTCAAGCAATTCTCCTGCCTCAGCCTCCCGAGTAGCTGGGACTACAGGCTGCGCCACCACACCCAGCTAATTTTTGTAATTTTAATACAGACGGGGGTTTCACCATGTTGGCCAGGATGGTCTCGATCCCTTGACCTCATGATCCGCCTGCCTCAGCCTCCCAAAGTGCTGCGATTACAGGCTTGAGCCACTGCACCTGGCCTATAAACTTTTCTTATAGTCTCTTCATATCCTGAGATTCTTTCTATAAAATAAGAATTTAAAAGAATTATCTGATCTACAAGTAAGAAGGGTAAAAATGTGTCCAGAACACTGATCTTGGTTATTGCTATGGTCTGAGTGTTTACATCCCCCCAAAGTTTATATGCTGAAACCTAACCCCGAAGGTGATAGTATTAAGAGGCAGGGTATATAGGAAGTAATTAGGTCATGAGGGCTCCTGCCTCATAACTAGGATTAATTCTCTCATAGAAGGGGCTTGTGTAAGATTGTGTTCCCCTTTCACCATACTAGGATACAACAAGAAGGTGCATCTATGAGGCATGGACCTTCATCAGACACTAAATCTACTGATGCCTCGATCTTGGACTTTCCAGCCTCCAGAACTGTGAATAAATTTCTATCATTTAAAAGTTCCCAGTCTAAAGTATTTTGTTACAGCAGCCTAAATGAACTAAGCCAATCGAACATTATTTAAATATTTTTTGAAATAAACTTTGGATTAACTAAGAAGCATACCAAAAAGGAAAAAAATGTTAAGTTGCCTCTGCTCACACACATTTGTTTGAACAAGAAAAAACATAAATAAAATATGTTATTTAGATAAAGAGGGAACACCACAATTTTAAATTTCAGTTATTTTGAAAATGGTTATTTGAATTCCACCACTGGTAAGATTCCCAAGACAATAAGTTAGTTCAGTCCTTTGCACACAGTAGATATCATGTATGCATGTAAGTATGTTTGTTTAGCTAAGTGAGTTCAGTCTAATTCTCAATTTCAAATCTGATAAATATAAGAGAAAAAGTACATGAAGCAAAACTTTCTGGTTAGTGCAATACATTTTAGTGTTCCTAAATAAGTTCCTAAATAAGTCATATAGGATTCATGATTCACTTGGAAAAGAAAAGTGCAAGACAAAAAACAAACAAACAAAAAACCTCTAGCCAGGTGTACTTGTGCATATCTGTTATCCCAGCTACTTGCAAGGTTGAGCTGGGAGAATCTCTTGAGCTCAGAAGTTCAAGACTGTAGTGAGCTGTAATGGTGCCACCTGGGCAACAGAGCAAGACTGTTTCTAAAAAAGAAAACAAGAAAAAAGCTCTACAAATTAAATAAGCTAAATTTTATATTTTTGATAATTATATTGAACAATTATTTTAAGAATTACATATAAAATGAATATATACTCAGAATTTAACCTTACGTACCAAACTATTTTATTAAGCACCCAAAGGTATTCTAAACTTATTCAAATCCTAGGAGTTATATTCAAAGAATCAAAGACAAAGATTGTGTGTGGGTGTTTCTGTGTTTGCAAGTGTGTAAGTATGCAATAATGACCTTGGAACATTTTTGTTTCTGCAATCACATAGATGTTTTCCCCCCTAAAAACTGAGCAACACTTTTGAGTCAATAGCCCTATTTCACTAGAAACAATAGTAAAATCCTACTCAGTGAAATGTGCTTAGAATTAAATCAAATCATTGAAAAAATAAAATGGTAGTTAATACTTGTTGAAATCCTGTATAGAAAACATATATGGCTGGGCATCGTGGCTCAAATTTGTAATCCCAACACTTTAATGCCAAAGCAGAAGGATTATTTGAGGCCAGGAGTTTGAGACTAGGCTGGTCAATGTAGCAAGACTCCATCTCTACTTCAATTAAATAAAAAATGTAAAAGCACATATAAAGATATAGTAAGAGTTATAGCTAATTTATTTTTTTTAATTTTTATGGAATTATTTTTAAGAGATTCACATTATAAAAGAATCTGCACTTGTACTGAGTTTCTGCTGTTTTAAACATAATTTACAAAATTACTAATTATAATCAATTATTTCTTGGCATACTAGTCAAGAGTATAACTCCCCATTATTAAAAAATAGATAAATTTAAACGCTGGCAGAATCAATGACTTGAGTGTGTCATGAGAGAAGAGAATGTGGCCTTTAGAAACTGTCAGAAAGAATAGACCAGACCAGAAATAAGGCCTGCAACTGCTGAATTTTAGGGGGTACTGGATTACAGATCACTAAAATTCTTTAAACATAATACCCTGAACGATTCCCCTTTTACAGCCTTTTAGCAAATATGTGTGTGTTTGAGAGACACACATTGAGTGCCTGCTCTGTGTTTTGCCCCAGAGCAGTCACTGGACTCCGCTTACACTACATGATGGCCAGAAAGAGTGTTGCAGCCTTGGTGCCTAAGCAAAATAACCAGAACCTTCTTTTAAAAGTCATAGTCATAAATTTTATTCATTTTTAGGAAAGGACATATCTAAAATTACTAATCAGAGAATTTACTCTATGGTCTTCATACAAAAGCTGGATTTTGTCAAGAAGAAAAAGGTTCTTTCTTTGAAAAGTTTATAGAATTATTTGTCCTAAAAATGTAGCACTTCATACATAGATGGTATAGCATAAAATCATGTCGCTCAACACATGATCATTCATAATTTGTGAACTGTCTTCCCTATGCATACATGAAAAGTCTATATTTTGAGTATTAGTTAAATAAAAACTTGAGATCTTAAGATGTCTCAGCTTCTCTATTTCTAAACTGGATTTATTTCATAGAACAAACTATTTCTTCCACTTTTAAATAATACACATTGTAATTGTTATTTCTTAAAGCAGTAAAACAGTTAATAGTTTTGTTTATAATGTTCGCTTTTTCTTCTGATTTGTAATTCTTCAAAAAAAAAAAAAAAAAAAAAAACCTAAACTAAATGTCTCAGACCCAACAGAACACAATATAAACACTGAGGGCATGAGCTGAATGGATCCATCTCAGAGTAATACAAATTCTGTTGTAACTTTTTGTCTTTATCCTGATACTAATTGTGTTAGCATCTACCTTTATCTATGCAATTTCACATTTAATACACAACCAGCATCCTATTAGATTCTTCTTAGAGTAGGACCCTGAGAATAAGTCCATTAGGAAATCGCATGTTATTTATAGTACCAGCTTGAAGTTTTAAAGTGGGTCTAATTTTTGAGAAGGCAACAAAATTTTCCTAGAAATGAAACTCATCACCATGTAAAGAAGAGTATATACTTGGCATTGAAAGGCCCATCTAGTTTCAGTATCTCTACATATACTTTGTTTTTTTTTTTTTTGAGACAGAGTCTCACTATGTCACCCAGGCTGGAAGGCAGTGATGCAACCTCGGCTCACTGCAACCTCCACCTCCCGGGTTCAAGCAATTCTCCTGCCTCAGCCTCCCAAGTAGCTAGGACTACAGGCACCCGCCACCACCCCGCCTAATTTTTGTATTTTTAGTAGAGATGGAGTTTCACTGTGTTGGCCAGGTTGGTCTTGAACTCCTGACCTCATGATCCGCTCACCTCGGCCTCCCAAAGGGCAGGGATTCCAGGCGTGAGCCACTGCCTCCGGCCATCTGTATCTATACATTTTTTTAAATGGATGCAAATCTCCTATTTTGAAAAATGTTGAAACTGCTATTGATAGGGTTCAAGTCCAGGCGTCACCTATGAAGTGCTCTCACTACAATAATCAGAGCTGGTTTTCTCTGTATTTAGACGATACACCTGTTTCAGGCCTCTGTTAGCCGTAAGCACAATTGGCGTCGTTCCCGTGAATCCAGAGGCAAATCTGGGCATATTTGAGGGGAGTGATGCGAACAGCAACGTTGTAGTCCTTCTGAACCCCGTGGACATCCACCCACTGGTGGCCTGAGTAGACGGCAATGATTTTGCGCTTCCAATTCTTTTTGTCTGGATCTTTCAGACGCAGATAAACCCCGGAACCGGTGGAGCCCGACTCGGCATCGCAGTACTGGTAGAGGAGATCGCTGGATTCATCGGACACACCGCAAAACCGATAGACCAGCTGATCGGCCCTATCGTGATCAAATCCTGAGAAGTGGATCATTCCACCAGGCATTTTCTTGATGGTTGGGCTGATTCCAAGTTCCATGTATTTCTTCTTGTGAGCTCGCTTCAGCTCCAGAAGAGCATAGTCATAGTCCAAGGCCGCGTCTCCCGAGCCACCCCGCGCCCAGCCTTTCGGAATGTGGGTATTCTTGACTCGGGTCCACTGGAAGGAAGGTCTGCCTTCAGAAGCCCTCTGACCCCGGCCAGCCTGTTTCCTTCGCCTCCCACCCTTGGCTCTCTCCTGCAGATGCTCTCTGGTACCCTCTCTTTGGTCACCACCACTAGCTTCTCTCCTGCTCCTCTTAGAACCTCGACGTTTCTTGCCTCCACCTTTATTCCTCATCTTCAACAACCCTACCCTGAGCTTTTTACTCCCTTTGACATAGTCCCTTCCATCATGAACACAGTGGGCAGCAGTTAGAACGTGCTGAGGGGAAACGAGAATGCCACTACAGCCAGTGGAGAGCTTCACGGCTGTGCTGAAAGGGAAGTTGGTTAAGAACCTTTTGTCCAAGATACTGAACCTGCTGTCGGTGCCATACACCTGTCTCCTGCTCCTAACAGATGCCCCCTTTGTGGTGATATTTTGAGTCGGCTCAAGGACCAGATCTTGAACTTTCACCCGGGTTAAGGTTCGGGTGCCATTCTCAAAGACTGTCTCATAGGAAAGGTAATTCTCCAATTCAGAAAGGCTGGGAGTTGGGAGTTCTTCCTGGCATTCGATGCCACACACTGTGTTTACCATCATCTTAGCATCTGCCTCAAATGCGGGGCTGCTGAGGTGGAAAGTCCTCTCACTGACAATCCGGGGTACCTTTCTCAAGGGCCACGTGAAATCCTGTTCCATTTCAGATCCATCAATGAGGGTCCACCCAGGGGTGAAAAATATCAACCAAAGTAGCATATTTTCCATTTTGCTCTTCTAATTTTGTCCTTAAAAATAGAAAAAGAAAGAGAAGGTTTACAATGTCTTCTTTTTGAATCTTACTTATCTATTTCATTTAGGCCTTGGATCCTAAATGTACCTTCACCACAAAGATGTGTCCTTATTTTCACCTTACTTAGATTTTACTGAGATTAGGTAAACACTGGTATGTGGGTTCACACAGATTTCCAAAGTCAGTAAGTTGTTTTTCACCCAGCCTTCCCTCCACCAGCCCTGATGCACCTCGCTTCCACCCCGACCTGTCATCTCCACCTGTCTTCTCTCCTAGCAGCCCAGGGCCTGAGAGAGTAGAATAGGGTAGTAGGTTGGATCCTCTGTCACCTAAGCCATGCTCTTCTCCCTGGGTATCCTACTTTATATCCAGATGATTTATAAATAAACATGGCAGCAAATGTCCTGCAGTGCTTTCCCACATGTAGCTACTTAAAAATAGGGATCATAACTTCATCTCTCGACTGTAATTGCCTAGCACAGAGCTCAAAAAAGCTGCTCATTGGATCCAGTGAATGTCCACGAACCAGGATTTGCAGCCCAAGCTGATGTGAAGGTGCAATGCAAATGGCTGGATAATGTTTTAAAGCAGTAGGAGTATCAGCAATAAATAAATTGGTTGATCTGCTGTTGATCAGCTTCTATTTTTATAGAACTCCTAGTCATAAAAAGAAAATATACAGCACAGGCCATTTTATGCTAAAGAAAAATGTACCATGCATTTATAAAAAACAAAGTTATGCTTGAAACCACCATCTAAGCAAAGCAACATACGAAATGTCTTATGGTGGGACTTTACTGCATATTAAAATTATTTGTAAGAATTTATGAATTACAGGCTGTGTTCTAGATCTGCCATTTGGGGGGACATGATAATGGTTAGATATCGTCCCTTTTCACCATAGGTCTCACCATCTAAGACCAATGTTCTTGTGTTATTTAAATATTGTTAAAGGCGCCAGTACTTAATAAATTATATAATACCTCTTCGACTGTTCACATCTCTTGCCCTCTTTTTCTCTTCTTGAGGCTCACTGGCATGTACCTGTATCTATTTAGTGGAACCGATGTTTGTCAGCCATCCTTGCTTGGAGGTGGGGGTAGCAGGAGCACACTGGAGCAGCAATTTTGAATCTCTGTGTCGCTGTTATTTGTGACACTAGGCTCCAAGTCACTTTTAACTAATAGTTAAAATATCAAGACTTAAGCAAATGATTTGTACTTTGTATAAATCAGAGGCAATTGAACATTCGCTTATTCTTACAATAGCTTCATCCTCAGTACTTTCTGATATGCTTTTTTTTTTTTTTTTTTTTTTTGCATGGAAAAGAAAACACATTCAGAATGTTAGCAATGGCCCACAGACATTGTACCACAGAGTACATCCACAGGTTGTGTGCACCAGCACAAAAGGCAAAAGTCAACCCTGGCGCAGAGTTCAATATCGGTATCCCTTGATACAACAGAATTTATTTTGCCATATATAAATACAATAATTTTATTAACAAACTAAAACATTCTTTTGATCAAACAAAAATGTATGCTACATTAACCTGTATATTGATTAAATGTGATATATTAATGAAACATAACATAATTAATTTGAACCATTATATATTTGGAAATATTAAGCAGGCTGGTGTGGTAGCTCACACCTGTAATCCCAGCACTTTGGGAGGCTAAGATGTGAAGATCGCTTGAATCCAGGAGTTCAAGACCAGCCTGGGAAGCTACTCGAGAGGCTGAGGTGGGAGGATCACTTGAACCCAGGAAGTTAAGGCTGCAGCAAGCCATGATCAGCAGCCTGGGCAACAAAGTGAGACCTTGTCTCAAAGAGAAGAGAAAAGGAGGGGGGCGAGGGGGGAGGGGAGGGGAGGGGAGGGGGAGAGGGGAATCTGTACTGATTCACAATATTTTCTAATCATCAGCACTGCAAAGCAGTAATTACATCAGCAAGGATTTTGTAGAGACACTTAGTATTTTGTCTTTTATGCAATTTTTCACAATGAGTATTTCATCAAGTTTATTTAATTAGATCAAAGTGAAAAAGGCTCACAACTCAGTAACTCTACTGAGCCCTTGAAATTGTAGTTCCCAGGATGAAAATTTATGTCCCTGGCTGAAAAATAAAGTGAAAATTGAGGAGCTATTTTCTGCCACTTAGCTTATCAACAAACCAAAATAGATTAAAATGATATATATCATTATACATATTTTTAAATCTACTTGATTCTCAGCAAAATGTCAGTCAACAGAGTTGTTTTGGTGTGGGAAAATTTTAAGTTGCTTTTTCACTTGGCTCTTTATGACAACAGCTGTCTACTGTGTAGCTAATATATGATTACATCAAAGCTGGAAAGTCAGCCAAATCTCCATGTGAAGTCAGCCCAGTGTCCACGCTGGTATATCTTAGCGCTTGAAACTAGTGATCTGAGGAGGAATAAACGTGAAAGGCATTCCTGGGCAAAATAAAGGACATCTTAATAGTGGTAGTGTGATATTTTTTTTCCCCAGTTAGGTTTGTCCTGAGCCATAATTCTGCAGCCAGACTTTTAAGAAAGCCTCAGCAGGCCAGGCGCGGTGGCTCACGCCTATAATCCCAGCACTTTGGGAGGTCGAGGCAGGTGGATCACGAGGTCAAGAGATCGAGACCATCCTGGCCAACATGGTGAAACCCCGTCTCTACTAAAAATACAAAAATTAGCTGGGCATGGTGGCGCAAGCCTGTAGTCCCAGCTACTCGGGAGGTTCAGGCTGGAGAATTGCTTGAACGCGGGAGGCGGAGGTTGCGGTGAGCCGAGATCGCGCCATTGCACTCCAGCCTGGGTAACAAGAGCGAAGCTCCGTCTCAAAAACAAAACAAAAAAGAAAGCCTCACCAAAGTTGAATTGTATCTAAGTATAATTTTATTTCTGGCTATATAAACGACACTGGTTTATAAAGCTATTATTCTAGTCAAAGGCCTTGGCCAGTACTTTGGAAATTTCCAATGTCATTAGTACCTTTGAAACCATGGTTGGTACAAAGCAATGATTCGATTTACCAAATGATAATACCAATGATATAGGCATGGTTTTCCTGCTGTGTGTTCATGTTCACATTCTCACAGCAATTACAAACGGTGGTTGAGAGCCCAAATCTTGGTTGCTCACCAAAAGGAAACACCAGAGTGGGGGTTCTCAAAGGACAGTCCCTAAACTAGTAGTTTCAGCATGACCTGGGAACTTGTTAAAAATGCTAATTCTCAGGGCCTGCCCCAGACCTACTGTTAGAAACTCTCGTGAAAGGGTGGTGGAGAGTGGTCCCAGCTAGGTCTAACCAGCCCTCCAGACGGCTTTGACAGTCAGTAAAGTTTAAGAACCACTACAGTAGCCAAGGCTCCGGTGTAGCAGCATGAGCCATACCCTAGAAGGTGGTCTTTCCAAGGATGATAGCTTACCTGGGTTTTAAATGACATCTGCTTCATCTTTGTGTACACAATTAATTTATTCTGACTTTACTCTTTTAGCATGTTAACAACTGACAATATCAAATCACTCAGCCAATGGATAGAAAACAAACATATCTTACTTTTATTTATTTTTATTTTTATTTATTTTATTTTTTGAGATGTGGTCTGGGTCTGTCACCCAAGCTAGAGTGCAGTAGTGTGATCCTAGCTCACCCCACTGCACTCCATAGTACATCATAAGTCTCAAAAAATGAAATTCATAAGGTTTATATGTAATGCCTCCAATATCTCAAACTACAGATCATGCAATGGTATTGGTTCACCAGCCCTGCCTGGTGCCCTTTGAGGGAGCTCTGTGCAGTGCACCACAGGAATAAAAGCCATGCCCACTTCTACACGTGGGCATGGGAAGGGCAGAGCTTTGTAATATGACCTCAGAATCACAGTAATCAGAGGACATGGATTTAGTTAGCCTAATTTGGCCTGTAATTTAAAATTGGGCAAATGTTTAAGGACACTTTCTTTTGGAAAATCTAAGTTTGTCTTGTGGTAAAATGTCAATGTGGCATAAATGATAGCTCTTACTGATAGAGCAAACCACAGTTTGTTCAGTGGAGACATCTGGATATGCCCATTATCCAGAAAGCACTAACTCATTGATCTAAAAAGACATGGTTCCAATTGATGGGGCAGCTATAACATTTTTAAAGTCTAATGTCCCTTGTCTTCTCCATCCCCCTCATTTTTCCTGTCTTCCAAAATAATTGTGACCTTCACTGTCAATTTCCAGATGGCTTGGATCTGGAACTTCAAATTCCAAATTTGGCTAATGAAAGTGAAGTTGCAGTCATTGCTCTCCACCGCTGTGAGTCAGCATACACGTAGCTGATTATGGGTTGGATCCTGAAGACAGATACAGTAGAAGGGAATTAAGGAAGAAATAAGAATGTCTGTGTATGTAGACCAACTCTTACTGATGGAAGAGATGTAATTACACATCTGTACCCGGTCTATTGACAGAAGTGACCACACTGAACTACGAGATCACTTACTATTACCCTTTTGTTATCTGTTTATAGTTTCTTAGAAATGTGATTGCTGACAGTGTTGAGAGTATTTGTGTACCTAAACTAGCATAGTGGTTATGAGTGAAGTCCAAGGAGTGAGAAGGCTTGGGTTCAATTCCCATCTTCACCACTTATCAGGCATGTGCATGTGGGAAGTTCATTAACCCTCAAAGTTTCACTTTTCTTATCTGCAAAGTGAGGATAATATTATAATAATTTCTACTTCATAACATTGTTGTGGAGATTAAATGAGATGATATACGCAAAGAATTACTACTGAGCCCAGAGGATAGTAAGCAGTTAATACATGCTATTTTATAATTATTATTCTATCTTAATTGGTGAATTTATATCACTTAGAAGCAGGTTATTATATAAGCCAAAATTAGAGACCTTGTAGTTTTCTAAAATGTCCACTTTGCAGTCAATATTTTTATTTAAGGATAGTTTCCAACTCACTCTAAAATTGCCTTCTTTGTTTTGATTGTTTTTTTTGTTCAAGGACAGCTTCACTTTAGAGACTTCCCAAATGAATGCTTTCCTAATTACTCATTTCTATGAATATCCGTGGCTCTGTAATATATTTTTTCTCATTGCTATTAAACTTAAGTGTGATGAAACACTACGCAGCCACAAAACACTTAAATTGCATTTTCCATGTCTTATTTATAGCCTGGATCTACACTGGGAATTTTGGAACTGCATCAGACCCTCAGCCTAAAAAGAAACAGAGTCTGTGTCAACATAATTGCTCTAAGGGAGTGATCTACAATGAAAGAAAATTCAACTTTCTGAGTGAGCCTATCTAGAGTATATAGAATCCTATGATGAAATGACATAATTACACCTTAAGGCTCAGTTTCTCTTTTGTGTTTTGTTTTTTACCATAGAAGATTATAGTCCAGCTTACATAGAGGAGATAAACTAATGAAATATTAGATGGCTGTCCACTATGTTAATATTTCAAATCAATTATTTTTCTTGTCTATGAGAAAGCAAAGATGCTGACTTACCCTGGAAGCACCTGCACAGCTTTCCTTCACCAGGTGACAGATTCACAATTGCTAATGCCTTTCTCATCACCTGGTTCCTTGTAATGCCTAGTGAGGTACTTATCTATATTTTTGTATACAGTATGTTACCATGGGACACAACTTTGCATTAATCCATCAAATAATTCCTGGGAGGCTGCTGTGGGTCAGGAACTACTCAGTCATATCAGTGACCCTGCAGGGCCAACACCACCCTCTACTTTAGCGTGTGTGTTAGGACACACCAATGATTGCATGACCACCTTTTAAAACCTGGCTGTCCTCTCGCTAGCCATCTGCAATCCCAACCACCTGTCCTTCCCAACACCACCGGCTTTGCTTCCATGTATATCTAAACGTGAAGGCATGCTCTCATCTCCTCCTCTACTTTCATCCTCCACCTACTCAGGATTGACACACAACAGGTAGACACTGGGGCCTGGCCAAGTGATTCTGAATAACTGCAGAAGAAGTGGCTTAGGCAAAAGGCCACAGCAGGAGAGGAGGACAGTTACAAGTGACAGTAAACAGGAGTAAAGCAAGCACTAAAGAAAGCGGTTATGTTTTGGATGACAACTGTAAAAACTTTTAATAGTCCATTTTATTTTGGGGGAACAGATGCTGAGCAGAAGGAGTATCTTATGAAATCTAATTCCTGACCCACTGAAGCACACTCCCTGACAGCCGCACTGCATGGAGGCAACATTTAAGTTAGAAAGTGTATGAGAAAATAACAGTATCTGTAATGTAATAAAAGTGGGGAGTAAGAACCAGGGTGTTTCAATGACTATGGGGGTAGTGGGCTTTGAAGCCAAATCAACTTAAGTATAGTTGCCACCTGTTACACTGTGATCTTGTGAAGTTACCTAATCTCTCCAAACATTATTCCCCACATTTATTAGACATGGATAACATTTTAGAGTATTTTTC
The DNA here is from genome assembly GCA_004027715.1 of Plecturocebus donacophilus. Lineage (NCBI taxonomy): Eukaryota > Metazoa > Chordata > Mammalia > Primates > Pitheciidae > Plecturocebus > Plecturocebus donacophilus. The sequence continues at coordinate 123,464 of PVKP010000268.1, read as the reverse complement.
TGAGAAACTAATATGATAAGCACAATGCCCAGAGCACAGTAAGCACTCAACAAAGATTAGAGCAAATGTTGTTAATATCAAACAGAGGGAGCCAACACGCAGGTAGATATTAACAAGGTGTTTCGTACATCTCTAACTGCCTCGTTGTGGTATGCTAAGTATCCTCATCCCCACGACCTGTGAATATTTGCCACACACAGGAAAAGAGACTTTACAAATGTGATTACGTCAAGGATTTGAAAGTGAAGAGGTAACTCTGGGTTATCCAGGTGGGTTCAATGCAATCACAGGGGCCCATATAAGAAGGAGGCAGACAGGTTAAGAGCGAGAAGGGCTGCTAGATGGAAGTCGAGGCCAGGGTGATGCAGGACCCTGAGCTGAGGACTGCGGCCTCTAGATGCTGAAAAAGGTAAGGAGAAAAGTATTTTCTAGAACTTCCAGGAGGAGGAACATAAATAGAAAATGTGTTATTTTAAGAAAAAAAATACGCAGAAATGCAATTTTAAAACTAAAAACAGAAGATCATGATAAAACTTTAGATGCCTGATCTCCAGATGCATAAGATAATTTGTGTTGTTTTAAGCTACTAAGTTTTTAGTAATTTGTTACAGCAGCAATAGGAAACTAATACACTTACAAAGGTGAGAATCGCATTTTTATAACAGTCTGCCTGACTGTTTAGAAAAAAAAGAAGTAGTAGGGAGTGGCTGGGTGCTGTAGCTCACGCCCGGAATCCCAGCAGTCTGGGAGGCTGAGGTGGGTGGATCACTCGAGGTAAGGAATTTCAGACCAGCCTGGCCAACATGGTGAAAACTCGTCTCTACTAACAATACAAAAATTAGCCAGGAGTGGTGGCGCACACCTGTAATCCCAGCTACCAGGGAGGCTAAGGCAGGAGAATTGTTTGGGAGGCAGAGGTTGTAGTAAGCCAAGATCACACCCCCACACTCCCTCCTAGGCAACAGAGCGAGACGCCGACAAAAAAAAAAAAAAAGAAGTAGGGAGTGATTAAAAAGTAGAAAAGGGCCAGGTGTGGCGGCTCACACCTGTAATCCTAGCACTTTGGGAGGCTGAGATGGGAGGATCATTTGAGTTCACAAGTGTGGTGGTGCATGCCTGTTGTCCCAGCTACTTGGTAGGCTGTTGGGAGGATCACCTTAGCCGGGAAGTCGAGGCTGCAGTGAGCTGTGATTGTGCCACTGCACTCCAGCCTAAGCAACTAGAATGAGACAGGACAACCTTGTCTCAAAAAAAAAAAAAAAAAAAAAAAAAAAAAAAAAAAAAAAAAAAAAAAAAAAAAAAAAAAAAAAAAAAAAAAAAAAAAAAAAAAAAAAAAAAAAAAAAAAAAAAAAAAAAAAAAAAAAAAAAAAAAAAAAAAAAAAAAAAAAAAAAAAAAAAAAAAAAAAAAAAAAAAAAAAAAAAAAAAAAAAAAAAAAAAAA
>PVKP010000268.1:0-121924 GCA_004027715.1 Plecturocebus donacophilus | reverse complement strand
AAAAAGAATATTTGCTTCTAGATCTTAAAACAAATGAAAATGTGTTATTTTAAGAAAAAATAAATGCAATTTTAAAACTAAAAACAGATGATCACAATAAAACTTCATGGTGATAGGATGCAATATTGCTAGAGAAAAACAAGAATTAGAACAGGATAGATAAATTTGTTCGACGAATGCATACCAGGTGCTAACTCTGCCATGCATCATTTCAAAGCCTTCTTAAAGAATTGCTCTGAGAGTCCTTAGCTATTGTGTTGGACTAGAACATTTTTAAGATTTATTCCAGCTTTAAAGTTCTAGAGTAAACCGCAAATGAGAAAAAACAAGTAATTTACTCATCAATGCTTCTCAGGAAAGTTCAATTCCTAGTCGTCCCGGGAGGAACTTGCCTGTTATTCATGTTGCTACCACTAGATGGCAAAGTTAGCCTGGCGATGGCAAATCTAAGGCCGGTATTTAAACCGCTTGCATTTACTCAGCTGTGAAATAGATTTTATTTTAAAAGCATGTAAGATTCAGCAGGGGTAAAACTTTTAACTGGCTAATAATATACTAAATGGCTATGACATATGGAGTTTATTACATTTAGAAAACCCACCTACAGGCCATAGAGCCCATCCTGATGAACTGAGGGCTGATAATGCTGTCTACAGCCAGCCAATTTTCTGGCAGAGAGTTTTTCAAAAACAGTTGTGGTGCCAGCACACTTCCAGCATGACCTACATCACTGCAAACTCCCAAACGTGCTGCAATTTATGCAACTTATTTCAATGCTAAGGAAAATCTCCAACCTGCCAAATATTTCACATATGTTTATCAAATACCTTATAATCCATTACTAAAGAATAAGCTCTCCACTCGATTCTAGGCCGAGAATAAATGGTAAGAAAGTTCATTGACAGTGGGCCAATTTCTATTCAAAATATCATGCCATAGCACTATTTTCAAGTTTAGTTTCATAAATAGAGACCAAAAAAATGTCTGCTTAAAAAGTTTGGCAGTACTTGAGGGAAAGAAAGATGGTAAAGTTACACAGTTGATTATTTTACAGTAACCCACAACTTCTGTTTCTCATCACAATAAAAAACAAAACCTCTCTTTGTTTTGGGGCTATTTTTCCAGGACCTGTACATCTCAATTTCTGCAATTCCTGCAATGCTACGGGTAAATCAAATTTGGGATGAATGACACTAAAGGAACCCCAAGAGGGCTCTCGTATTTTGCCTTATGAAGTGCACAGCAAATGGCTCTAGACTTATCTGTATTTTTCGAGTTGCCTTTGAAAGCAAAGAATATCTCTAAATAGGTATGCTACTTTTCAGGCTTTAAAGCATCTATGGTCACATGTTTTTAGCTAATCCATATCAGTTTTACCTATACGAAGCTTAAAGTTTTTAAATTGTAAAATAATAGCATGCATACTACTAACTTTACTGTTTCCTAACTTCTCCATCTCAGATTTCTCCTCTGCAAAGTTAACTCAGTGCTAAGGGAAGGTAGCTCCATCCTCCCAAATTCTGAGCCTGATCCTACTGTTAAAATGCAATATGCTTGTTGGGTATTTGAGCATTGGGCAGAAGAAAATAATTTACCCAATGGAGAAAATTAACTCCCACTAGCAATTGTTTATTTTAACATATAATGAGCACATACTACGTCCCAAGTATATGCTAAACAATCTCACATTTAAAATGTGAAAAAGCTTCTTAAAAGCACACAGGTTTCCCAGCTAACCGGAAGAAAAAATGGGGGAGAGTTTCCACGTCCACCACTTCTCCCACTAAAGGAACTCCTCTAATATTTCCTAATAAAAATAAAATTCCATATGATACTTGGCCACCACTTTCAAGCCTCCATGTCTTATTTGGCAGGGACTTTAACATTCTCTCTTCTAAATTATAAACCAGACAGATTCTAAGTATAATTCTCCAGCCAGCAAAATATGACTTTTATAATCTGTGGAGAGAAATGTATTTTGGATAAAATAAGAAGGAATTTCAGAAGTTGGAAGGGTTAATAAAGGGTGAAAGCCCCCTAGACACAGCACGAAACTTCTTTTCAAATCAACGACAGTGTAAAAATGTCAGAGCAATCAAGCGGGAGTGTTTCTACAACTTTTTAAAAAAGCTTTTATTATAGAAAATTTCAAGACTACACAAAAGACAGAGAAAAGTATTAAAAATCGAGAGAAAAGTGTAACTCCCATGTGTACCTCAGCTTCAACTATTGTCAATATTTTACCAGTATTGTTTAATCCACCGTTACCACCCCACATCCTTTTTTTTCCCAACTAGAATATTTCAAAGCAAGTCAAAAAACTTTTCTATTTCATTTCGCCTCATTTTCTAAACGTTTTCCAGTGCTCCTTTTGCTGACCCCTGCAGCCAAGTTTATAAAAGGGCAGAGAGGAGAGGCCAGCTTTCATAGTAACCCTGCCAAAGAGACTTTCCAGGAATGCGTTTTACACCTTTCTCATGGCATCTGTTAACAATCATAAAAATAAAGAGGATCTCCTCTGGTACTGCTTAAGCAGAAAGAATTCCATTTATATTCCAATGCAAACACTGTTGCTGCTAATATTAAACTGTGCAGAGGCCGGCACACAGAACCGTCTATGGGAAGGGTGGTTAGTGTCTTGGAGGACCGAAGTGCGTGCCAAGTTCGATCCTTTTCTTCAGAGCCCTTCAAGGAAGCTCTCCTCCGGCAGATCCTGCCTTTCTCGGAAACTTCCCGGTTCTAAGGTCTTGCCCTGTTGGAGCTTCCCCTTTACCTGCGAGGCTGGTTCCGTCCCCAGGGCGCTGTCCGCTGAGGTCGGAGCTGGAGAGCGGGCGGGCGGGGACGCTGCAGCCGGAGCCTCGCAGCCAGCCCGAGCCGCAGGCCGCCCCGCCAGGCCAGGCCACAGCCCCGGAGCTCGCAGCCAGCCTGCCGGGAGGTGGGAGGGGAGGGGCGGTGCCGCGGGCGGGCGAGGTGGGATGGGGCAGTCGGGGGAGGGGGTGGGCAGAGGCGCAGGGGAGCGCGGAGAGGGGCTTTCCCCGGAGGAACGGGGCGGACCTGGCGGCGTCTCGCCTCGGCATTTCTGCCCGCAAGCGGAATTAAGCATTCGGAAAATGCATGAGTAGGTTCACAGGGGATGCGGGTGCCCGTGAGAGTATGCACTCCTTTAATAGTCTCAGGACTTGTTCAGGGAGAGGCTCATTCCCCGCGGCTCGCCGTTGAGACCCCAGCTGTCTAGAAAAACGGAGGGCGTCTCCCCATGCCTATCCCAAGCCAGTCTCTCCACCGGGGACCTTCTCTGGACGCACAAGCCGCAGGGTCACCCCAACTTGCACCAGCGCCAAGCGCGAGGGCCGCCTCTAGCCCAGGGTTCCCAAGGGCGCCCATTCTAACACCAGGATGGGGACCCCAGGCTGGGATGCCTGGACCCCCGGGAGCGTCCAGCGCTGCCTCCAGGGGGAGCGCGTCAGTTTCCATCTGCAGGGAAAAGGCTAGTTTTCTTCCTCGGGCAAGTAAACCTGAAGGCCCTTTCCCATCTCGGCCCCACCGGCGTTCTAACCTCCTGCTTTCTCTCTGATCCTCCTCTTCAGGAGAGGTACTCCTTTGGGGAGGGGGCCACGTGAGGAAGGAAGCTGCATTTGTTTAACAGCAAATTCTAGTGGGTGACAGGTCTGGGGCAAGATGCACTGGTACAACGAGTGCAAAACCCGGTCCTGGCCCTAAAGCAGGGAGGTCAAGTGCACAAGTACTTATGACACAAGGTCTTAGCATGTCCTGTAACACGCAAGGCTCGTTAGTGGGTTATTGCATATCTCAAGTTTCTATATACTTTTTAAAATTGCACTTCAGGTTCTGGGGTACATGTGCAGATCATGCAGGATTGCTGCATAGGTACATACATGGAGATGTGGTTTGCTGGCTCCGTTCCCCCGTTCTGTGTACTTCTGATGAGATCATAACATACTTAGTATTGTCCCATGGTATATTCAAGGACGGTTCTAGGCCCTCTTCCCTTCAGCACCCCCATACTAAAATCATCTCATATTCAAGTTCAAATCTAGCTATGAGCTCTTGGGAACCTACGTATAGGAAAAGTCTACCTTCTGTTAAGCAGTTCTGCCTGAAAATACTGTTTTCTATCTGCTCTTGGGTGGAAAAAAAAAGTCTGTATAAGGACCTGTGTAGTTCAAATATGTGTTCAAGGGCCAAATGCATACACAATTGCATTGCTGTTTTCTCACTTAGCATTGTTAATATGTGCATTTATCCATGTATTAAAATCTTTTGGTAATTTTTACCAGTTAGAATTAGTTCTGAAGCTCTCTGTTCCACCAATTAGATCATCATAGTCGCATGCACCTTTGAACCAGCATCATCTACCACTGGGCCTGGCATACAGTAGCCGATTATATGTGGAACTGAAAAGTCTGCTAGTCAGATGGAGTGTGGAGAAGTCACAGAGAAAGCCCAAAACTCAGAATGGGAATCCTGCCTGACACTAAACAGCTGTGTGCCCTGGGCCTCGGTTTCTTCATCTGTAAATTGAGATGGTTGAGCTGGAGGAGTTCCAAGGCCTGCAGCTCTCAAACGTTTTTGGGATTCTAACACTGTGTAAATCCAGAAGGATTCAGTGTGGACCCAGGTCTGATTCCTTCACTTTATCAGCATTCTCCACCAGCATCACAGAAAGCAGACTTCCAGGGCCCCCTCATCTTCCTGCCCTGCTTCCTGGGCCTGACCCCAAGCCCTCTTGCACCCTATTTCTGGATCCATTCCAGGTTGTCTTATCCTCAACTTGACTGTTTTCAAAATGTATTGCTTTACTTCATCTGTTCCTGATGCTTCATATTTACTATTTCTCTAGTTCTAGGTTTCTGGGGTCCTCTTTGTTTTTTAAAAAAATTCGTTAAATGTTTTGAGATAGGCTTTTTTAACTCTTGCTCTGTCACCCAGGCTAGAGTGCAGTGGCAAGATCATAGCTGACTGCAGCCTCGAATTCTGGGCTCGAGCCATCCTCCCGCCTCCACCTCCCAGGTAGACAGACGCATGCCATCTCACTCAGCTTTTTAAATTATTTCTTTTGTAGAGGTGGGGTCTTGCAGTGTTGCCCAGGCTCATCTTGATGTCCTGGCCTCAAGTGATCCTTCTGCCTCAGCCTCTCAAAGTGCTGGGATTACAGAGGTGAGCCACAAGGCCTGGCCAGAATTCCAGCTTCTTTTAATCAGGGTTCCTTCTCCTGGCCTAGTCCAGCCCCTCAGGGCTAAGGAACCCACATATAGGAAAAGTCTGCCCTCGGTTTAAGCAGTTCTGCCTGCAAATACTGTTTTCTATCCGCTTTTGGGTGAAATACCACAGTATGAGCAATTCAGACACCCATACCAAACTATATTCTCAACCCATCAAATTCCTCATTCTGGTCTTATAATGATGGTCCTATGACTTTCCAGTGCTCCTCAACCAGCTTTCCACGTGGGAATGAACACTTTGCATAGTATGACTCTTACCATTTAAGGAAATAATGCATTATAAGAAATGTTAGCAGTTAAAAAAAAATAAACTCATAACAAAGTTTCTAGCCGTATTTCCCCAAGCTCCTAGACTTTATCTTCAATTATTGTGACTATTGCGGCCAAAAATTTTATCAAATTAATTTAATACAATCCAAATTCTCGGTTATTGGATAATGATAATGTTGATCATTATCAACAAAATTGATAATGATCTGTACTTTGACAGGCCCCCAGCTTAATGGAGACATTTGCATGATTCTCTGGAAATGGAACCAAGAGGCCTAGAACACATCTCCTGTCACATTTCAGGTCATGAGAGGTACAGTGGCCTCTATAGAAGACGTGGTGACCGCTGTCAGGCCTGGCTATGATTAAGGCTATACTACTTAGCCTTTTTTTCTAGACTTGATTTCCCAAGAGGCTGAGACCAAAATAGAAATCTCTCTATTCAAGACTAAATCTTATTTATCATGGAAATGTACTTGGAAAGTTTTAGCTATGGAAAGACAGGAAGAGGAAATGTTTCATGGTCCATGCTGATGGCCTAAGTGATGACTCAGCCTTCTAAAGGGACCTGAATTGCTGTGGCTGTAATCATCCTGTTAACTTTTAATCCCAAGGTTTTATCAAAACCTTGTTTATTATTCATTGGGTTGTAGGGTTCTGCCTGTTTAAAAACCTAGGGGTCCCTTGGTTAAGGCAGACTGAGAAAATTAAGTAGATGTAATAAGAAAAAAAGATGAGGTAACATTTTTCCTCAAATTAGACTTACTCCAATAGAAGCCACCTATGATCTGCTAATGTGAGGAACAGTTGCTGGCACTCCACAAATCTGCAAAACCACTGGCTTTCTCTATCTTTCTGGGTGGCCCAAGGAAAAGCAATGGTATGTTCCCCCCAAAATCTGAAAATTGGGTGTTTCATTGCACCCCTTCCTCCATTTAGACCTGTTCTTTCTGATAGGCAGTGCTGATCTCTCTCCTGCCTTTGTGCCAGTACTGGTCTGAGGTACTTGCCGCACTGTTTCCGAATTATTTTTTTCCATTTCTGCCTCTCAAATAGGACAGCCTCAAGGGCAGCAAAACGTTTATATCTCCAGCACTAGGGTACAATACCTGCAGCTTAGATGTTTAACAAATGTTAACTGAAAAATCAAAGGGTCTCTAAAAATGGACCACTCTCATCAAGACTGAATAGAATCAAGACTACCACTCTCCTCAGAATCATTCTACCACTCTCATCTGTAGTTTACATAGTAGAGAGAATTTCAGAGGAAACTGAATTTCTTACAGAAAACAGAGACTTAACCTAGAAGCATCATAAAGAAGTATAAATTAAACACCTGAGGAGGACATGAACTCCAGGAAATGCAGCCAGGACTAAAGCACTGGGCCCCAACCAGAAAGTCTCCCAGAGACAGGATTTCACAGGATGTTGCTGGAGGACAGAGACTCTGGTAAAGTTGAATTGATAGGCATGCAAATTAAGGCTAATGCTACAGAATCATTTACACTCCAAGCTTGGAAATTTAGGATAGCTTTTTGTTATTTTTTATTATTACATTTTATTTTTTGTTCTGGAAATGATGATTAACTAGAGGACATGAATAAGCCTTCAATAAAGAGCTTTATCAGAGTCAAAATATCCTAGGCAAATCACCTATTTAATCACATACCTAGTCAGGAAGAATAAAAGCTATTCTTCCTCCTTCTACGTGGCCTCTGAATATGGAATTGAGCCCACTTTGGATAGGAACACTGTACTCAACGGAAATATATCTGGGATTAGGAAACTAAGGTTGGAACCTTAACACTGCTACTTATGTGATTTGGAGCAAGTCACTTAACCTCTGGGAGCCCCTGTTCTGTCATTGGAAAAGTTAACAGGATAAAAGTTGCCTGGAAGAGTGGTTATGAGGGGCAAGCGTAAGAATTGTATGTGGACACCCTTAGCTGTGACCTGCCACATGATAGGTGCAGAAGCAGAGTATAGCGAGTGACATGTGACTGGTTTTTGTGCTTCTCCATGACTCCCAGGAAAGGCAAGAAGCCAAGGTAACTCTAATGTCGGCTTCTCTCTGTTATACTTTCCGTTCTGTTTCTTTTTTTTTTTTCCTTTTTGACATCTAATCTTGCTCTGTCACCGAAGCTGCAGTGCAATGGTACAATCTTGGCTCACTGCAACTTCTGCCTCCCAGGCTTAAGTGATTCTTCTGCCTCAGCCTCCCGAGTAGCTGGGATTACAGGCACGCACCACCACGCCCAGCTAATTTCTGTATTTTTAGTAGAAATGGGATTTCACCATATTGGCCAGGCTGGTCTCGAATTTCTGGCCTCAAGTGATCTTCCACCTTGGCCTTCCAAAGTGCTGGGATTACAGGTGTGAGCCACCGCGCCCGGCTCCTTCCCTTTCTTATAATGCCCTAAGACTCTCACTAGATCAAGAGACTAAGTATCCATTAAATCAAACAACTTTCATCACATTTAGGTAACCTCCTAGAGGATGAATGAACAGGACAGGATCATCAATGAAGAGATGATAGATGCAGAGACGGACAATGAGAGGTGGGAATAACTCACGGGCTGAGCCACATTTTATCCTGAAGGACAAACATTTTAGATTGCAGATGTTTTGGTTTGGCCATTAAAATTTTTATTTCTAGGGGGGTGTGGCTGTGTTAAATTAGATCATCAGGCAAGTCTGGTCCACATTCTCTCACGGCAGTAGTCAGCCAGAAGTAAGAGCTCACAACTTAGATGGAGCAGGCCCTCTTGGGGCCAGCAGGTGTCGCCACTCCTTGTTGCTGTCTCCATATGCTGTCTGAGTATTGCTTTCCATCTGCCATCTCGAGGGCATGATTGTTTCTCTTACTCCTAGCCAACTGCACAAACTACATGCGAGGGGGCTAACCAGAAAAGATAAAGATCGTTGGCATATCAAAAAGTGAATCCTGGATACAGCAGGAATTGTTGGGAGAGAGAAAGTTTGTAAACTTGAAGTAGAAAGAACAGCTAAGAGACTGTTAAAATAGTTCAAGCTAGCTATTATGAAGCTTCAAACTAGGCAATAGCCACGGAGGTGGAGATGAGGAAAGAACAGATCCCAGAGATGTGTCAGGGATCAAACTGAGTGAGCTGGTGACTGAACATAAGGAGTGAAGGAAAGGGAGAATTTCAGGGCTCAAAATAAATCAAGATCATATACAGGGATACTTATTGCAATCATTTTTATATAATAGCAGAAAATAAGAAATAAAGTGAATGCCCGTAAAAGGAAAATAGTTGAATAAACTATGGTATATCCATACTCTGGGATATTATGTTGCTATTATCAAGAATAAATCAGAACCAAACCAGCTGCATTGTAGGGATTTCCTCAGAGTGTAGTTAAGTGAAATGCACTGAGGAACTTACCTATAGGATGGTCCCATTCATAGAAAAGCAACAACCAAAGAACTTACATGTGTATCTATATGCAGTTATGTATGCATACATGTATATGTGTGTTTGATTATGATTATGCGAATAAAGGAGAAGGCATGGAAAATATACTGTATTTTTGAAGGTGGGGGTAAGTGGAGGATGAGAGAACTAAGGAGAAATAAAAAAATCTATTAAAAAATTCATCTTGAGCTTTCAAAGAATGTATATGACTGTTTTATCAAATTGCATATGTGGTTATATATATTTATATATATGGTTGTATAACCATAAAATATGCATATATATGACTATATAACCATCAAAAAGATGCATGAGATTGTCATATGGGGCTTGAGAGACTCCAACTTCTTTTAATTTTCTTATATTATTATTGGTTGTTTATAAAATTTGCATAAACTCCCCACAATATGTGAACCTAAAACTTTAAATTATGGCTTTTAAAAATTAAATTTAGGGCCAGGTGCAGTGGCTCACACCTGTAATCCCAGCACTTTGGGAGGCTGAGGTGGAAGGATCACTTGAGCCTAGGAGTTGGAGGTAACAGCTTGGGCAACGAAGTGAACCCATGTCTCTATAAATAATAAAACATTAGCTGAGCATGGTGGCACATGTCTGTAGTCCCAGCTACTCAGGAGGCTGAGGCAGTAGAATTGCTAGAGCCAGGGAGTTTGAGGCTGCAGAAAGCCAGGACTGCACCACTGCACTCCAGCCGGGGTGAGATGCTCTCTCAATAAGAAAAAATTAAGCTTATTAATTTTTTTAAAAACTACAATAAATCTATCTCAACATAGATAAACACAAATCAAGGTACGTTTTTTTCAGTCATTTCAACATTCCTCACATATTAAATCTAAATCCTGCTTCAGCTGTTTACCAGCTAGGTGAATTTAGGCAATTTGCTTAATCTCCCTCAGCCTGATTTTCCTTATTTGAAAAGTTGGAATGATAATCTCAACCCTGAAAGGTGTTGTTAGGATCAAATAGAAGAATGTCTAAAGTATTATAGCACCCCATAAGAGACTCTCGATAAATGGCAGCTACTTTCCAAATCACTCTCTACCCCTGCTCATGGTGTCACAAGGGTGACATGATTGATGATTTCAGCCATGGCCTATAGTCCCTGCCTAACATCCACTGAAATTTCTCTGTTCAGTTCTGGGGATAATGGTCCCTTCCCCTTTTCTCTCAACATTGGTCAGTTACCTGACCCCCCGGAATGAATTCTGTTCTGCTGTCCGGTGAGCAAGCAGCAGGGCTCACACAGTTTTTTCCTCATCCAGTTTTAGCTGATCTCACTTCTTAATTTAAAACTGAACCATCAGATTCAAAGAATGTTTTCAAACTTCCTAGCCACATTGGATCTAACAAATAAAAGCCCTTATTTTTGTAAGTTTCTGCAAGTTTTTTTGTTTTTCATTTTTGTTTATTTGTTGGTTTGTTTAGCAAGTTTTGCCCAAAATGTAAAGGAAAGGATTAAATAAATGCAGGGTTTAGATGTGATAGCATTACTAAGAGCTAGCTAACTAGCTAATGTATTCACCCAGAGTCGCTACTCCCTCCCTGCCCCACAAATATAATAGAAACTGCTTGAAATTTTGGCACAAATATGGTCAATCATTTTCACAGAACTAAAATCACCTTATATTTGCTTATTTGTTTAGTGTCCGCACTCCTGAGAAAGCAGACATACTAAGACATTTCAGATAAAGCTGTACTATGTTGGCACTGAAATTGCCTTAGAGTATTTTATTTTTAGCCAAGAAATTCCACATAGGACTAGATAAAGCATAATCATTTGATTTGCTGAGTTCTCTGCTTTATTTCTAAATATGTCATCACTATTGGGAAAATGTATAAATGCATTTACAAACGGAAATCCAAATCACATGAAAGTTTCCCTCAAAGGCTGGCTCATGGAACAGAGCACATTAAAACTCAAGTCTGTCCTAGGCCAGAGCTTTTCAAAACAAGTATCAGAAAGCTGGACTTTGGGTATTTCTTGAATTGAATGGAATGTTTTATTTGTGTAAGAGTTTCTGAATAGAGTTTGCTTTTTGTGTGTGTCTCTAAATTACACTTTAACCTTCTTCAAAAGGCAGAGCATTTTCAACATTGCAGAAAACAGACCTTCAGATGTGGCCAGTTGGAAAAAATTCTGTTCAGTTTGGTTTACCATGATTAGTAGAGAGTAATCAGCGTTTACTATGTGTAATGCCTGAGGCGCTGACACGCTGGATAATGCCAGCTCTGCAGAATCCTGTATTGCTAGTGGCTCCCTGTGCAGTGTAGGGCGCTTAGCAACATCTCCTGTCTCTGCCCGCTAGATGCCAACAGCACGTCTTTGCTCCAGGCCTCACTGCCCAGCTGTTTACAATAAAAAAATGTCTCAAGACATCACCATTGAGGGGTAAAATCTCCCCTGGTTGAGTACCGCGCACTATCCCAGACACTTTTACACAGGTCATTTTAGTAACTCTTCATAACAGAGACTCTAAGAGTGTAAGTAATTATCCCAAGGTCACGTAGTAGGTTAGTGAATGGGTTCCTGGGATTCAGATTCCAGTTGGTATAATTCCACAGCTGCACCTCTTTTAGAAATCATGCTGGGGAAAAAAAAAAAAAAAAAGGGTGAGAAAGTCAACTTACGCTCAACATTTCTTTTTTCTTGTTTTATTTTGAGACGGAGTCTTGCTCTGTCACCCAGGCCAGAGCGCAGTGGCACAATCTCTGCTCAATGCAACCTCCGCCTCCCAGGTTCAAGCGATTCTCCTGCCTCAGCCTTCTCAGTAGCTGTGATTACAGGTGCGTGCCGCCATGCCCAGCTAATTTTTGGATTTTTAGTAGAGACGGGGTTTCACTATGTTGGTCAGGATGGTCTCAAACTCCTGACCTCGAGTGATCCGCCTGCCTTGGCCTCCCAAAGTGCTGGGATTACAGGACTGAGCCACTGCACCCTGCCAGGCTCCACATTTCTTAAAACCAATTTTCTTCTGAGTCCTTGAGTGCTATTCCTTCCTAATACTCTTCCACATTCTCCAACACCACCCTTGTCCCCAAGATGTGTGTATAGCTGCCACCAGCTCCCAGCCCTTCCCTCCAACAAATACCCCATTTTCTCATGAGAGATCAAAGTTATCTGATGTGAATAGTTGAACCATTTTTGTCATCTTCTCATAATTATTTTGGCACCTAAGCCACCCTTTACCATCCTTCTTTTTAAGGCCAGTCTCTCTCTGTGTGACCTTGATTATTTCCTCTCCTTTCCCTCTGACGTTGCTTCATGAATTATCCCTATTGCAAAGCTTCAGTTCTTCCCTAAACCCGAGAACATGTTTATCCCACTGCAATGGTTAATTTTATGTGTCAACTTGGCTAGGCCACCATACCCAGGTATTTGGTCAAACATTATTATAGATACTTCTATGAAGGTATTTTTTAATATGGAATTAACATTTAAATCAGCAGGCTTTGAGTAAAACAGGTAACCCTTCCTGATGTGGGTGGGCCTCATCAAATCAGTCTGAAGAACTTAATAGTAAAAAAGGCTGACCTCCTAGGAGTAAGAGGAAATTCTGCCAGCAGACTGCCTTTGGACGTAAGCTGCTACTCTTCCCTGAGTCTCCAGCCTGCTGGCTTAGCCTGCTGATTTTGGACTTACCAGCCTTCACAATTGCATAAGTCAATCCCTAAAAATAAATTTCTCTATACTGTATCTACATCCTATTGGTTCATTTTCTCTGCAGAGCCCTTCCTAAGAAACATTTCCCCTGAAGCTGCTTTTCATCTAAGCTCAAATGTTCTCTTCTCCACAAAGTCAGCTCAACTAACCCCACTCCTTCCTCTGCTGCTTGCTCTTACAGCCTTCATAAGGTGATGTGTGCAATGTTGGGAATTCTGCAATTGGAGGGTAAGTGTATTAGTCCGTTTCACTCTGCTGATAAAGACATACCCGACACTGGGTAATTTATAAAGAAAAAGAGGTTTATTGAACTCACTGTTCCATGTGGCTGGGGAGGCCTCACAATCATGGCAGAAGGAGAAAGGCACATCTTACATGGCAGCAGGCAAGAGAGAGAATAAAAACCAATGATAGGGGAAATACCTTATAAAAACTTCAGGTCTCATGAGACTTATTCACTACCATAAAACAGTATGGAGGTAACCACCCTTATGATTCAATTATCTCTGATCTGGCCCCTCCCACAATACATGGGAATTCTGGAAACTATAATTCAAGATGAGATTTGGGTGGGGATGCAGCCAAATGATATCAACAAAGCCTTATTTCATTTTTACATTTCCCTGAGTAGTTAGCACAATAATTTGAACATATTAAATAATTAAACTTACTCATTTGAAATGTCAAATTCTTCTTAAATGATGTTGAAAAAAATTGAAACTGAGAAAAATGCAACAATACACATTTATTTTGGTATTTCTGGATGTAGATATTTGTGAAATTTTCTTATTAAAAACATCTGAGAAATTTAGTCCCATTTCCTCATAAAAAATGTTTTTTGGAGTTGAAGTAAATGCAAATGTAGAAAGCTACAGCTTATGTTTACAAAACTTCAAGATCAGAGGACGAATCATTTGCCAAATTCACACGGTAATGAGCAGACAGAGTGAGTGGCAGACACTGTTTTAATTGCCTACATGTTCAGTGCCTCCATCGTCCCGATAATGCCAAGTGTGTTCATAAAAAATTAGAACATTGGGGGAAAGTTGAATTAATTATGTATTTAACTAGATTTTTTTTAAGTAAATAAGAAAGTAGAAGCAATAGGGTTCAGAGAAGGAGAATTTCTGATATTAGTGAAAAAGTTACATTGGATGGAATGTCAGCTTTAGGCTCTTAACCAGAAAGTGAGTTTTAAAATAGAAACATATTTGTAGAGAATTATAAGGAGCTTTAAAAAAATTCAGTGGGATTTACCACTTTTTTATTGTTAAGATAGCGTCTTGCTCTGTTACCCTGGCTGTAGAGCAGTGGGGCAATCATGGCTCACTGCAATCTTGACTTCCTGGGTTCAAGCAGTCCTTCCACCTCAGCCTCCCAAGTAGCTGGAACTGCAGGCAGGCAACACTGTGCCTGGCTAACTTTTTACTTTGTGTAGAGATGATGTCTCACTATGTGGCTCAGGTTGGCATCAAACCCTGGCCTCAAATAAACCTCCTACCTTGGCCTCCCAAAGTGTTGGAAGTCAGGCATGAGCCACTGTGCGTGGCCTCGCAGATTTTTTTTTTTAAGGTTTTCGAAGTGCTCTAAATTTAAGAGAGAAAAAAGGTACTCACAATAACAAAATGACTACAAATAAAATCACTTTTATTTTTGTATTTGTCTCTGGCTTTACTGTCTTTACCCATTTAGATTTATAATTTTTCTAACATTTTATTACAAAATATCTCAAACATACAGTCTTCTATTTATGTTATTTTGAAAATACATTTTTTTTCTTTTTTGAAGCAGAGTCTCCCTCTGTCACTCAGGCTGGAGTGCAGTGGCGTGATCTTGGCTCACTACAACCTCCGCCTCCCAGGTTCAAGCGATTCTCCTGCCTCAGCCTCCCAAGTAGCGGGGACTACAGATGTGTGCCACCACACATGACTGATTTTTTGTATTTTTAGTAGAGATAGAGTTTTACTGTGTTAGCCAGGATGGTCTTGATCTCCTGAACTCATGACCTGCCCGCCTCGGCCTCCCAAAGTGCTGGGATTACAGTCGTGAGTCACTGTGCCCGGCTTGAAAATACATTTCAAAATAAGTTGCAGACATAAGTATACTTCACCACAACCAAGTAGGACTAATTCCAGGTATATAGGCTGGTTTGACACTCGAAAATCAACTAATGTTTTTAAGATAAATATTGCTTAAGAAAAAAATTAATGTCATTAATCATGTTAACAGATTAAAGAAGAAAAATCATATTGATCATATCAATAGATGCAGAAAAAGCATTTATAAAATCCCACAGCCATTCATGAGAAAAACTCTAAGCAAACTGGGATTAGAAAGGAACTTCATTAACTTAATAAAGAGCACCTATGGCTAAGATCATACTTAATGGTGAGAAACTAGACTCTTTGCTCCTAAAATTGGAAACAAGGCAAATATTTACCCTCTTATCTCTCTTTTCTATTCAGCTTCATATGGGAAGTTCTAGCTATAGAATTTGCAGTAAGACAAGACAAGAAATGAAAAAGTATATCAACTTGGAAAGAGGAAATAAAACCATTTTGTTCACAGACAGCATGAAAGTCTGTGTAAAAAATACCAAATGATAACAAAACTCCTGGAATTAATAAGGAATTACAACAAAGTTTCAGTATAACAAGTCAATAAACAAAAGTCAGTTACTTTCGTATCATGCTGTCAATAAGCAATTGGACTTTTTTTTTTAAGAGATAGGTCTTGCTATGCTGCCCAGGCCGGACTTGAACTCCTGGACTCAAGCCAATTTCTCACCTAAGCTCAGCCTCCCAAAAAGCTGGGACTACAGACATGTTCCCTGCTCAGCCATTGAAATTTGCAATTTAAAAGACAGCAGCCTATACATTAAGAACAAAAAATAAGAATTAAAAATCTAACAAAATTTCTATGAGATCTTTATGAGGAAAACAGTAAAACACTAGTGAAGGAAATTTAAGACTATCTAAATAAATGGAAAGATTTCATCTTCATGGATAGGAACACTTAATATTGTTAAGATATCAGTTCTTTCCCACCTGATTTATGGATTCCATACATTCCCAATAACAGTCTCAGAAAATTATTTTGTAAATATTAACAAATTTAAAAGTTTATGTGGAAAGGCAAAAATACCCAGAATAGCCAACACAATATTAAAGAAGAATAAAGTGGCTCATGCCTATAATCCCAACACTTTGGGAGGCCGAGGCGGGTGGATTACTTGAGGTCAGGAGTTCAAGACCAGCCTGGCCGACATGGTAAAACCTCATCTCTACTAAAAATATAAAAATAATTAGCCAGGTATGGTGGTGCAGGCCTGTGGTCCCAGGTACTCTGGAGGCTAAGGCAGGAGAATCGCTTAAACCTGTGAGGCAGAGGTTGCAGTGAGCTGAGATTGCGCCACTGCACTCCGGCATGGGCAACAGAGCGAGACTCCATCTGAAAAAAATGATAAAGCCACAGTAATCAAAGACAGTGTGGTATTGGTGAAAGAACAGACAAATGAAACAATAGAACAAATAGCCCAGAAATGAACCCACACAAATATAGTCAACTGATCTTCAACAAGGGAACAAAAAAAAATTAGTGGATAAAGGATGGTATTTTCAACTGGTAGAGCTGAAACAACTGGGTATCCATATGCAAAAAATAAAATATAGACGGATCTTTCATCATGCACAAAATGCAGTCAAAATGGATTATAGGCCTAAATGTAGGCAAAAACTATAAAACTTCTATAAGATAAGATATGAAAAAATCTAGGTGACCTGGCTTTGGTGATGAGTTTTAGATATAGCGTCAAAAGCATGATCTACAGAAGGAAAAAAAATATGGTAAATTGGACTCCATTAAAATGTAAAATTCTGGCCAGGCATTGTGGCTCACACCTGTAATCCCGTTACTTTGGGCGGCTGAGGCAGAAGGATTGCTTGAAGCCAGGAGATTGAGATCAGCCAGGGCAACATAGTGAGACCCGTCTGTATGAAAAAAAAAATTAGCCAGGCATGGTGGTGGATGCCTGTAGTCCTAGCTATTCAAGAATCATCTGAGCCGAGGAATTCAAGGTTAAAGTGAGCCATGATTATGCCACTGTACTCCAGCCTAGGTGACAGAATGAGAACCTGTCTCAGAAAAATACAAAAATAAAATTAAACTACTCTGTGAAAGATGCTGTTAAGAGAATAAAAAGACAAACCCCAGACTGGGAGAATATATATGAAAAACAAATATCTGATAAGAAATGGTATTGGAAGTATACAAAGAACTCAGTACTCAATAATAAGAAAACAACTGATGACAACATAGGCAAAGTGTATGCATGTGCACCTTATCAAAGAATACATACAGATGGAAAATTAGCATACAAAAAAAGTTCCATGTCCTATGTTATTGGGAAATTGCCAATTAAAACAACATTGAGATACCACCAAACACCCATCAGGATGGCTAAAGTTCAGAATACTGACAGCATCAACTGCTGGTGAGGATGTGGAGCAATAGGAACTCTCATTCATTGCTGGTAGCAATGCAGAATGGTACAGACACTTGGGGAAATAGTTTAGTAGTTTCCTTCAAGGATAAACATAGGCTCCATATAATCTAGTAATTGTGCTCCCATGTATTTACCCAAAAGAGCTGAAAATGTATGTCCACGTAAAGACCTGCACATGAACGTTTATAGCTACTTTATAATTGGTAAAAATTGAAAGCAACCCAGATGTGCTCAAATTGATGAATGGATAAACAAATCTACACAATGGCATATTATTCAGTGTCAAAAAAAAAAAAAAAAAGAGTGGCCAGGTGCAGTGGCTTATGCCTATAATCCCAGCACTTTGGGAGGCTCAGGTGGGTGGATCATCTCAGGTCAGGCATTCAGGACCAACCTGGCCAACATGGTGAAAACCTGTCTGTACTAAAAATACAAAAATTAGCCAAGCATGGTGGCATGTACCTGTAGTCCAGCTACTCCAGAGGCTGAGGCAGGAGAATTGCTTGAACTCAGGAGGCCGAGGTTGCAGTGAGCTGAGACCCTGCCACTCCAGCCTGGGCAATAGAGTGAGACTTTGTCTAAAAAAAAAAAAAAACAAACTGTCAAGCCCTGGTAAGACATGGAGAAATTTTAAGTGCATTTTGCTGTGTGAAAGAAGCCAGTTTGAAAGGCTACACATAGCATGTTATGGACTGAATTGTGTCTCTTCCAAGTTTGTATGTTGAAGCCTTAACCCACAATGTGTCTATTTGGAGACAGGACTTAGGGAGGTAAAGTTAGATTAGGTCACAGTGTGGTCCAATGAAACTGTTGTCCTTTCAAGAAGACAAAGGGGCAGTGACTCATGCCGGTAATGCCAGCACTTTGGGATGCCAAGCCAGGAGGATTTAAGACCAGCCTGGGCAACACAGTGAGACCCCCTCTCTACTAAAGCTAAAAATTTTTTAAAGTTAGCCAGGCCTGGTGGCATGTGCCTGTAGTCCCACATACTCAAGTAGGTTGAGGTGAGAAGATTGCTTGAGCTCAGGAGACCGCCACTCAGTGAGCTATGATCACACCACTGCACTCAGGCTGAATGACAGAGTAAGACCCTATCTCAAAAAGTAAAGAGACAGAGTCAGGAGAGCTCTTCTTCTCCCCGCATTTTCTTTTCTCTCCCTCTCTTTCCGCTCTCTCTGCATGTGTACACAGAAGAGGCCGTGTGAGGACACAGCAAGAAGGCAGCCATCTACAAGCCAGGAAGAGAAGCCTCACCAGAAACCAACCCTGAAAGCACCTATATCCTGGATCTCTCTAGCCTCCAGAGCTGTGAGAAAATAAATTTAAGTTACCCAGTGTGTAGTATTTTGTCATGGCAAGCCAAGCAGATGAATACAGATTTTAAGTCTGAGAAGTGAGACGCTGCTGTAACAAATGCCTAAAAATGTGGAAGTGTCTTTAGAACTGGGTGATAGAGGCTGCAAAAATTTTGAGATCCATATTAGAGAGAGTCTAGATTACCTTGAAGGGATCATTGGTAGAAATATAGGCGTTAAAGGTGGTTTTCTAGTGAGGTAGCAGACAGAAACAAGCAACAGGCTGTTGGAAACTAGAAGAAAGGCAAACTTTGTTTAAAAGTGGTAGGAAACTTGATTGAATTGTGTTTTCGTGGTTTTTTGGAAGGTAGAACTTAGGAGCCATGAAATTGGAAATTTAGCAGAGGAGATTTTTAGGCAAGCTCTTGCAGGCGCAACCTGGCTTCTCCTTACTGCTTACAGTAAAATGCAGAGTGAGATACATTGAAAGAACTGTGAAGCAAAAAGGAACCAGAAATTGATGATTTGGAAAATTCTTAGCCTATCCATATTTCCAAAAAATGAGAAGCATGTTCTGGAGAGAACACCAAGGGTGTGGTGGGACAATGAGCCCGTAAGGAGATTACTCATGGAGTTCATCAGCCATCTCCGCAGCGCCAGCAGTAGAGAGGGGATTATACCCACAGAGACACTGCCAGTTTGCACCAAAGAAACAGGAACAGGATGGAATAAAGGAAGGCTTTTGGATGTCTGGGATTCTATAGGATCAGATAACAGAGCTATTCGACTGTAAAAATGCTTTATCCTTCAGAGAAAAAGAAAAATGACTCGGAGGCCAATTCAGAGGTCATCAGGTTTGCCACGCCCACCTCAGGTCCTGGGAGCAAAGCAGTTTCCTCCCCAGTTTCAGAGGGGAGCCCCTCTTCATGGTTTCGGCAGGCCAGGCTGCTCCCATCCAGTGCCTCAGGGGCAAGACCATAGCAAAGAGCTATGTGGGTGGGGCCTCCACAAAGAGCCAAGGTGGAAGGGCCTCTGCCTAGGGGTATGGGGGTGTTGCTGCCACCACAACAGACCCAAAAGGCCAAACAGGATTATTCTTGAGTCTTAAGACCTAATGGAATTTGCGGTTTTGAACTCGCCTGGGGACTATTTACCCTCTTCTTCTTTCCAATTTCTCCCTTTCGTTTTGTTTTGTTTGTTTTAGATGGAGTCTCACTATGTCACCCAGGCTGGAATACAGTGGCACTGTCTCTGTTCATTGCAACCTCTGCCTCCTGGGTTCAAGCAATTCTCCTGCCTCAGCCTCCTGAGTAGCTGGGACTACAGGTATCCATCACCACACCTGGCTAATTTTTGTATTTTTAATATAGACGGACAGGGTTTCGCCATGTTGGCCAGGCTGGTCTCAAACTCCTGACTTCAGGTGATCTGCCAGCCTCAGCCTCCCAAAGTGCTGGGATTACAGGTATGAGCCATCAAGCCTGGCCTAATTTCTCCCTTTCTGAATGGGAATGTCTATCCTATGCCTGTTCATTATATTTTGTTTTTTGTTTATTTTTGTTTTTGAGACAGAGTCTTGCTCTGTTACCCAGGCTGAAGTGTAGGGCAAGATCTCAGCTTACTGCAACCTCTGCCTCCCAGGGTTCAAGCAATTCTCATGCCTCAGCCTCTGGAGTAGCTGGAACTAAAGGCATGTGCCACTATACCCGACTAATTTTTGTATTTTTGGTAGAAATAGGGATTCACCATGTTGGCCAGGATCGTCTCAAACTCCTGACCTCAAGTGATCCACCCACCTCAGCCTCCAAAAGGCTGAGTTTACTAGCATGAGCCACCATGCCTGGCCAGTGATCAGCTTCTGATGAGTGAAGTAGTGACCTCTGACATCTGTCACCTGCTTTATTCTGCTCCAGGGTCCACTCCTCTGGATCAATGGCTTGTGCTTCCAGAAATCGGAGTTCTAGTTATGTTTATTGTATTTATCTTGAACTACTTTTAAGATAGACCTCAAATAATTCCTTCAGAAAAATTTCTGAGGAATGTAAGCTCCCAGGAAACAAGACACATAAGCAACATCAAAGAGAATAAGGTGCACAGAGATTGCACATATTGGAATTATTAGACATAGTATTTTATTTATTTATTTAATTTTATTTAAAGTTTCAGGATACATGTACAGGTTGTGCAAGTTTGTTACATGGGTAAACACATGCCATGGTGGTTTGCTGCACTTATCAACCCATCACCTAGGTATTAAGCCCCTAGCATGCATTAGCTATTTATCCTGATGCTCTCCCTCCCCTTGCCCCCCAGCCCCACCAGTGTATGTTGTTACCCTCCCTGTGTCCATGTGTTCTTATTGTTCAGCTCCCACTTATAAGTGAGACCATACCGTGTTTGGTTTTCTGTTCCTGTGTTAGTTTGCTGAGGATAATGGCTTCTAGCTCCATTCATGTCCCTGCAAAGGACATGACCTTGTTCCTATTTACGGCTGCATAGTATTCCATAGTGTATATGTACCACATCTTCTTTATCCAGTCTATTGTTGATGGGCATTTGGGTGGATTCCATAGACACAATATTTTAAATAAGTCTGTTTAAATGGTTTAAAACAATAAAAGAAGGTATTTGAAAATAAGCATAAAGGTCAAGAGATTCGTTTCTAAAAGATCAAACAGATTTGAAAAAAGAACTAAATAGAATTTTTCAAGATGAGAGATTACAACTGAAATTAAAAACTCAGTGAGGATTTTCATAAATGAGATAGTCATGCTAATATAATTGAACGTGAATGTGATTAAACCACGAAATTCAATTATCAATTGACAGAATATACAGGGGCTAGAGGAATATGTTAAACTAAACTGCAGATAAGCAATTATCAAAATCCAAACTGTAGAAATTTCCTTAAAGAACTCATTTTTCTTAAAATAGACAGCAAGGAAAAGATAAAATATGCAGGGGAGCCTATTGATTAGAAGGCAACTTAAAGGACATATTCACCAATTGCAGTGTATTTATATCTAATTCAGATTCTGATTCAAACAACTTATAAAAATAAAACATTTATGACACAGAAATTTGAACAGGATATTGAGACTATTCAGTGGATATAATCCTGTGAATATTAAAGAATTATTGTTAATTTGAGTTATAATAATGATATACTGATTCGTGTGAAAACAAGAGTTCTTTTACAGATACATACTGAAATATGGGTTTCTGTTTTAATAAGTGACTAATCATCTTGGTTTGCAAAGGACTGTCCCAGTTTTAGCACTCAAAGTCCCTCATTGAAAAAAAAACCCTCAGTCTTGAGCAAATCATGATGGTTGGTCACTCTGGTGTGGTGTCAATTCTGTGAGATTGGTTGAATTATTACATATTATAATTACTCTTGTTAAATATTTGTCTATTTGATTTGTTTCTCCTTCCTTTTCCTTCTTCTTTCTTCCTTCTTCCTTCTTATCCCTTCCCTTCCCTTCCCTCCCGTCCCTCCCCTCCCCTCCCCTCCCCTCTCCTTCCTTTCTTTTGCCAGTGAGGCAATTTTGCCTCACCAAAACCTCTGCCCACCCCAACTCTCCCAACACCTAAACCTCGGCTCAAGCTGTCCTCTTACCTCAGCCACCCAAGTACCTGGGACTACAGGCATGCACCACCATGCCAGGCTAATTTTTATGTTTGTGGTAGAGACGGGGTTTCACCATATTTCTCAGACCGAGTTGCTTGCCTTATTATTGAGTTGTATGGTCATGATCTATAACATATAGATTTTAAAAAATATATCACATATATGTAAAAGTTACTAAGGTATAATTTATAAATAATAATATATACAAATTCTAAAAATGCAACTTGTAAGCTTTTACATAGTTATATAAAATATGTAATATTCTGGATACAAGTACTGTGTCAGATATATATATATATATATATATATATAAAGCAAATATGTTCTTCTAGACCAGGCTTGTCACCTGCAGCCCATGGACCACACATGGCCTAGGATGGCTTTGAATTCAACTGGCCACAAATTCATGAACATTCTTAAAACATTGAGTTTTTTGTGTGATTTTTTTTTAAGCTTGTCAGCTATCATTAGCGTCAGTGTATTTTATGTGTGGCCCAAGAAAATTCTTCTTCCAATGTGGCTGAGGGAAAACAAAAGATTGGATGTGCTTGTTCTAGGCTGTGGAGTTCCTTTCTCTTCCTAAATAGTATCTTTTGGTGAGCAAATTTTAAAATTTTGATGAAGAACAATTTATCAATTAAATATGTTATGGTTAGTGCTGGTTGTGTCCTGTTAAAAAAGACTTTCCCTATCTCAAGGTATTTTAAACTTTCAAGTTTATATTCGATGCACCCAGAAGTGACTTTAGTGCATGGGTGTGAGATAAGGGTCAAATTTTATTTCTTATATGTACGAATATCCAATTGCTCTAGCACCATTTATTAATAAGACCATCCCTTTTTTCTTTGTTATAAGTGATTGTCTTTGTTGTAAAGCAAGTGACCAAATATCCATGGGCTTATTTCTGGACCCTTTCTTCAGTTCTATTGATCTATTTGTCTCTTTATGCCAATGCCACACTGTCTTTAATTGCCTACGCTTTATAGCAAGATTTAAATCTGTTAGAGTAGGTCTTCTAGCTTAGTATTAGGTTTTTGTTTTTTTTCTGTAGGATTACTTCGGCTAGTCTAGATCCTTTGCATTTTCGTACAAACTACAGATTTATATTATCAGTTTCTACACACAAATAATTAAGCCTGCTGGGATTTTGATTGGGATTCTGTTAAATCTCTAGATCACTTTAGGAGGAACTGATATCTCAAGAACACCAAGCCAATGTTTATCTCTCCACTTATTTAGGTCTTTAATTTTTTTTTGAGACCAAGTCTCACTGTTGCCCAGGCTAGAGTGCAGCGGCACAAACACTGGCGGACTGCAGCCGGCTCAAGCCCTTCTCCCTCGTCAGCCTCCTGAGTAGCTGGGACTACAGCTGCACCACCATGCTCAGCTATTTTTTTTTATTTTTACTAGAGAAGAGGTCTCACTATGTTGCCCAGGCTGGTCTCAAACTCCTGGGCTCAAGTGATTCGCCTGCCTCAGCCTCCCAAAATGCTGGGATTACAGGCGTGAGCCACGACACCCGGCCAGGTCTTTAATTTTTTGAGCAATGTTTGATTACTTTTAGCTTATAGGTCTTCCACATGTCTTAAAAATTTACTTTTCTCCTCTAGCTTCTTGAAGTGGAATCTTAGATCATTGATTTTAAAACTTTCATCCTTTCCAATATATGCATTTAACATACACATTTTCTACTAAGCATTGCTTTGGTTGTATCTCACAGAATTAATTAATTTGTATTATTTTTCAATTCAAAATACTTTCTAATTTTTCTTGTGATTTCTTCTTCGACCAATAGATAATTCAGAAATACATTTTTTAATTTCTGAAGATATCTTTTTGCTTTCGATTTCTAATTCAATTGTGATAAGAAAATATATTCTCTATGACTTCAGTCTTTTGAAATTTATTGAGACTTGCTTTATAGTCCAGAATATTGTCTATTTTGGTGAGTGATCTAAGTGAATATAAATAGTATATGTTTTTTTTCTTTTTTGTAGTTGTTGAGTATAATATTCTATGAAGTCTATAAATGTTCAGTTAATCAGATTGGTTAATGGTATTGTTCATATCTTCCATATTACTATTATTACTGATATATTGTCTGCCTGTTCTATCAATTACAGAAAGAAGTATTTTTAAATCTCCAATTCTAATTATGGATTTATCTGTTTATCCTTTTATTTTTGTCAATTTTTGCTTCCTTTGTGAAGGCATGCTATAAAGCAAATATATGTTAAGAATTTTTGTGACTTTCTATTGAATTGACCCTTTTATCATTATGAAATGCCCCTTTATACCTAGTAATACCTTTTGCCTGAAAGTCTATTTTGATATTAATATAGTCATATCAACTTTCTTATGATTAGTGTTTACATGGTATATGGTATTTATGTTTTCATCATTTTACTTTCAACTGTTCTGTGTCTTTATATGTAAATTTTTTGTCTTTTTATTTTTTGAGACAGAGTCTCCTGTCACTCAAGCTGGAGTGCAGTGGCATGATCTCAGCTCACTGCAATCTCTGCCTCCCAGATTCAAGTGATTCTCATGCCCCAGCCTCCCAAGTAGCTAGAATTACAGGCACACACCACCATGCCTGACTAATTTTAATATTTTTAGTAGATAGTATTTTGCCATGTTGGCCCGGCTGGTCTCAAACTCCTGGCCTCAAGTGATCCGCCCACCTCGGTCTCCCAAACTGCTGGGAGTCACCGCACCCAGCCTTAAGTGTGCCACCACACCCAGGCTTAAATTTTGCGTCTTACAAGATTGTTGGTTCTGTTTGTTAATTTAGTCTAACTATCTGCCTTTTAGTTGGAGTGTTTAGTCCTTTCATACTTAATGTAATTACTGATCTGGTTTTGGGTCTACCCTCTCAGTACTTGTACTTGCTTAATATTTCTTCATACGTTCTTTATTTCCTTGCTTCTCATTTATTGCCTTCTTCTGAATGTGTGCTTCACATGTATCTGCACGTGTAGTATGTGACTATACCATGAGAAAGTTGCCTTTAATTTATAAATTAAACCGTGAGGAAGTTAAGAGCATAGTTAATTTAATTCTATTACTTCATTAATTTCTTTTTAAATTTTAGATTCAGAGGGTACACATGCAGGTCTGTTACATCGATACATTGCATGATGCTGAGGTTTAGGCTTCTGTTGAACCTGTCACCTAAATAGTGGACATAGTACCCAATAGATAGTTTTTCAACCATTGCCTCCCTTCTACCTACCTTTCCCCTTATGGAGTCTCCAGTGTCTATGGTTTCTAACTTTATGGCCACGTGTACCCAACATTTAGCTCCCACTTATAGGTGAAAACACGTCGTATTTGATTTTCTGTTTCTGTGTTAATTCACCTAGGACAATGGCCTCCAGCTGCATCCATGTTGCTGCAAAGGAGAAGGTTTTGTTTTTTTTAATGGCTGCTACTTCATTAATCTCTGAGTGCACTGAAGTGATGGGCTAAATGACAACATATCTGTCCTGTCAAACTCTAACTTGCAAGTCAGAATTTAATTCGAGTGTTTAAAGAGAAAAGTTGTATATGCCTCATAAAACTTCTTGTGAAACAGATATGAGTAATGTCTATACTTAATTCAGTATGTGTTTCCAAAAAATCTTAAAACTCATGAAAGCTATAGGAAGATGTCACTTCTATTACAGAACAAACATATACTCTATCAGTTTCATGTCACCTTTTTAAAAAAATGATTTCTTAAGGAAATACCTTTCTCTCCCTCTGGTAAATTGATTAAGCCTTGTTTGGAAAGCTGCAGCGGAAGAGAGGTTTGGGGCAGGCTGCCTAGAGTAACTTACCTCCCTTGGCGATTGATGCGATCCTGGCTTGTGTCATACAGGTATGATGCAAGTCTGTGCATGTGTGAAGATTATGCTTAACCAAGGGTTTACTTAGTGCAATGGTGAAACTAAACTTTGGGGAATTTTGAGAAATAATTCTGTGAAATGTAATTGTAACTAAGGTCTCTTTGAGGGAGCTAAGGTCTTTCCCTAGCTGTAATAATATTGACTTATTTTGCCTTGCTTTTGGCACTAGGATAAAGAAAAAAAGACACAGCCATTCAAAAGATTAATTCACAATTCTTAAGCACTATTAGTGCTGGGTATTCTGCCAGGCACCATAGGTAATTTGAAATAAAGTAGTCCAAGTTACTGCTCAAGGGAGACCTTGTCAAGTAGGAGGAGCTATGTCATGAATACAGATAACCATAGCACAAGGTAGAAAGTGACATGCACTGTACATTTGAACAAAATGCTAGGGGAGTCCAAGTGGGAAAGATTACTTACAATGGGAGCTGAGAAAGATTTTTTAAATGCTTTATAAAGGAGGAGACATTCAAGTTGGGCCCCAAAGTCTAGGTAGAACATTAGCTACTGATGAAGTGAATAATATTAGGGATAAACACATTGCTAAAGATGGAGTGATAGATGTAGAGGAAAAATGAGCCATTCTGTTTTGTTGGCATATGAAGTAAAAGTAGGAAAGAAGTAATAGATAATTCTGGAAAGATAAGAAGAACCATACCAACAAGGGTTTTAAATGTCAAGCTATCATTATTACTCATTAAACAATCAATGATTTATTCCTTTTACCATGTGTTACAAAATAGAGCTAGCTGCTGTATAGACATATAAAATAAGGAAACATGGTCTATATGTGTGCAGGTCTATATGTGTGTAAAAAATACGGTTCTCCCAAATATAAATGATCTCTACCTTATTCTACTTTATAAATATTCTGGTTTTAAAAAATGCTTATTTATATTTATGTTTAGTTATGTTTATATTTGTCTATTTGTCTTTATATAAGATTTATGTTTACCTGTCACTCATAATGGCATTGATAACTCAGATAATAGTTCCAACAGCAAATTAGTTTTCCACTGACCTGCTTGTAGCTATCTTGAGCAATACCCAGACAATTACTTAATGAGCTTTAGTCTGCCAAGATCATAGAGATTTTCATGACCTTTGTTCTCTTCCCTTAATTTTTAAGCATACAGAATGTCACGAGCCAGATATACTAGCCAATCTTTAACATTAAACATCTAGGGCATATGTGGACACCACTTAATAATTCCCCTGGCATTGACCTATTCTATACTCTCCCTATTCCTAATGTGTGGTAGGCACAGTTTGGCCTTCCAAATATCTGGGTCCTGGTATACATACACTTTCTTCCACTTATTCAAACATCAATCTAGGTGTTACTATGAATGAATTTTGAACATATAATTAAAGTCCCAAATCAGTTGACCCTAAGATAGGAAAGCTTACACCTGGCTGGGCACGGTGGCTCACACCTGTAATCCCAGCCGGTTGGAAAGCTGAAGTGGGAGGATCGCTTGAGCCTAGGAGTTTGTGACCAGCCTGGGCAGTATAGGGAGATCTTGTCTCTACAGAAAAATTTAAAAATTAGCCAAACATGGTGGCACCTATGGTCCTGGCTACTCAGGAGATTGACATGGGAGGACCACTTGAGTGCAGGAGGTCAAGGCTTCAGTGAGCTGTGTTTATGCCACTGTATTTCAGCCTGGGTAACACAGCAAGACCTTACCTCAAAATAAAAATAAAGAAAGAAAGTATTCTGGACTTATATGAAATCCTTGTGTACTCTGCCCCAATCCTGTTCCCCTCACTTTTTCTCCAGAGGTAATCACTGTCTAGAATTAGATATTTCTCATTCGCATGTGCTTTTGTGCTTTCTTTAATGTGTATATATCTATAAATAAAGATACAATATTGTTTTGCATGTTTTTAAAACTTTTCATAAATGACATCATGGTGTTTGCAACTTTATGAAAGATGTGTCTTCTCCCATCTTTCACTGTTATGATTTTGAGAATAGTATCATTTCATTTGGGCATCTAGTATCCCTGGCTGAACACTAGCAGTCCCCACTTTGGAATTTATAGGGTTGTTGGAAGGAATGACACATAGGCACCAACAGATATGAGATAAGGTTTATTACTCACAGAGCAAAGGGCGAAAAGATGCCTCAAGGAGAAGAGGTCAGGTCCAGATAGCCTTACTCTGTCTTAAACCACATTGTTCTAATTACTAAATCTTTAGGATGCAAGATTCATGTTATCTTAAAGAATGAGTCCCTTCTTTTTCTTCAGAATTATTTTGACAATTCCTGGCCTTTTACTCATTCATATGGATAACTTTAGGATAAACTCAGTAACTTTTATCAAAAAAGCTTGTTGGATTTTGGATGAACTGATGTCTTTATGTTATTGAGACTTCTCCTTCATGAGCATTTGTTCCTTTAATATCTTTAAAATTTTTTATTTTTCTTTATAAGAGTCTTAAAGATTTATTTCTAGATACCTTATATGAATTATTGTTATAATACCTTCAAAAATTATATTTTGAACCATTTGTTGCTGGTTTTTAGGAAAACAATTGATATGCCAACCACTATCTATTGATTCCTTTGAATATTTTATTGGAGAAAAGCATATAAGTGGAAAATAATGACAGTTTTATGACTTTTCTTTTAATCCTTCTATCTCCTTATTTTTTCTTGTGTCTTATACCAGAAGGGCTTTTAATAAAAAGTAATTGGATGTTGTATAGAAAATAGCAGGCATTTTTATCTTGTTCCCATTTTGTATTTCCTCATTTTAGTGTATGGCTATATTAGTGCCATAAGCCTCTCATTAATAGTACTACAAGAGGAAAGCTGTAACCTATAAAGAGATATCTGTGATTATTTTTGGTGGTAAGACCAGGAGCTGATTTAAGTAGCTATATTCAATATTTCATTACTAGAAGTAGGCTTAGCAATACATTTTAGCTCACGCCTGTAATCTGAGCACTTTGAGAGGCGGAAGTGGGTAGATCGCTTCAGTTCATGAGTTCAAGACCAGCCTGGGCAACATGGAGAAACACCGTCTCTACAGAAAACACAAAAATTAGCAGGGCATGGTGGTGCACACCTGTAGTCCTAGCTACTCTGAGGCTAAGATGGGAGAATGGTTTGAGCCTGGGAGACAGAGGTCGCAGTGAGCTGAGACTGCACGACTGCACTCCAGCATAGGCAACAGAGTGACAGCCCACATAAGCAAAACAAAACATTTCAGTATTTGCCCTCCCAAAAACTGAAATGTTCTATTTATCAAGATCCATTAGCTTAGGTGCTGCACTTTAAGTCAGTTTTTCAGAAATAGTAATAAGTTTGCATTGACACAATTGGACTTTGTTTGCTGTTAACTGTTCCTCAGGGCCAATGGCATGATATTAAATATTAACTATGAAAGGATAGTGTATTATTAATCTGTTTGGGCTGCCATAAAAAAGTATCATAAACTGGTGATTTATGCAACGGAAATCCATTTTCTCACAGTTCCAGATGCTAGATGTTTCAAATCAAAGTCTGGCAAGGTTGGTTTCCAGTTAGGGCCTTTCTTCCTGGTTTGTGGATGGCTATCTTCCAGCTGTGTTCTCACTTGAGAGATTACAGCTCTCTGATGTGTCTCTCTGTTTTTTGTTTTGTTTTGTTTTGTTTTTTGCTTTTTAGAGACAGGGTCTTGTGCTGTTATCCAGGCTGGAGTGCGATGGTGCAATCATATCCCACAGCATTCTAGCAGCCTAGAATTCCTAGGCTCTACCACGTCCAGCCAATTTTTAAATTTTTTTGTACAGATGGGGTCTCGCTTTGTTGCCCAGGCTGGAGGTGTCTCTTCTTATAAGGCTGCTAACCCTACTCATAAGGGCCCTAGCCTTATGATCTTATGTGACACTAATTACTTCCTTACTCCAAGTACAGCCACACTGGAAGCTAGGACTTCAACATATGAATTTTGTGTTGGACATCATGCAGTCCATAACAGAGAGCTGTTTAAATACCTCCACTTAGCTGATTTTCCAGGTTAACTGGTAATCTCCATTTTCCTTGTAAAAGACATACATACCTATGACTTGACAAATGCTTATGATTAGAAGTCTACTCACTAACAGGCCCCATGCTGCTATTCTCACAAGGCAAGTAGTAAGCTTGAGTCAGGCATGTTGATTACTAAACTTGTTCATGCAAGTTGAACTTATTATTGTAATTATATAATTTAAATTAATTTAATGCAAACTAACAAGACTGTGAAAAAAGGAGTTGTTTCTGTGAAAACTAAATTGAATCCTTTAGAAAGATTCCATAGAGTTTTAGGCTGGGCGCAGTGGATCACATCTGTAATCCCAGCACTTTGGGAGGTCGAGAGGAGTGGATCACCAGAGGTCAGGAGTTCAAGACCAGCCTGGCCAACGTGGTGAAACCCTGTCTCCAATAAAAATGCAAAAATTATTCAGGCCTGGTGGCAGGCACTTGTAATCCCAG
The DNA here is from genome assembly GCA_004027715.1 of Plecturocebus donacophilus. Taxonomy (NCBI): domain Eukaryota; kingdom Metazoa; phylum Chordata; class Mammalia; order Primates; family Pitheciidae; genus Plecturocebus; species Plecturocebus donacophilus. The sequence continues at coordinate 91,507 of PVKP010000268.1, read as the reverse complement.
CTACTCAGGAGACTGAGGCAGGAGAATCACTTGAACTAGGAAGGCAGAGGTTGCAGTGAGCTGAGATTGCACGATTGCACTCCAGTGTGGGTGACAAGATCAAGAATACGTCTGAGAAAAAGAAAGATTCAGTCATTTTAAATTGTTGGCAAAATAGTTGACAAAGCAACTATAAAAGATTAGAAAACAGTAAGTACAAATCTAGGACTCTGCACAAAGATTATTTCATAAATATCTTTCGTCTTCATTCCACTTTAAAGAAACTGAAACGAGGCTGGGAGCAGTGGCTCACGCCAGTAATCACAGCTCTTTGTGAGGCCGAGCTGGGGGGATCATTTGAAGTCAGGAGTGGGAGACCAGCCTGGCCAACATGGTGAAACCCTGTCTCTACTGAAAAAAAACAATGAGCTGGGTGTGCTGGCGCACGCCTGTAATCCCAGTTACTCAGGAGCCTCAGGCAGGAGAATCGCTTGAACCTGAGAGGTGGAGGCTGCAGTAAGCATGCCACTGCACTCCAGCCTGGGTGACAGAGTGACATGCCATCTCAAAAAAAAAGAAACTGAAATGATATAATAGCAAGTATATTATAGATATCATTTATGCAAAAATGTGATCATAGAAAAATCAGAAGATTCAAATAAAAGAATCTAACAAAGACTGACAAATGACATACATTTATACATTTTATGTTACAGTAAAATGTTAAGGCATGTTTTTATTATTCATAACTACTTTTATCAGTCCACTACTTCCCCCATCACCTCGAAAAAGTCTTCACTGACTCTGCTGACCAGGACCATATTGGGGCCATAATTAGTATACTATTGGTTGACTTAGAACCTAAGCCCCAGACAGAACTCCCATCCTGAACATTGTCTCTCCTATTTGCTTAGCTCAGTAACCAGTGACCAACATGTATTAATAGAAGCATGTGCAAACTATCAAAAGCCTATGCTTTTCATCCACACCATCAATTTTTAAAATTTTTATTTTTTGTGGGTACATAGTAGGTGTCACACCACTAATTTTTTTTAGATTTTTATTTTTTTATTTATTGCATTTTAGGTTTTGGGGTACATGTGAAGAACATGCAAGATTGTTGCATAGGTACACACATGGCAGTGTGGTTTGCTGCCTTCCTCCCCATCACCTGTATCTGGCATTTTTCCCCACGTTATCCCTCCCCAACTCCCCACCCCCCCCCACTGTCCCTCCTCTATTTCTCCCCGACAGACCCCAGTGTGTGATGCTCCCCTCCCTGTGTGCATGTGTTCTCATTGTTCAACACCCACCTATGAGTGAGAACATGCAGTGTCTGGTTTTCTGTTGTTGTGTCAGTTTGCTGAGAATGATGGTTTCCAGGTTCATCCATGTTCGTACAAAGGACACGAACTCATCATTTTTTATGGCTGCATAGTGTTCCATGGTGTATACACACCATTAATTTTTGAAGCTAGAAGACAATGTGGCTATTGGACTGACATAGTGCTACACAGAATCCCAGGACAAATACTCCTAGAAAAAATAATCTCCTCTAGGGTACTGTTTTTTCCTTTAGCTGTGGTGATTACATGTACTTTTTCTGTGACTTAATTTCTTAACATTTGTACCTGTGTACTGTGTGTCAAGTACAGCACAATGGTAAATTCTAGTAGCACTTTACAGGTGGACACTACTTTTCATCTAAGAAGTTCACATTTTCAGTAGAGGCTTTCCTTTTTCCTGACAGTACTACAATGAGGGTAAACAGCAATTAACTCATGTTTTCATTTTCAAATAGGGACATCCTGCCCAAGAGGAGCCCAACTGCTAACTCCAGTTTTCCAATGGGTCTCCCACTTCCAGCCTTACTTCATCTGCTTCACTAGCCACACACATTCAGAAAGTTCTCAGCGCAGTCAGGCTCAACAGCCCTGCTTATGACTCTCCACGTGTTTGCTGCCTGTTGCTCTCTTTTGAGACAATGTTAAACAGCTGTTGGAGAATTATGTCTCTTCCAGCGTCCCTACCGCCATCCTATCCCAGCAAGATCTTCAACTAGATCCAAGTAGGACAGACGTGGTGTGAGTGGGGAGAGAGCCACTCCAGCTAAACTCCGGCAGGGAAATGATAGCCTTTAATTGATAACTAACAAAGGACTTGTGGACTGTATTTTCAGAATACTTTGTGTTATCAGCATCATAATGACAAATACATGTAACTGACTAAAAGAGCCCATTGACCTTTAACCAGAAAGGGCAAGTTATGTTTAACAAGGAGTGATAATAAATTTACATTCATTAAGTTAATATCTATAACTGGTTCTATTGGATGATCTAAATGAAAATGACTTAAGCTGACAGTGGCCTGAATTAGAGGGAAAGAAAGATAGCCCTGAGAATTTTCTGTTATAAATCAGTGTGAAAACAGTGATAGAGCAAACGATTCTTAGAGCTGAGAGAAACATGAGTCCATCTAGTTCAAATGCTTATTTTACAGATGAAGAATAAATTATCAACATGTTTCTCACTAACACTAGTGGGATTTGACTGAGACAATTATGTGCTCTATGGGGACTATCCCACACTTTGCAGAATATTTAGCAACCTTGGCACCTGCCCTCTAAATGTCAATAACCTCCACAGTCATGACAACAAAAATGTACCCACTCCCTACTTTCTAGTGTTCCTGGGGAGTTGTACCTTTCTCTCCCTATTGAAAATCCCTGAGCCAAAATGTTCATAAACAACCAGAAAACATATACTACTACAATCAACTCACTGACACTTCTCAAACTTTAGTAAAGTGGGCATAAGCATCAATCAGAGATCTTGTTAAAAATACATAATCTGATTCAAGATTCAGCAGGTCTGGTATGGAGCTGAGATTCTGCATTATTTTATTTTTTAGAGCAGGGTCTTGCTCTCTTGCCCAGGCTGGAATACAGTGGTACAATCATAGCTTACTGTAACCTCTATCCTCTGGGCTCGAGGGATCCTCCCATCGGAGCCTCCTGAGTAGCTAGGGCTGGCTACAGGTGCACAACATGACGCCCAACTAAAGATTCTGCATTTCTAACCAACTCATAGGTGATGCTGATACTGTTATTTCATGAATCCCACTTTGAGTAACAAGGGACAGAGTTTAAATTTAGAGGATGTCTGAACTGTCTCAGGGTCCTTACCAGTTTATCTCCACCCAGGGTTGTGGCTGAGGATCACCACAAAAGGTACCCTCTATGGATGAGCTTCTCAGGAGTTCTTTTCTGGCTTTGCCTTGGGGACTCTGCCTGTATCTTCTTCTCCTGGGTGACCTGGTGGCAGACTCTGTCTTTGCCTCTATGCACAGCAACTTTCAGACTGTTTATTTATATCCAGAGTTCAACTTTATGGAAGACCGTCTTTCATGCCCTCAGACCATTCAGCTGCAGCTTCTGAAAGCCCAGCTCAAATCAAATCCAAAGCATTTGCTTGCTAGGGGAGCTGGCAAAAGCAGATGGAGTTTGGGAGAGCCTGTGAGCTATTATTATTCATCTTGATGACAGAGGCAGCCAGAGCTTGTGTTTACTGACTACCCAGTCCAGAGATTCTCTCCAGAGCCCCATACTTATTTCTCTTCTATTTCTACCATTAAGTGAAACTATGTGTCACTCAATACAACTGTTTAACTTACCAAGAAGCTGCCACCCACTCTGCTTCAGGAAGAACGTTCTTTATGGATCAGCTTTCTGATTGATGCACAATGTAGAGAACTCTTGCAGCATGTAATTAATGACATACTGAGAAATGAGTTCCCGCAGACGTTGTTGTCAAATTTTTTTTCCATTCTTGCCACTTGGAAGTGGGTGGTGGGAAGATATGGAGATGGGTCGATCTCCTGAAGTGATGATATAAAGGAATTCTATTACTGTGAATATACAATCAGCTCTAGATTCTCCACTATCTTTTCTGGTTTCCTTTCCTGTTTCAGCAAAGGAAACAAGCCAGAAGGGCATCCATGTGGGTGGGGAGGCACTGTATCAAGAACGAGGTACTTTGAAAATCCATAATGTCTGTCTTAGCCTGGATTCCCCAGAAAGCAGAACCTGAGACCATGGTTTGTGTGGTTGGAGTTTATTGGAGAATAGGGAACCACGGAGTAGTAGGATAAACAGAGAATGAAGGGAAGCAAACAAAGTTATAGCATCACATTAGCCACAGATTCAGGTGACTGGGACTTGATTCTGCCTGGACCATCTGAGAAGCTTCATATAGTGCATATGAAGACTCTACCTAGAGAGTGAAAGGAAGGGGCATTTATCCAACAGCTCACATAGCCCATTCGTTAAGGGCAGGCCCACGGGTGTTGACCCTTCTGAACTTTCAGGTTGTGCAGGTATGAGTGTCCAGAGTTTCTGAAGGACCTCACTGCATCAGAGCCAGTCAAAACCTATGAGAAAGTGCTAGAGAAAGAAGTGAAATTGAGTGGAATTTTAAGTGACGTATAAAAGGCAACAAGCCTTAATACAGTGGAGAATATTTGGGACAGCTTTGGGAGTCCTGGGAGTTGAGACATCCCACCTGAAGTGTCTTTTGTGTGACTAGCACAGGTTCAGGTCTGTATGGGAGCTGTGTTTTCTAAAAGACATGTTTGAACCTGCACTCTGGAGCCCTACTTTGTCATAGAAAGGGTTAAAAGGTGGAGAATCTGGAAACTGCTCTTAGGGAATTAGGAACTCAGTTTAGATTCTGTCCCAAATGTTGATTTCCCGTACTCAACTTTCAGTATAGGAAGACTGGCTATAAAAATAGCTTTGAAAAATTGGATATCTACATGAAAAGAATAAAGTCGGGCCTTTACTTTATACTATATATAGAAATTAACTCAAAATCAATCAAAGGCCTAAGCACAAGGGCTAAAACGATTAAACTCAGAAAAAAAAAAAGCAGAGAAAAAGCTGCATGACACTGAATTTGGCAGTAATTTTTTTCGATATGGTACCAAAAGCAGAGGCAACAAAAGTAAAAATAGATAAACTGGACCACACCAAAATTTAAAACTTCTGTGTATCAAAGGATATAAACCACAGTGTGAAAAGGCAAAAAGGCAATCCAAAGAATAGGAGAAAATATTTTCAAATCATATACCTGATAAAAGATTAACATCCAGAATATGGGGGAGGGGGCTAAAAAAATTAAGAAAGAAGAAGAAGAAGAAAAAAATCCAGAATATATAAAGAACTCCTATAATGCAACAACAAAAAAATCAACCCAATTAAAAACTGACAAAACAGTCTGGGCAACATAGCAAGACCCCATCCCTACAAAAATTAAAATAATTACCCAGAGGTGGTGGCACATGTCTGTAGTCCTAGCTTACTTGGGAGACTGAGGTGTACAGCTCACTTAATCTAGGCTAGAGTGAGCTATGATTATGTCACTGTACTCCAGCCTGGGTGACAGAGTAAGACTTTGTCTCTAAAAACAAACAAAACTGGGTAAAGGACTTGAACAGACATTCCTTCAAAGAAGGCATACAAATGGCTAACAAGCATATGAAAAGATGCTTAGCAACACTAATCATTAGGGAAATGCCAATCAAAACCACAATGAGATACTAGGTCATACCCATTAAGACGGTTACTGATTGGTTTTCTAGGGCTGCCATAACAATACCACAGACCAGGTGGCTTAAACAATCGAAATTTATTTTCTCACAGTTCTGAAAGCTGGAGGTTCAGGATAAGGGTGCCTGTAAGTTTGGTTTCTTCTGATATCTCTCTCCTTGACTTTCAGATGGCTGTCTTCTTGCTGTGTCCCAGTATGGGCTGCCCTTTGTGTGTGCACATCCTTGCTTTCTCTGTGTATATTCTAATCTCCTCGTCTTGTAAGGACATCAGTCAGATTGGATTTGGGCCCACCCTAAATGCCTCATTTTAACTCAGTTACCCCTCAAAGGTCTTATCCCCAAATATGATTATATTCTGAGGCACCGGGGATTGAGACTGCAACACAGAAATTTGGAGGGGACACAATTCTGACCATAACAATGACTGTAAAAATAAAAAAAAATAAGTGTTGGCAAGTATGTAAAAAAATTGGAATCTTTGCCTATGATTGATGGGAATATAAAACGATGCAACTGCTATGTAAAACAGTACAGCAGTTCTTCAAAAAATAAAAATACAGTAACCATATGATCCAGCAATTTCGCTTCTGTCCAATACCCAAAAGAATTGAAAGCAATCAATTCTCAGAGGTAACTATACACTCAAGTTCACAGCAACATTATTCGCAATAGCCAAAGGGAGGAAGCAACCCAGGTGTCCGCCGATAGGTGAATGGATAGACAAAATATGACAAGTCAGTTTAAAAAAAAAAGGAAGAAAATTCTGACATATGCTATAATGTGGATAACCTTGAGGACTTTATGCTGAGTGAAATAAGCCAGGCATTAAAAGACAAATACTCCATGATTCCATTTATATGAGGTCCTTAGGCTAGGGGAATTTATAGAGACACAAAGTAGAATAGAGGTTTCAAAGGGCTGGGGTACAGGGATGATGATGATGGGGAATTGTTAATGGGTATAGGAGTTTCAGTTTTCCAAGTCAAAAAGAGTTCTGGAGATTGGCTACACAACAGTGTAAATGGACTTAACATATATACTACTCAACTATATACTTAAAAATGGTTAAAGTGGTACATTTCATGTACATGCTACCAGAATTCAAAACAAAACAAACAAAAACAGCTTTGGAGGTGACAGAGGAGAAAGGCCAACAAAATATGGGTGGGGAAATGGACAAAATGGAAATATAATGAGAATAAGCAAGTGGAAAATTTAAACCCTTATGAAACGGTTTCAGGTTACTAAATGGTAACGTATTACTCCACTAAGTTTTGCTGATACAGACATATCTGTTATATGTTCCTTTTTTGGTTTTCCAGAAATCTGCTCTGGGACAGGAATAAATCGTGTAAATCTTGATCTCTTCCCCAGCTTTGCCCATGAGGCCACGCTGTATAATGCTTAGAAAGAGTCGATGCTTTTCAAGAGCAGCGACAAAGCATCGCTGGGGTGCAGTGGCTCTCTAGCTACTGCAGCACATCTGCGAGTTCTCACTGGGAACCACTGGTATAAGATCCTAATAGGCTTTTTCTAGCTGTACTTAAATTGGTAATGAGAGCAGCATAATTATGTCAGCTTGCAAGCTGCTCGTGCAATTTGAGAAATCTGGAAAGACGGTGGCAGTTGTCAATGCACAAAATTATATCTTTAAGGCTGGAATTACCTTGCCTGCCATGTGATCATCTTCATCATCACCAGAAACCAAGTCATTGCTTACATAACAGAAAAGTGGGAAATACAAAATCCTTATGAGATTGTTTTATTTCCTGAATAGGTCGATTTTCCGTTTGGATTTTACTGATGTTTATGCCATCTGCCACTTCTTTACATTTTAAAGACATCCATAATATTCTCCAAATGTTCTACCTTATTTTACAAGTAAGAAAGTATGCAATTCATTCTAATTACATAATATTTACTTCTAAACTAATTACATTGTACAAGTAGATGCTATCATTAATGCTTTTTATTACTGACAACTGTTATAATAATCACAATAGGTGTTAGCATTTATGAAGAGTCTAAAAGAGGTGACAAAGCTCAGGTTCCTGCTACATCCTCAGAGTCGTTGCTATAATATGTTGTTTTTCTTAGAATGTTTTAAAAGTTTTTTTTATCATTATACTGTCAAGAGAAATATAATACCATTTAGTAGAAATTAGAGAATTCTAGAAAAAAATTTTTATATAAAACCCCAAACCTAGTTTTAGGCACTTGTCTTTAAAAGAGACAAATATATTTGGGCATGTAAAGATAGTAGCAACTACTTTGGAAGGATCTAGAATACTTTTGTGTGATACATGATTAGCAAGCCTAAGAATACTAACTTAGAGGAAATTTGAGACACCGTTTATCCATGTTAAAAGACTTGAAGGTTTATCGGATAAAACATAAATTACATTTCTATGGCACCAACAGGTAGAAATATGACTACCAGATAGAAATTAGAATGAAGGAACATTTGTTAATATAAAGTCAGTAGTGCCTATGGCTAGGTAGAAATTTTAAAATTACATACTAGGGTCTGAAAAATGTAATTTTTTTTTGTAAGTCTATCAGACTTTATCTCAAGTCCCCAGTTGTAGGAAAAAAGCTTTTCAGTATAAACTAGGCCAGTTCAGGTTCTCCCCCTCCACATCCTCCCAGGTTTGATTCTGAAAACAATAACTGTGCCCTGTGTTACACAAGGAATCTTAAGATGGCCTCCATGGTCCCTGCCTGCTGATATTCATGCCTTCTGTGGTCGTTTTCCATTGAGTGTGGGCAGAACCTATGACTTGCTTTGAAGTGATAGGTTATGGCAAAAGTGATGGGATTTTAATGATTACGTGTATTCTATTGTATGTATGTGATTATATTACATAAGACTTTGGTGCCGATTTCTCCTTCCCTTGTTGGCTTTGAGGAAGCAAGCAGCCATGCTGAGGAGCTGCACATGGTGGGTGGGCAGCCCCCTGGCTGAGGATGGCTCCCAGCCAACAGACAGCCAGCAAATGAGGCTTCTACCACAAATGAGCAGTTCTACAGCTGCAAAAGAAATAACATTTACCAACAACCCAAGTGAACTTGGAAGTGGGTCCTCCCCAAGTCAGGTTTCAGATGAGATCATAGCCTCAGCAGTCTTTTGTTTTGTTTTGCTTTGTTTTGTTTTGTTTTGTTTTGTTTTCAAGACAGGGTCTTGTTCTGTCACCCAGGCTAGAGTGCAGTGGCACAATCATCGCTCATTTGCAACCTCAGTACCCTGGACTGAAGTGATCCTCCACCTTAGCCTCCTGAGTAGCTGGGACTATATGTGCAAGCCACCATGCATGATTAATTTTTAAAATTGTTTTGTTTAGGTGAGGTCTTGCTATATTGCCATGGCTGGTCTTCAACTCCTGGCCTCAAGTGATCTTCCCACCTCAGCCTCCCACAGTGCTGTGACTATAGGCACGAGCCACCGTGTCTGGTATGGTTGCAGTCTTCTAAGACTCTAAGCAGAGCTACTTAGCTAAGCCTACCTGGGATTCCCTACCCATAGAAACTATGAGATTAATAAATGTGTGTTATTTTAAGTGGCAAAGTTTGTAATAATATTGTTATGCAGAAATTGATAACTAATTCATCTTGACATCAGTGGGAAGGGAGCACATAATCCTTGGTCCTCATCTGTCTTATTCCTTCTTTTGTTCCTTCATTTTTTAAACAAGTATTTATTGAGTGCCTATGTGTCGGGCATACATCATAAAACAAAATTGGCAAAAATCCTTGCCCTCCTAAGGCTTTCCATTCTTGTTGTATGTTGTCGAGGTCTTCAGTTTTGAGACCTATCCAATCCTCAAGGATAGTCAGCCTTTCACAGTCATCTGCTGAGGTTTCCACACCAAACTCTTATATCCCAGCCTGAGGATCCCTCAGGTCCTTATGCTGTCAGGGTTGTACCTGGACCATTCTCAGCCAAAGAAGATAACTGGCCGTTCCCTGAGCTCGTTTGGCTGTGTAAAACTCTGGAACTGCCTCAGATCTTTGGCCTAACAGTTTGCCCGTCCACAGTCTCTGCTTCATGTTTCCCAAAGTATAACAGCCTAGGGAATACTTCAGAGATCCTGTTGACTCTCAAAGCTATAGGAACACAGCACAGCACAGCACAGTGGCCACAAATTTATCCATCTAGAGCCTCCACTGTCTTCCTGTGAAATAGATGAAGCCTTACTTCCGAGTCAATGCAGTTATATCCAGTATGGCTTAGTGCTTTTGTCTGGGGGGGGTCAGGGGAGAAAGAAAGGGTCTCCTTCCCCCAGTCTGCAACAGAGTATGGGACTTAGTTAAGGAGGCACAAACAAGACTCCACCTCTCACTTCCTTCTTGAGTGGGTACATCTGTATGTATGCAATATATGTATATATATGCAATATATGCAATATATGTATGTATATGATATATGACAGCTCCTCCTGAAATCCTCCTACAGCTCCTCCTGAGTTCCTACGTCAGCCTCCTGAGTAGCTGAAATTACAGGCATGTGCCATTATACCTGGCTAATTTTTGTATTTTTACTAGAGACGGGGTTTCACCATGTTGGCTGAGCGGTAGGGAGCACCAAGGTGGATAGGGTCTATAGAATAGTTAAAGTCTAACATTCTTTCTTCTCCTCTAACTCCCCCTCAGCTCAGAAGAGGAGAGTAATTTATTACATTTATTTGGAATTGCACCAATTTTTTGGCTCTTAAGGCCAATGGATTACTTCAGAATCTTCATGTAGTTCCAGAATGGGAGGAAGCAGGGTAGGGAGGAATTAGGTCATGAATTCATCCAGATCCTTCTTGAAGAATTGGACAACCTGAAGTCTTGTGTCCTTTGAAGTCACCCTTTTAAAGCACAGGAAGCTTTAGACCACAATTCTAACAGCCCAAATGGGTGACAGTCATGGAGTGAGAGGTACAAGGAAGAACTCACCACTGGGTGGCAATAATGAATCCCACTACTATTTATCGATGCCAATTGTTGTTCTAAGCACTTCACATTTAGTACTTACGAAAAGGTCTATAAAGTAAATTATTCAGCCACATTTTATAAATGATGAAAGTGTGGCTTACAAGATTGTCTACGATATCACAGCCTTAAAAAAGCATAAATGAGATATTAAGCTATAACTACCTAAACCAAAGCTTGTGAATTAATATTTTTAGCTCTACTATGTGCCAACCACTGCTGAATATACCAGAACTACATCAGTATTAAAGTACTCTGCTACCTTAGAACAGAACATGTCAGAGAGCTAAAAATTATAGATCACTAGAAGCATTTTGGCAAGACTAGAAGACTACTTGGTTGAAATAGTTCTATTAGACAGTAATATATGACATTCATTTAAAAAATAGAAAATTAAAGCTTGAAATCATCATTTAACATAATGAATGGGCTGTGTAAAACTCAGCCCAAGATTCAGAAGTCTAATTTTCCCTGATAATTCTACAAACTCATTATTAAATTTGTTTACACAGTACTAGTTATGAAATGACAATAATGCTAAGACTTCATTATTATTAATAATGCTCAGACTGGGGTTGTGGTTATACCATGGCTAAGCACAGAGCCAATGAAAAAGACACCTTTCCAAATGAACACCTCTAATATCTTAAGTGTTGACTGAATTCTAGAGTTGTTTGACCTGCTGCAGGATAATACACAATCTCATAAAAAGGACAATTTATTTGATGCTTAAGAAATAGAGATTAGGCATAAGCAAACTATGGTAAAAGTGCCTGCTAGTTGCTACAGGGCCAGTCTGACACTCTTTGGGAATGTAGGGGTTCAGTCAGGGTGGTGGGAAAAATTGTAAAATAAACACAAACCTTCTTAAAAGGCCAGAAGTTTTTTGCAAAAGCCTTGGGAAAGAATGAGCCAAAGGCAGCGGTTCTTACCCAGAGGCAATTAGGCAAAAGTAAATGTAAAGGAATGTGGGGGAATTTATCTGAAAAGCTTATTCACTCATGTGGTCCTAAGACCAACCTTTAAACATCCACCGGAGCATAGCTGCTCTCTACTGGAGTGGTGGGGAGGATCAACAATGTTATTACTCACAAATGGTGTTTGCTTTAGGCCTTGAAACCTGGCCTGCAATCATTCATTATCCACAGGTGTGTTAACTGACAGCCTCTGTCATTAAATGTATACTAAATAAATACCCAAAGTGCCAGCTGGTCAGGGCCACGGCTGCTAACTCTTTACCAGACCCTTCTTGGTGTCTGTGAGTGGCCCAGGCACCTCACCCGCTCTTTCACTGCATATGTGTGTCTAAGTGTATTTGTTCATCTGTCGCTGAATCAGGGTCTGCCAGTCAAACCTGGCAGGGATGTACCATGAAAGACTTGCTGCAATTATGCAATAATCATAAATGACACATTGCACCATAGCCTCAGGTGGCTCATGGAAGCAATTCTGTTTAAAGCTCTTCTGTTCTACCCTCTTGTATCCAGAAGTGAGTGACAGCTAAGTGTCACTGTATTTATTACAGCTGTTGAGCAATAAGGTAGGAATGCACCATGAGATAATGACTGATACTTCTGCTCTCTGCCTTTCTACTACATTGTGAGTGTAGTGTTCTTATTAGCATGTGGAGCCTATTGACTTGAGACATCGATACATATTTTGAGGATTACAACACTATAAAACTTAATGGCAAGGCCTCTCTCTCTCCTCCCCATTGATATTTCCAAATGTGCCTAAGGGCACAGTTAACATATAGCATGTAAAATGCATATGTGCAATACATAAAATAACTACCATAAAATGTAACAAATAACACAGACAACTACATTTGTCTCATCGGCCCACTTGGCTAAAATGTTTCTGTTTTGTGTTTCCCAAACCCTGAAGCTGGTGTGTTTAAAAAGTGTCCATATGTTGATGACTCCCAAATGGATATCTTCAGTTTTTATCCTTCATGAATTCTAGAATCGTATATGCAGCACCTGATTGACATTTCCTTTTATGCTAAGTCTTGTCCACCTCCCCAAACCTACTTTCCTCCAGTATTTCCCTCAAGCCAATACATCTAGGCTTGATTCCTCTTTTTCATTTACTGAATCCACTTCCAAGTCAGTTACTCTCTTAAATATAACTTGGATTGATTCATGTCTCTGTTTTTACTACTACCTCTTGAGAACAAGTCATCATCACAATTCCTCCAGAATTTTTGAATACCCTCAAAATTACTCTCCTACTTCTAATCTGGCCCCTTATCAATCTCTTTTCATAGACAACCAAAATGATTTTTTTAAAAAGGTTTATGTATAAGTCTGACATTCTCACCCCTCTGCTTAAAATTCTTCATGAGTTTCCACTGCAGCTAGAATAAAGTACAAACGCCTCACAGCTGCCTATACGGCCCTGTATTACCAGGCTTTCCTGTCTAGCCACATGTCAGACCACTCCCTGCTTATTCATTATGCTTCAGCTCTCCTTTCTGTTCTATAAACTCATCAAAACTACTTCCACATGGAGGCATTTACACATGTGCCCTCGGCCTGAATGCTCTTCCCTCAGATCTTTGTTATGCCCATAGGATCATTCAAATGCCTGCTCAGAGATGTTCCCTGACCTCTGCATCTAAAGCAGATCCTTCCCACCTCATCAGTCTATCACATCACAATTATTATAAAATAATCCTGTTTGGATTATTATTTTTGAGATGGAGCCTGGCTTGTCACCCAGGTTGGAGTGCTGTGGCACAATGTCAGCTCATGCAACTTCTGCCTTCTGGGTTTAAGTGATTCACCTGCCTCAGCCTCCCAAGTATCTGGGATTACAGGCGCGCACCATTTCGCCTAATTTTTGTATTTTTGGTATTGATGGGGTTTCGCCATGTTGGCTGGGCTGGTCTTGAACTCCTGACCTCAGGAGATCTGCCCCCTAGGCCTCCCAAACTGCTGGGATTACAGGCGTGAGCCACCGCGCCCAGCCCTGTTTGAATTATTTTATCGTAATTTTCTATCTGAAATTGTCTTATTTTTTATTGGTTGTCTCCCAACATTGGAATGTGAGCCCTCTCAAGGCACATATCTATTCGTCTCGTTTACTACTGTAGCCTCAATGCCTAGAAAACTTCCTAATTTATACGAGGCACTCAATAACAGTTGTTCAATGATTTGGGATTTTCCTTCAAGAAAAAAAGCATGTTTTAAAGTACGATATCTAAGAAGGGTACAGAGTCCACTTGCTTATTTATAATGAAAGATGCAAGCCAAAGACAAATATATCAGAAGGCTCATCATTTGCTTTTCCAAAACATTCTGTTCTCAGCCTCATAGTCCACTAACATGAATTAAATTTCTGCCTCTTGGACATTGATGTTAATAGACATCTCAAGTTCATCTAGTCTGACCCTTGCTCTTCACAAAAGGCATAAATATGGATTATTAATTATTTAAAATATGGTGAAAACAGCTGTAAGAACAGTAGTGTGATGGGAGAAACTTTATATTGATTCCTACAGTTGTTGACAAAGACCCTCTGCTTGACCAAACTTTGGTTAGGCTCCTCTGATCCCTTTTCTTGACTAGGCCTCAGTCCTGGCCTAGAAGAGCAGAAACTGGAAGCACAAACTGTTTCTCCCAACTCCTCCTGTGCTCCCAACTAAGAGGCATGGGAAAACACTAGTTTCTATGAGCTCAAAGCTATGTTCCTAGGAGGACAACCCCAGTTCCCTTAAAATGCCTGCCTGAGAAAGCACAACACTGCCAAAAAAATTTACTTTTCATTCCAGCCAAAAACCTGAATATAGGTCCCTAATCTCCCTTTTCTTAGAGCATTTACTTCAGGAAACTTGCTATTGTAAATCTTTTCTCTCTTTGGCATTTATCCTCTACATTCCAGGAATTTCTCAAGGACCTGGGAGCCATCCCTGTGAAATGTAATCATCAGGAAAGATAGGCCTTCTTGTACAGTCCCTGGGAGCATAGGAGCCTAACTTTGATAAGCTCCAATTAACAGACAAAAATAAGACAAGTCATTTTGAGCCAACCCCTGCTAATGTCCTGTCCTTCAGTACTTTTTCTTTAGTATACCCAAAGGTTTAAAAAGCCTCCCACCTTTTATTTCTGCAAAATTGGGTTTAGTTTTGTACTGTACTGATGTCTTTCTCTTCTACTACAGTAGCTCAAACAAATTCTGTCTTGTCATTTTCAACAAGTCTCCAATGAATAACTTCTCTTTAACACTATCAACTAAGTAGCTGTTATGTTTGGCATATTTGGCTGTATGTTAATGTGAATGAATTGTCATAGATTGTGTATTACAGCTAGCCAGCATTTGAGATTCCAACATGATGATATTTTCCAGGAATGGGTCTTTACACTGTCTTCACTTTGATGTGAGATAAGGTCAAGAAAGGTCCTAGGGATGGATCTCTGGCTAAAACAAAAAGAAAATAATAGAGCTATATCCTGAAGCAATACCCAAACACCTACATCTCCAAGCCCCTCTTGAAAATCTAAATTTAGGCCAATCCGAGGTGGTGGTGTTGTTGTTGTTTTAATTGTCGCAGTTGGATTTTGCAGTCTCAATGACTGAAGGTCCTCCAAGTGTCATAGGTTAAATCTGGGATTCAAGAGAGACGTCTTGGCTTAGAGACACCTACACTGGAATATTATATAAATATTGAATTTATATAATATTTAAGCTAACTCTTTAGTATCAGATTTTATGTTTGAAATTGTTATACTTTCTAATTATATGTGATCAGTACCATTGGTGAGAGATGTTCACATGAGTAGGTAGTTTAACAGATTTGAAATAATTGACATTCAGGTGCAAACTGAGTAGGTAAGATTACCCAGCAAGAATGGGTTAACTGTGAGACGAAAAGAGGATCGAGGACAAAACCTCCTAAGAAATGCCAGTGTTTGCAGAAACGGGGGTGAACTGTGCTTCCCAGATTTTTACACATCATAGCAAACATGGAAAATAGCATTTGTAAGACATGCTGAGTAAACTGTAAGACATTTAGGAGTGTTTATATAAGGCTGCGTGAAATTTCTCTTTGCTTTCTGTATTAGTTTCCGAGGGCTACTATAACAAAGTACCACAAACTGGATGGCTTGAAACCACAGAAATGTATCATCTTACATTTCTAGAGGCTAAAAGTCCAACATCAAGATGTCAGCAGAGCCATGCTCTTTCTGAAACCTGTATGGCAATTTTTTCTTGCCTCTTCCTTGCTTCTGGTGGTTTGCCAGCGATCTTTGGTGTTCTTTGACTTGCAGCACTTCAATATCTGCCTTCATCTTAACATAATGTTCTCCTGGTGTGTCTCTCTGTCTTCACATGGCCATCTTCTTATGAGAACACATATTGGATTAGAGGTCCACTCTACATTAGTATGACTTCGTCTTCACTAATTACAGCTGTGATGACCCTATACTAGGCTGTTTTTACATTGCTATAAAGCAATACCTGAGGCTGGGTAGTTCATAAAGGAAAGAGGTTTATTTAGCTCACAGGTTTGCAAGCTATATAGGAAGCGTGGCATGGACATCTGCTTCTTGTGAGGGTTTCAGGAAGCTTACAATCCCTGTGGGAGGCAAATGGAGAGCAGGAAGTGTCACATGGCAAGAGAAGGTGTGAGGAGGGAGGGAAGGTGCCACATGCTTTTAAACAACCAGATCTTGCATGTGTAGAACAAGAACTCACCCATTATTGTAAGGATGGCACCAAGACATTCATGAGGGATCTGCCCCCATGACACAAACACTTCCCATCAGGCCTCACCTCCAACACTGAGGATCACATTTCAACATGAGATTTGGATGGGACAAACATCCAAACCGTATCATAACCTATTTTCAAATAAAGTCTTATTTTGAGGTACTGGGAGTTAGGATTTTAACACATCTTTTTTGGGTAGGGACACAATTCTTATTCTTTATATGCTATAACTATAATAAGAAAAATGTAAAAAGTAGTAGGGGTACTAAATATTGAATTTATATAATATTTAAGCTAATTCTTTAATATCAGATTTTATGTTTGAAATTGTTATACTTACTAATTTTATGTGATCAATAGCATTGGTGAGAAATGTTCACATGAGTAGGTAGTTTAAAAAGTGAGAATATTTTTTATAACCACTTAATTTATGACAATTGGAATTGTATCTAAAGAATCTATCATCCCTTTCTTCCCACTGGCAAATGTAATAGTAAATTTCTTACAAAGTTGATGATTTTGGATACAGTCAAATTTTCTCTTGATGAACAAACACACATTATTAGGATAGTCATACTATAGCTATATAGAACACTACTAAAATTGTAGTTACCACAAATTATGTATTTATTTCTAAACATTATGCCATAAGAAATAAACACTAATATATTTGAAGACAGAATTTTATCCTGATTGCAGCTCCAGTAGGAAAGAAGCCCTACCTGCCCTCCCCAACACCAGCATCTGTACCTCGAGCTGTGCACTCTCCTCTCTGGGCTGCTAAAGTTGATGTCCAACTTGGCATCTCCCAGATCCACTCAGTAGAGCAGTGACTGCCATGTGAGGTGAGGAAGGAGGGAGGCACACTTTCACACCCACTTTTCTTGGATGACCATCACAGGAGCACAAAATAAAAATGCTTCTAATGATAGCAATCACCTAGGTGGTTCTGTACTTCCAGGTCCCACATGGGTGAAACAGTATCTCTTTGCTTCCTGTTTGTTAGGATGCTCTGAGATAAGAGGAAGTGGAGTCCTTAAAAGAGAAACAGGTTAAGTAAGAGAAAAAAGTAAATGAGTGCAGTGTCCCAGAAACCAAGCAAAGGTGTGGCCCACAAAGTCAACTGTTGGTGATAGTCTGGGTAGATAAGGACTGAAAGGGTTCCACAAAGAGGTTACTGGAGACTTTGCTGAGAGTAGTTTTAGTGAAGTGGTAGGAGCCCAAGCACAACTTGCCATAGTTTGGAATTGGAAATTGGAATGGCAGTGAGAAGTGGGAACAGTGGAGGCAGAAAACTGTACTGTAAGTTCGGATTGCTACTCAGTGTCTCCAAGCTTCCTGGTTTTTTGTTTCGTTTTCATAAAATAGGACATATATTAACACAAACCCCATAAGATATTGTTGGGAGAATTAACATGAAAGCTTTCTGAAAATTATAAATCACCAGAAATGTATAAATACATCCAATTATTTTCAGGAATTTTAATGAAAGTTTGTGATTCTTCTTGTACCATCCCTTCTCCCCAAAGAGCCATCTCTTTTAAGTCTGGTTAAAAAAAAGTAGTTAAACCAGGAAATAGAGCTAAATGGTAGCCAACATTTTTGATTCTCTTTGGTGCTCAGCTGATAATGGAAGTAAATCCCCTTGGATGCCACTAAGAAAGGAAGGAAAATCACGCTGAAGAGCTGTCTCTCTACAAACTATTGGATTTACTCTCTGTGAAGAACATATGTTAATAGTGATTTAACTTTGGGAAAATTCTGAGAAAAAGCTGAAAGACATGATGATTAATTCCTTGAATTTGCAGAGAATATAAATTCTAGGAAGACCTAAGAATATAGATTTGGAATGTGTGTGGCCTTGGCTGGGCCTGAGAATCATAATGGAAATAGATTGCTATTATTGAAAGACCCATCAGTGAACCTAGCTGGGGTCTTCTCCTATGTTCAGCTAGAGGAAGGCCATGTTCCAGAAGAAAGTATTCCTAGACCAAAAAACTTGGCTTCCTTTTCCATCATGTATTCACAGTGGAACAGTTAAACTGGGTAATAAACGTGTGATGCGTGGAATCAGGTATAGCTTATGTAATTGCAGCTCTACATCCTAAATGCTGAAACTGGATTTATTTCTGTAATCAAATCAATTCACTTTGCCACATTATTACCTGTATATAATTATGTATGTAAATCATTCAGCTTAAGAAAACATTAAAACCATTTTCAGTATGAACTCAGGCTTAAACATTTTTTTTTTGTTGCTTGTTTGAGATGGGATCTCAGGTTGCATTTGATCTTCTGGGCTCAAGTGATCTTCCTGCCTCGTCCTCCCAAGTAGCTGGGACTACTGTACTCCAGCATGTGTCACTGCACTCAGCTTACACTATGTTGAATTACTGTTTTCATTTTCTGAAAACTGATGTTAAAGCAAAAATTGTACCAGACAAAGTAAAATAGGCAAGGATGATTTTACTTTATTCAGGGCTACTGCAGGAGGAGAGAGAGGCCAGAACTAACTCTGAACTTGATTCCACTGTGACAGAGGGGACAGGGTTTTTTAAGAGCTGACTTGAACTGGTAGACAGTACTGGCGGACATTAGAGGGAAATCATAGGCCATCTGTGTTTGCCAACTGGCTTTATCCAAAGTAAAAATAAACTTCTTATATGTTTATGTTAGAAGGTAGTTTTGCAACTTGGAGGAGATGCCCACTGAAGTTAGGTTCATACTCTCCCACAGGAACTAGGAGATAGGAGCACTGTATCCTTTGATATTTATATTTCAAAGAAATTGCTCTCAGGTCCTTGAGACAAGCTATTCCTGGGTTGTAAAACTGGCAAGAGTCTTTTTTAAAAACAAATACATTTCAAAGGAGCAGAGACAGAATTTAAAAGTTTTCTAAAGAAGACGCTCTAAGAAAGGAAGGCCAGAGGCCTAGCGTAAGGAAAAACCCCTCTAAAGTTTAGTTAGGCTGAGGGGGATGTTAAGGCGATCTTGGTCTCTGGTTACATGATAAATGATCACTTAATATTGAATTATTTTTTATTTAAGCTAATTACGCAGTTGTATATTAAACTTCACTTTCGTTTCCTCCAGTGAAAATGCTAATTGTTGCAAACCTTCAATTAGCACTGTCTAGTAGAACAGTCTTCAGTGAGGAAAATGTGCTATGGTCTGCTCTGTCCAATACAGTAGCCACATGTGGCTATTGAACACTTGAAATGTGGCAAGTGGGACTGTGGAACTGAATTTTTCATTTTTATTGATTGAAATTTAAATAGCCACATCACTGGTGGCTGCCATACTGGACTATGTAGCCTCAAATTACTTCATCATCATTTGATCTGCAGATAAACTGCTGCTACCAAATGTAATGTCTACAATCTGAATCATTCTCCAAAGGGAAATTATCACTGGTGATTAGAGACACTTGTACTCACTTTGGATGATGGCAGTGAGAATTAAGTTAGATAATGTATATGAAAGTGCCTAGCAAAATGCCTAGTACAAAACAGGCATCAATGATGTTTAGTTTTCAGTCTCCTTCAGGGGACACAGAATGAATTGTGGCAGGATGTTCAACATCAAGAACATAACAAATAGTTGCTGGTGTGGGTACTGCAGGGGCAGAAGTGTTAATACTCCTCATGCTTACAAGACATAGATGCTCTGGTTGTTTTGTAATCTACAGGAAGTTACTTAATCTTGGAAACAATCACTTTCTTTATACTGACTCAAATAAAAATGCCATATGGTAAAATAGGAAATCATAAACATTTGGGTTACTCTCAAAATATTTAATAATAATCTATTATTGCATTATGTTATTAATGTATTCTTTCCCTTAGAGGAGTTAAAACAAAAACCTTTGCAAAGACTAAGTCAGAATGTCTTCTAAAGTTTCTTGTGATGTAAAGGCACAATTTAATCATTACATGTGTTTAAAAGAAATTAGGTCTGTTTCTGGCAGTGAATTATCTATTTAAAAATGTGGGATATACAGAGGAGAAAAGGAAAAATAACATATATAGTGAAGGAAATAACAATTTGGCAAATGTGTTTCCACAGAATATGAGGATGTTGACATACTACAGTTGGCCTTAGTCTGAAAATAAGCTTCTGTAGCTCCAGCCATCAGGAATTCCACATTTTAAAGCTGTGGGCTGATTTCTCCCAGACACTATTTTCTCTCCTATGTCTGCCTTGGCTTTTTCTCCACTGTCGATCACTATCATGTATTTTCAGTTGTTTTCAAAAGTTTTAATTTTCTCCTGGGAATGGTATAGTGATAAGTTGCTCCAAGAGGGGCTTAAAAAATATTTATCACATGATGAGGGTATTTATATGAAATAATCATTTTGAATGAATTATACTTACTCTCTGATAAAGAATTTGGAGTGTTAATTTCAACCAAAGGCGAAATAATGGAACTCCTTGTCTGGGACCCTCCCCCATGCTGACACATAGAATAAACAGATTTTAGTAGTTTATTCCATAATTGGCCTATAATACGGAGGCACTATATACTGACTTTTTATTCTGAATCGTATGCCAAGGAGATAGGACCCATTACATAATAGCTAGAAAGGTTTTTTGGTTAATGTAAAATTAAACAAATTGATTTAAAATGGTTCAGGTTTACATAATGAAGAAGTGATAAAATTATAATTTACTAACAAAGACCATTAAAGCAAATTCCAATAATCCATTTAAGATACTTGTTTTACAAAATTTTAACTCATACTTTTAAGGAACAGATCTATAGTGTAAAATAAGACACAACTACATGACCATGTTTCCTTTTGCCAATAGTTGAATATATAATAAATAGTAAAGAAAACTGACATTTGCCAGGCAATTTCTGTATGCTAAAAAAGCATCTAGAAGGAGTCTTTTCATCCAGTTTTGTAAGTACATTTTTAGTTACTTCCCTGAATTCACTTGACTTTTTCACTTTCAGTGATTTTATGATTCCTTTGGGTACCACATCACTTTCATGTTGTAGTGATTGATTAAACATGCTAATTTTTAATATTCTAAAATACATTAGAAGTTACTTTTAATTTTTATGTGAATCAAAAAGTATGTTAATTTCACATGAATAGCTGACAAACTTATCATAGACTTTTAAGACTATTGCATAGGAATATTCTTATTTACAAGGATTAAAGGGCTAAACCAGGTCAGGCACCGTGGCTCACACCTGTAATCCCAGCACTTCGGAAGGCAGAAGCTGGAGGACTGTTTGAGCCCAGGAGATGGAGACTAGCCTGGGCAACATAGTGAGACCCTGGCTCTACAAAAAAAAAAAAAAAAAATTTAGCCTGGTGTGGTGTACCTGTAGTCCCAGGTACTTGTGAGGCTGGGTAGAAGGATCGCTTGAGCCCAAGAGGTTGAGGCTGCAGTAAGCTGGTATCACCACAGCATTCCAGCCTGGATGACAGAGTGAGGCATTGTCTAGGGGGAAAAGATGAATAAAAACTAAGCCAAAATCAATTAGCCCAGAATTGGGAAGTTGGAACATGCTTAAAATTTTGGGAGGCCGAGGAGGGTGGATCACAAGGTTGGAGTTCAAGCCTAGCCTGGCCAATATGGTGAAACCTCGTCTCTGCTAAAAATACAAAAATTAGCTGGGCTTGGTGGCACACACCTGTAGTCTCAGCTGCTTGGGAGGCTGAGGCAGGAGAATTGCTTGAACCCAGGAGGCAGAGGTTGCAGTAAGCAGAGATGGCACAACTGTACAGACTCCAGTCTGGATGACAGAGTGAGTCCATGTCTCAAAAACAAAACAAAGCAAAACAACCCAACCCCCTACCATGATTTTGAGTATATTAAAGGTATAATGTAATAAATAGCTCAAATATAACACAGTTTCATTTTCAAGTGATTTGTATCAGCTAATCCTATAAACACTAATGCTGCAATAGATAGACTAATTCCTTTGAAGAATGACTTTTGGGACGTTGCCAGTATCTGCATCTATATTTTATTATTTGATTCCTTTAAGAGTTCATTATGTGAGCTTTGCTTAGACACCCAGAACAATTATGAAATTATTGTACAATTTGCTTACTTCATTCAAAACTTT
Organism: Plecturocebus donacophilus; assembly: GCA_004027715.1. Classification (NCBI taxonomy): domain Eukaryota; kingdom Metazoa; phylum Chordata; class Mammalia; order Primates; family Pitheciidae; genus Plecturocebus; species Plecturocebus donacophilus. The sequence continues at coordinate 69,147 of PVKP010000268.1, read as the reverse complement.
CCATTTTATAGTTTCACAGTTTTGGTTTTCATTTTTTATTTGTGGACCATAGGAACTATTGTGTTTGAAATGCAAGTATATTTCTGAGCCCACTTCCACTCCGCCATCCAGCTAGGATTAAGGGATAACATTTCGGCAACTGTGTAAGTTCACATTCTTGGGTTCCAAGCAACAGTTTCAAAAAAGGTTTCCTTTCTTCTTTGTTATTTCCAACATAAAGAAATCCTGTCATAGAGTTTCTTTCTATCATGAATGGACAGCTTCTACCACAGAATGACAGAATCTTAGAATTGGGTTTCGTCCAACATCCCACTCAATTCAAGAATCCATTAGTTAGCATAATTTAGTATCCCAACGGATGACCATCTAGTCTTTGCCTAAAGTCCACCATCAGTGATAGGAAAATTCATCATCGTAAACCCCTATTCCATTTATGGTATAGTAGAAAGCCTAGTGGCTTTGGAAGCAGATGAGATGGATTACAATTGCAGTTCTACCAACATGAGCTAGGGCAAAGTTACTTACTGTCTCTAAGCTGTGTCTTCCATGCCTATGTCTAGCATATAAGTGCTCAAAAAATGGCTCATGACAAACTCTATGAAGATAAAACTAGTTAACATAAAACAACCTCGGTGGTTGAAAGCTTTCCCCTTTCCTCACAGAAAGAAAATTCTTTCTCTTTTAAGCCCAAATCTGCTTCCCCATAAATTAGTTCATTCAATAAATATTTATAGTAGTACTGTTCAAGGTACTGTATACAACCATGAGCAAGACAGAAGGAAACTTACTCTCAGAGAAATTATGTTCTAGTGAGAAGAAACAGACCAACAAAAAATAAATTAATAAATTAAGTTTACAGGAAAAAAATTAAGTGAATAAAGACACCTATTATACAGAAAGCTAAAACAGTTACTTAATAATTACAGGATGGCTACTTCAAGGCAAGATACAGCTGAAATCTGAATGACAATTCTTCTACCCCTTGTTTCTAGGCATGGTTTCTGGGGCAGCTCAGAAAAATCCTTTCCAGTTGTCAAAGGCAGCTATTAAGTGTCTCGTTAGTTTTTTCTTTTTCAAGCTGAATATTCAGTCACTTCAACGTTTTTTATATAACATGATTTCAATAAAAATTTTCAGCTGGGAAGACTCATGTTTTATTAATGCCATCTTTAAATGTGTCCTTAAATTGAAAACAATACTCCAGGTGTAGCCTGAACCAGGTGGAAATTGTAAGAACACCTCTTCCCTTCCATCTGGATTCTGTACTTCACTGATGATACCTAAGCTTACATTATCTTTTTTGGCAGCCCAATTCTAAACTATAACCCAATTCTGGCTAAGTTTTCATCAACTAGAAATACCCAGTCTTTTCCACAGGAACTTCTATTTTGACGCATTGTGTTCTTCCCATGCAGGCACAGGTGTTTCTATACCAGGACTTTATATTTACTTTTTATTTATTTATTTTTAAATTTTGAGATAGAGCCTTGTTCTGTTGCCCAGAATGGAGTGAGGTGGTACAATCTCTGTTCACTGAAACCTCCGCCCCCCCAGGTTCAAGCAATTCTCCTGCCTCAGCCTCCCAAGTGGCTGACATTACAGGCACATGCCACAATACCCGGCTAATTTTTGTAGTTTTAGTAGAGACGAGGTTTCACCATGTTGGCCAGTCTGGTCAAACTCCTGACCTCAGACGATCTGCCCTCCTCAGCTTTCCAAAGTGCTGGGATTACAGCCATGAGTCACTGCCTCTGGACTTCATTTAATTTTGCTACAGTTTATCTTGTATTTCAACTAATTCTTCCAGCTTATGGAGGGTTTTGAATCCTAATTCTTTCCTCTACCATACTAGCTATACCTTTCATCTCCATGTCATTCACAAATTTAGATAATATGTTGCTAGGTCTATGAAATGGGCATTCTGACAAATATAAAAATATTTCAGAGCCTTAGTGAATTATTCAAGAAATATAATTTGCTAATGAAAAAGAAAAGCCACACTACTATGGATGATTCCCCACCACCACCATCTGTGTTTCCTAAATCATCTGTGTTAAGCATTAATTTTATAATTAGGAAAAAAGTTAAAAGACATACATATCACAATATAAGTATACCATCTATATTTTCATCCAAAAAGTTGGTAAATGTTAAAGAGTAAAAAGAATGAAAGAGTTGTGTAGCATTCTGTTAGAGACTTCATCATAGGCTGATGCAGGCCTGTTAATTTAAACCCAATTCAACCTGGGCAATAAAAATATATTACTTAGTATGTTAACATATTATGGTAGCAAAATAATGGTCCAGAAGGATGCAGGCCTTTGATTCAATATCCTATTTGTTATAGTCTCAACCAAATGAGATTTTCTGGTAGAATTTCTTCTTCTATTTCTTAGTTTAATAATAATTTTCTTGGCTGGATGTGGTGGCTTATGCCTGTAATCCAAGCACTTTGGGAGGCCATGGCAGGTGGATTGTGAGTTCAGGAGTTTGAGACCAGCCTGGCCAACATAGTGAAACCCCATATCTACTAAAAATACAAAACATTAGCTGGGCGTGGTGGCACGCACCTGTAATCCCAGCTACTTGGGAGGCTGAGGCAGGAGAATCGCTTGAACTAGGGAGGCAGAGGTTGCAGTGAGCCAAGATCTCACCACTGGATACCAGCCTGGGCGAGAGAGCAAGACTCCCTCTCAAAAAAAAAAAAAAAAAAAAAGGCTAGGCACAGTGGCCGATGCCTGTAATCCCAGCACTCTGGGAGGCCAAAGCCGGCAGATCACCTGAGGTCAGGAGTTCAAGACCAGCCTGGCCAATATGGCAAAAACCCATCTCTATTAAAAATACAAAACAAAATATCTGGGCATGGTGGCAGGCACCTGTAATTCCAGCTGCTCAGGAGGTTGAGGCAGGAGAATCACTTGAACCTGGGAGATGGAGGTTGCGGTGACCCAAGATTGCACCACTGCACTCCAGCCTGGGTGACAGAGTGGGATTCTGTCTCAAAATAATAAATAAAATAAAATAAAATAAAATAAAAACATTTTTCTCAAGAATCCCTAGAAATAGTGATTATTTAAGTCAGTTAAACATTTAAAAAAAAGTGCAGTTTTCTGCCATAGTGTATACTTAAAAAACTAAACAAAAGTATTTAGAATTTAAACTTTGAATCTTGGCATAAAACTAATACTCAGAGGACCAAGAATGCATTTCTGAGTGTGGGAAAGCATTTGCCTTTGAGAGAAATTTAGAACAAAAAATAACATTTTGCCGGGTGTGGGCAGAGAATTAGTTCTTATTCAGGGAGAAATGCTTATATGATATAACTCTCTTGATACAATTTATACAGAGAACACATTGACCTTGAGAAGTTCAAGTCAACTTGAATATTTACCCTTTTATTTCCCTGGAGATCTGACATTGGAATTTGGTTCTTTTCTGATAAAACTTAGCTTAAAACCTTATCTGTGTCTTTTTCCAAAATTTGACAGTAACACAGGCAAAAGCAGGGTCATCACCTTAATAACATTGGTCTCTTCTCCCCATTTCCCAGCTTTCTGTTGCTGATCTCAGGGCAAGAGTGAGTTGGAACATGGCAGGTAAAGCTGTTACATAGGCCCGGCTGAGGAAAGAGGGAGAGGTCTGAGATGAAAAATCATTTTTCGTTGTTAAAACAATGACCGGTTTTCCTTTAAAAGCATTAGCATGGTCTTGATGAACACATTTCTTCTTTCATCATATGAGATTTCATATCAATGACATTCACTGATTTTGCTTGTCACCTAAGAGAGTTAGTCAGCATCTTTCTGCTTAAGATGGAAGTTAGAGAATGTCCTAGGGCATGTACATGCCCTCCATAGTTAAACTGCCTCTTCAAGTCTTCAGGCCAACATATATCTTGAACTCCTATTATGCCCTAAACACCAGGGACTCAAAGATGAATGAAGTGTAGGTCTTACTCTCAAGGAGCTCACAATTAAGTAGGAAAGATATAGGCCATATGGATATAAATGCAACCTAGAGGGAAATACAATAAAGATATGCCCATCTTCTTTTGTGATCACCAAGAGGGGACACCCAAACCCAAGCCAGAGGGATTCCTAGAGGAAGCAATACCCTCTAAACTTAATCAATAGAATTATCAGACCACCATGCTCATCACTGCCTCTCCCCAGCAGCTACCATAGTGCTTAGCCCATACTAGGTGTTTAATAAATATTTGCTGGACCAAATTGAATGCTTCACTCTTATTAAAAGATTTATACAACATCAGAAGAATGGTATATTCCCATTATACAGTTCTTCCCATTTCGAAGAATTCAAATATATTATGCTTATTATCTCCACAACACTTATCAACACTCCACAACACTTTATGTTGTACACATAACTAATTGTGCTTATTATTTGACATGCCACCTCCTCCAGGAATGTGAGCTTTTGGGGATGGGATTTGCATTTCTGTTGCCTAGAACTGTGGCTGGCATCTAGCAGAAACTCAATAAATATTTGTTAAATGAATGTGGAGTTCAACACTAGTGACACTAATGAAATGAACAATTTAAAAGGAAATTCAATACATTTAGCTTATTTTTGAGGAGGGTTACATGAAGCAAATTCATGAGACTCTACATGAGAATTCAGTACCTAAATTCTTGTTGCCTAGGGCAATGGTTCGGAGTTTTCTGAGACACTCATGAAGCTATTAACTCTCTCTATAGAAAAATGTACACATACATCAAGTTTTGACATTAACAAATATGCAAAAATATTTGGTTGAGAGCTCTTGAGAACTCTTGGGAAAATTTGAAAAGAATTGATTAGGCTTTTTTATGAGTTTGCTTTTTTGCGAGGGGTAATTTTAATGTCTATCTTTAAGTGTTGTCTTAATTTATTTGTAAAATGAGAGCTATTGCATGATACATGTGTCAAAGAATCTGTATTCTATGATATTATCTAGCTCAATACTGAAACATTTTGAAAAAAATTGATTTTTTTTCTTCTGACTCCCTTTAATTTTGTTTATGTTTTGAGCATTTAGATATAACATTAAGTGAAAACCAGGCAATTATTTTAAAATTTATATAAGAAATTATTTCAAACAATTTTTAAAATTTCGGAGTACAAAATAGACCATCCTTTATTGAAATAAAACTTACCAACCTTTAGAAATGTTTATCCAAGATTGTTGAGATCTACAAAATCTCTTGAGCTATAAAGCATTTCCCGTATCTGGTGTGGTAGGCAGGCAGCCTCTAAAAAAGCTTCCAAAAATCCCTGCCCCTTGGTATCCACATATTTTGTGCAATCTCCTCCCCTAGAGGTGGACTAAACATAATTGACTTGCTACTAACTAACAGAATATGGCCAAAGTGATGGGCTAACACTTCTCAAATTAGCTTATAAAAGTCTGTAACTTGCATTTTGCTTCTAATCTGCTTCTCACTCTGGCTCATCTTGTTTGCTTGCTTGTTCTGGTGAAGCAAGTTGCTGTGTTTGATTTGCCCTATGGAGAGGCCAGCAGAACAAGGCCAACTACAAACTGAATCCGGCCAATATCCACAGTGTGAGTGAGCTTGGAATCTGACCTTCCCCTAGTTGAGCCTTGAGAGGACGGCAGTCCTGGCCATCACCTTGATTGCTACCTTGTGAGAGACCCTGAGCCAGGGTACCCAGATAAACCCTCTCTGGATTCCTGACCCACAAAAACTGTGAAGTAAAAATGTCATTTTAGGCCACTAATTTCTTACACATTGGTAGATAACTAACATATCAGTACTACCTTTCTACTGCCAGGAACACTCTGATGTAACTCAAATAACACTACAATGGCCTTTAGGGTGAAAAAAAGTATTTCATAGTAAGAGTAGCATATTTCCAGCAAAATCATCCTTACTAAAGTTCAGTTTACTCTCTTTTTAAAAAATTATCTAATTATTTGGTTCTCCAGTAACCTTCCTGTCCAGCCCCCACAACAAGTCTTTCTTTGTAGCATTCCACTTCTGCTTCATTTTAATAGGTTGAACAGAAAGAAATATTAGCAATGCCTTTTTAAAGTGAATAGATTAGTTTTGTGAAATGACTGTGTAGAAATAAGAAGATAAAAAGATAAAACCTGACAATTATAAATGTAAAAATAAATTTACATTTATATCTACTGCTACTTTCGATGGTTTTGAAATAATTGGCATGTTGTGAATATTTGTTTATACATTTCTGAAAAGTCTCTAGGGAGTGTGAATCTTTGTCTGAGTTTGTTAAGTCCTCTTCTGTTTGTAGAACTACTATAAAGCCTGTCATAAGTAGAACTGGGAAACAAAAGAATCTTAAATTCAAGTAAATTGTGTCGTTGAAGGAAGGAAAAACTCTTTCCCATGTGTTTGATATAGATTTTAAAGGAGCCAATTCTGGAAAAATTGTAATACATTATCTTCCTTGAAGTATGGAGGTTGGGAGACATGTATATGAAAAAGTGAGATCTTTATGTGTAAGAATTAAAATACTGTTTTGCCATTCTCTCTACTGATCTTTAATAGTTCAGAAACTACTCTAAGGTTTCAAATTTATATGACTTTATCTTTATGCCTTTTACTTTTTGCTACGTGCACATATACTTATTAAGAAACTATACGTGTTGAAAGAAAATATAATTTTAAAAGAATTTTAGCCTCATGGAGATGGACTTAGTGTCCCTTCAACAGATATTAGAAGAAATAACAATTTCCAGACAAACTGTATATAACAATGTCCAGGTGATTAAATACTTGTAGTAACTTAACAATATATTTTCTACAATTATAAATCAGTTTCCCTATATACAGGGCAAACAAATCAAAATCTCTGGGATCTGACCTATAAAACTAATCATATAGTCTGTGGCAAACCTAGAACCTATCACTGAACTTAATATCAAGTCTTTAGGGACATTTTGATAATTATATTCTTTTTAATTAAATGATTTTTATAGTTTTGCTCTAACTTTGGCTGTGTTCTGGAAGCTTCTTCCCTTTTCTGCTCAGGATGATCCTTTCACTGGTTGCTGCTTATTTTTTTCCATTACATTGAATGGCCTAGTAAAGCATGAAGAAAGGAAAGGGAAGGGATGAAGCAAATGTGTTTGGATTATTCGTCTTCCCTTTGTGCAGCTCTGGTTTGCCTGTTAAAACTTAATTACTGCCTTGCCCTGACACTTTACCACACATAAGCCACAATGGGGGCATAATGGTCTCAGGTTTTTCCACAGCCCAATTTAACTGGATGACAGAGCAGTTTCCATAGCAATCAGAGAGGAAAGTACATTGAGGAGCCTCCTTTTCTGCTCCATTAGCTTTAGAGTCAGTGGAGGTGGAATGAGCAGGGAGGAAGCCCAGAATTACTTTGCAAATTTTTTTGCATATGGTTCTAGCAAAGAATCCAAAGTTTTCTAGTATTCTAGCAAAGAATATCTCCAAATCTAAATATGAATGGCCTGGAAATTTTAAAAATTACACATAAAGTTTTTGTATCAATGTTAAGTTCCACTCTAATTTGGAAGTCTTGAATGGATTTGTGTGGATAACAAATACAAAAAGTTTGGATGTTGTCAAAACCCCAAAGTGACTTAATAACTTTCTTACCAAATCCATATGATTTTTTCTCTCCTGCCCAAGGATTTTCCAATTTATCTTGAGGAATTGGACCATGTCTTCAAAATGCATTTTAACACTCTAAATTTCCTCTGGCCTACGTGCTTTCATTCAGGTCTCTCCATCTACCATGAATGAATCTCTGTGTAACTCTCCTGAGTACAGCCTTTCATGCACATATTCTCCCTCTTCCAAGAACCAGAAGGTGTGGAGCTCTGCCATTACATTAGGAGCTTCAGCTTAGAACTAGATTTTAAATGCCAAGTTTCTGGTGACATTACAGATGGATAGTTTGTGCTTAATGCTGGCTTCATTCTATTTTTGTCTGGTCACTGGATGTTAACCACTAATTAGAGTGGTTAACAAAGTTAACAAATTAAAAAACTCTGTGTTTTGAGTTGCTCTCCAAAACAAAGAATATTCTGTCTAGATTAAACAAAGAATATTCTCTCTAGATTGTTCAAATTACATAAAGCAATTTGGTAAGGCTCTCTTTTTGTAATTTTTAAAAATTCATTTAAAAAATAATATATTTTTGAGATAAGAGGCCAAATAATTTAACATGGTACCAGAAAATAATGCCACTTTGAAAGCAAGAATTGGCTAGTCATTCCAAAGAAAAATTTTAATTGTTTTTTGAACCACTTTTTTTGTGTGTGTTTGAAAAACTTTACTCAAAAATAAATATTAAATGTGTATTTTCTCTAACTCCAGCATCAAAATTTTCAAACTATGTAGAAAAATGCTGAGAAGTAAAAAGCCACATAATACTGTTGCTTAGTGAATTACTATTAACCTCATGTTGTATTTGAAATTCAATTATTTATTAAATAAGTTATATGACAATCTGTTCTTTAGGTGAGTCTGGATTAAATGAATTCAATCTATATTTTTATGAAAAAAAGTTAAACTTTCAATAAAGTCTTTTTTAATTTTACTTTTTAATTTTTAAGATAATTTTTGTTTGTTTGGTTTTAGTCTGGCTTTTTCAAAGTAAGAGCAGGGTGAATCCGCACAGGTGTTTGGCAGAGTAAGGTATTCTGAAACTTACTCTCCCTAACTCAGAGTTGCATTATGTGGTTGACTTCAGTGCCTACTAGCAAGCAGTCAGAGATTTTAAGGTATCCGCATTGCAGGAAGGTAGTGAAGTAAGATGTCAAATCCTCATCTCAAATTAACTTTGGAACAAATGGAAAAAAACTGTGATTCCTAATGTTTTATCATATATTGCTTTCATTATATTCTCCCCTGGGGTATGTTTCAACTGTTAATTTTTTTTTTTTTTTTCTGAATGTAAAAGTAATACTTTTTTGCAAACTTCAAACATTACAGAACTACAAAAGGAAATAAACCATCAACAGTTTAGAAGCAGATTTTTCCAAACTGAAAAAATTCTCAGGCCACGTGTGGTGGCCCAGCACTTTGGGAGGCTAAGATGGGAGGATCACTTAAGGCCAGAAGTTCAAGACCAGCCTGGGCAACATAGCAAGACACTGTCTCTCTATCAAGAAAATTCTCTATATGTTCAATATTCAGTGTCTAGTATTATTTTTAATATGGTATTTTTACTGTAGCTAAATCACTTCATGGTTCCAATGGGCTCAAATGACTTTTGTTTCTAATATATAATTCTTTCACTGCTCCTTGTTAGCATTCTCTAAAACCAGCCTAATTTACAAATCTCCTAACTATTTAAGGTAGTTAAAATATTGTAGAATGCTGTATTTTGGCTAATATAATATTCTGGCTGAGTTCTAAAATAAAATATACTTAATTAAGCCACACTGAAAACAATTTAGAAGATATTAATACTTTGAAATCTCTTTGTACTTAGAATCACCATGAACTCCAACATCTGATGCATCGAAGATGTTGTAAGGGTTGGGGCCTGAATCTAAATTGAATTATGATAGACCCTATATACTTCCTTCCTGGAATAAGTTTTTCTCAACTTATTTATTTATGCACATTTTATAATGATGTCAAGAATTTGTCTATATCAAGTGCAACACCCTCTCCTTATTTCAAATGAGTTAAAAAGGTGACATAAAAAAGTGTTAGAAATAAGCAGTTAAGAAGAGTTAGGTCTCTTCTGCCAGGGACAGTGGCTCACGCCTGTATCCAAGCACTTTGGGAAGCCGAGTAGGGCCGATCAGGAGGTCAGGAGATCAAGACCATCCTGGCCAACATGGTGAAACCCCATCTCTATTAAAATACAAAAAAATTAGCCGGGTGTGGTGGTGTGTGCCTACGGTCCCAGCTACTCAGGAGGCTGAGGCAAGGGAATCACTTGAACCTGGGAGGCAGAGGTTGCAGTGAGCTGAGATTGTGCCACTGCACTTGCACTCTAGCCTGGTGACAGAGAAAGACTCTGTTTCAAACAAAAGAAAAAAAAAAGGAGAAGAGTTAGATCTCTTCATACTTCCATGTGTAGGATTGTATTTTCCAAATGGCTGCAACATTTATTCTATCATAGAAGCTCTTCTTACAGGTAACTTGTACACTCCTCCAATGGAGTCAGGCTTTTGTGACTGTTTGGATCAAGAGAGTAAGAAAGAAGTGACAATATGTGACTTCTAAGGCTAGGCCACCCAGAGAAAAAGCACATTCTGTCCTGCTCCCTGGAATGCTTGCTCTGAAAGTCTTCAGGCTCCTGGTAAGCACTTTGACTGCCCTGAGGCTGCCATGCTGTGAGGAACTCAATGGCCGGTAATAAAATATGTAGAGAGCCCGTGACTACTTGAGAGATAGAGATGAGGGTGGAGGGAAGAGAGAAGAGAGAAGAGAGAGGGGAGAGAGAGAGAGAGAGAGAGAGAGAGAGAGAGAGAGAGAGAGAGAGAGAGAACACACATAGCCACCCCTCACCCCCTTTTATCAGTCCCAGCCACTGTTTAACTGTAACTACATGAGAAGCCCTGGGCCAGAACTAACCAGCTAAGCCTTTCTCAAATTCTGAATGCACAGAAACCATGAGAGATAATGTAATGATTGTTAATGTTTTAAGCCATTAAATATTGCAGTAATGTATTACAAACTGATAAATAACTGGAATATCCCATAAGCTTTTCCTAATTTGGGGGGTGACATAATTTCTTTTTGTAGAATCTGAACAGCTGTACCATTTTCAACCTGGAGAACAGTTTGGATTGGCACAGGTACAACAAAGAGAGTAGTAAGCTTTAGCATGAGGTACATTAATAGCTGACCCCTGACCTAGATAGAGAAATGATGTATTGTAGAAGGTATACTGTAGTGATATCTGGGAAAACATGAAAATTAAACAAAAATAAGGAGTTTCAAAAAAATTTTACTTTGTTATAAGAGAGTGAAAAACACAAACAGAAAAATCCAGTACAACATTAATTAATCCTACAAGATTAATAATCTTGTCAAGTCACTTAATTCTGCTTTCTAACGCCAAAACCTGTAATGACTAAAATTGTAAGTAAAATTTATATTCTTAAAATATTTTAATTTCTTTCTTTTTTTTTGAGATGGGGTCTTGCTCTGTTGCCCAGGCTGGAGTGCAGTGGTGCAATCTTGGCTCACTGCAACCTCCACCTCCCCAGGTTCAAGCTGTTCTCCAACCTTAGCCTCCCGAGTACCTGGGATGACAGGCATGCACTACCATACCTGGCTAATTTTTGTATTTTTAGTAGAGAAGGGGTTTTGTCATGTTAGTCAGGCTGATCTCAAACTCAGGTAATCTGCCCACTCGGCCTCCCGAAGTGCTGGGATTACAGGCGTGAGCCACTGTGCCTGGCCAATATTTTAATTTCTTTTAGTGATGGATAGTGTTTTCTTTTTAAAAGTTGAAAGTAAGCATACAGAGTAATGCATCTGATTTATTTTTATCTTTGTTTTCATTTGACAGCTACCCATGTAGTGCTTACTATGATGAGGATAAATCATTGGAGGGGACAAACGGAGATAAGTAACTTGACAAAGTTGGCAAAGTTGGAACAGGAGCCCAGGAACTCTTAGTCCAAAGTCTATATTCTAGATTACTATCTTTAATGCTTCGTTGACAAGTACACCAGCTATTACTTGTCTAAATGAGTATTTTCCCCTTCAAAGTTGATGAAGTATTGCTGGGAATATCCCTAGCAGGGGCAAATTTGCTATGAACATTCAAGTGAAGTGTTACTGAAGCTATCTTTTATTTACATTTGAAAGAATACTGTACCATTCAGAGAGATTTTCAAATACTTAAATATAAGACATCCCAAATACTATCAAAAATTCAATTTAAAACGTTATGAATATTTAAAAATATTAGTCTTCATGTTGCTAATTGCTGAAATGTACACTAATTTCTTTTACAATTTGGATTTCATAATTACCTATGTCTTTAGTTGCGTATTGGCTGTTTGTCCCCTTAACCTTATGTTTGCATACCAGTGTCTAGTCTAAGTCTTGGCATATAGAAAGTATTCAGCAAACATTTTGAATAAATTAAGGGGGAAATATTTATGTGAGGGAATGGGGAATGGCTTCATAAGATGAACCAGATCTTGAAGAAAAGGAATAACATTTGTTGAGTGCTTACTATGGGACAGGCACTGTTCTAAGTGCTTTACATGTATCTGTATTACAAGATATGACATAGTATAGCTTATTTATTGTCTCAATAGGATGTAATTTCCAGATGCCAGAGAGTTTGTATTATTCACTATAAATCTTCCAGGGCCTATATCAGGGGCTGACACATAGTAGGTTAATCGGTAAGTATTTATTGAATAAATACACAAAAATCACCTCATTTAATCCCCATAACAACTTTAAAAGGCAGGTACTTTTAATATCCTCATTTTTCTAATGAGAAAGCTGAGCCCCAGAGAGAATAAGATTTTCAAAGACACAGAGCTACAAAGATTCAAACCCAGTCAGTCTGCTTCCAGACTTCGCACTTGTTATGGATTGAACTGTGGCCCCCAAAAGATATTTTGAAGTTCTAAACCCTGGTACCTGTGGATGTAAAACTAATATAATCTTTTTTCTTTTCTTTTCTTTTCTTTTTTTTTGAGACAGAGTTTTGACTCTATTGCTTAGGCAGGAGTACAGTGGCATGATCATGGTTCACTGTAGCCTTGACTTCCTGGGCTCAAGCAATTCTTCTGCTTCAGCCTCCTGGGTAGCTGGGACTACAGGTGCATGCCACCACACTGGGCTAATCTTTCCCCAAGGTTTTTGTAGAGACAGGGCTCACTTTTGTTGCCAGGCTGGTCTTGAACTGCTGGCCTCAAGTGAGCCTCCTGCCTTGACCTCTCCAAATGCTGAGATTACAGGTGTGAGCCACAATGCCTGGCCTGAAACTAATAAAATTCTCTTAAAAGAATGTAGTATAGTGTTTACCCAGAGTAAATAAGAACTAATTCCAAAACAGGAACTGAAAAACATTTCAAATAATGGCAGCTGGCCAGGTGTGTTGGCTCATGCTTGTAATCCCAGCACTTCAGCACTTTGGGAGGCTAAGGTGGACAGATCATTTGAGGTCAGAAGTTTGAGATCAGCCTTGCCAACATAATGAGGCTAAAAATACAAAAATTAGCCCGCCGTCTGGTGCACACCTGTAATCCCAGCTACTAGGAAGGCTGAGGCAGGAGAATCACTTGAATCCAGGAGGTGTTGGTTGCAGTGAGCTGGGATTGCACCACTGCACTCCAGCCTGGGTGACAGAGTGAGACTCTGTGGGTGCCAGGGAAGGGGGTGGGGGGGGGCGGGGTTGGAAAATGGCAGCAACGTTGAGAGTATGAGCAAAATTTCTCTAGCATTTGGCTGTCTTGAAGTGCAATACTTACGTGGACTTCTGAATTTTAAAAGGTTTATTTAAAATGCAGTTTTATTATTCTGGAATTTTATTCCCTATGCCATGTTATCAACTGGGATGTTGTGAACTTTTAACACAGTGGTTTGAGGAATGAAACAACTAAGTTGGCTACCTGAGAAGAAGGAAAATAATCTGCTTTGTAAAGAAAATCAGTATGTTGCATGCATTTACAGTTATAAATAGCTATACATGTGAAAGACTAATAAGGTAATATGACTTGAGTTGCTCTACAAGTCATGTAACCTCTGTAAGAACATTATAAAAACACAGATATGTATATTTGACCTTTATTTATGTAAAACATTTAATTAAGGGCCCAAATGGATTGGATTAGACTTGTGCTAATTCAGTGGTCACTGGCATGTTATTAAGCATTTGAAATGAGGCCAGTGCAAATGAGGTACTCAGTTTCAAATTGGATTTGATTTTAATTTAAATATAAAACAGATACTCAGTTTATTCACTGGAAAACTTTAAGGTATATTTGCAACAAGTTAGGTGTAAGAGTATACTATAGCAACTGTAAGCTTTATAAAATTGAAACACAGATCAAATTCTTGACAAAAATTTGGTGTCTAAATTGAGATGTGCTATAATATAAAATGCACACTGGATTTCAAAGTCATAGTAGTCGTGTGCTTTTTATGTGAATACAGAATCATTTACTTAGTATTACAAATCATCACAGATACATCATTTTCTATTAATCTTTTTTATCTCATGAAAGTAAAACATTTGAATTGCTGTATGTGCTATAATCCTGAATTTTCTATACTGGCAATCTCAACTAACATTAGATCAGGGTATCTATTATAATCATATTTTATTCTATGTTGTAAAAGCTCTTTACATACTAAACTATAACTTGGGCAAGAAAAATCTGATTTTGACTGATAGCATTCTCACCTGTGTATAATAGAAATTTATAGGTTTTATTCCCTTAACTTGTGAGTGATACCCATTCTTAACATTACGAATTATGTGCAGAGTGACAGCCCAACCACAGTTTGTTACAAGGCAAATTAAAGCAGGTATTTCTTTCTCTGCATCTGTTTTCCTACATTTTTGGAAATAAAACCTAACCCTATAAAAGATTATTATAAAAAAGACTGAAAATTTTTATATTCTAGCTAACATTTATGTAGAAAAATAGGTTCTTTTCAGTATTCTTGAAACTCCATGTGAATGTACTAAATAGCTCCTTCAGCTAGGCCTTATTCTGTTATTATTCAAGATGACTGCAGCTATTTACATAATTAAAGTAAACATATAAATGAAAGATGTTTACCTACTACTGGCAGGATATTGTAATCTCCTTGTAATGTTGCCTTTGAGGGAGAGGCCATATACTCTTTGTGGGTTACTCCCTGTACTTATAACACCTTTCATTTCTGTAAGTATTAAATCTCAGAAACAGGAACAGACAGGTAATATATCTAAATTTATGTAATAAGTACTTCATTATAATAAGGGTCTGTTGTACTAACATTTTGTTTCTTCTTAAGCAGCTTGAATTTGGCTCCCAGGCCTACTGTTAAACTGTTTTCTCTCACATAAAACACCCTAATTGTAATGTGCTTCAGTTAATTCAGGAGAATGAGTTTTGTAAAGTATATTTTTTTCTTAGATGTTGTAGGATTAAGTATTTATGGAGTATAGAATTCACAATGAAAGGTGTCATTTAACTTCAAGGACTTTTTTGAGAAGAACTTTGTGATGCCTAGAAAACATTCTCTGTAAACATAACTAATTATAGATAATTCAGACTAGGTCAAAGAAGCTTCTGGATGTAAATATGGACAAAATACAATTACTGTAAGAAATCTTTCTGATAAGGTAAAGTAACATAACTAGAAATGGAAACACTGTGATTGGATGTGTGTCTAGTGTATGGAGATACAAAATCAGCAAATAATCTCAAACAGTATTCTTTTGTATTATCAGTATGCAGAGATGAATGAGACAGAAACTAGCAATCCTGTTTAACTGAAAAGGAAATTGGGGCACAGAGGCTTTAGTGTCTATTGCTATTAATTTATTTTTATCAGATACTCCTTTTGGTATGATCTGTTTCTCCAGTCCATGAACCTCCAAGCATAAATATCGATAAAACAATACAAAAATATCACCTTTGGAAGATCATTTAGTTTAATCTTCTTCTTTTACCAAAGAAGAAACTGAAGCCCTGAAAGACTGCTTATTCCTTACTCACAGAGAGCAGCGGTTCTCGAACATCAGGTTTCTAGAACTCCCAGACAAATGATATACAAGATAAAAAAGATTGTTCACTGGGCCTTTGCACTGTAGCACCTTGACTCTTACTTTAATGGCATTCAAATAAAATTCCCGTGGAAAATCTATAGAAACTGATAGGCGTGGCGCCTCAGCTCTCCTCTCTGGGCTTCCTCCCAGTTCCCCCGGGCCTCAGCGTTCCAGGTCAAGGCTGGTTCCCTCCGGAGGGCCAAGCCTCAGGGCCCCAGGCATGGCCTGCATCCTGGACCGAGCGGTGAAGGCTGTGGCTAGAGCTTCGAAGACGCTAATGAGAAGGGAGAGATGAGTCTGATTCTCGTCAGCCAGTCGACGTCTTTGGTCAAGTCCCTGGGTCTCATGAATCCTCCAGTCCCGGTAGTCCCCCTTGGTGTCTGCACAGCCGCCAGCTCTGCCTGAACCTCTCAGGTTCGCACCTTCTGACATCTTCCCGCACCTTCTCCCGCCTTCCCAGGCGGGCGGGGGGGGGCACCTGGCCTGACGCTCCCCTCTCCCCACCCCCACCCTGGGTCTCTGGGGTCAGTGGACCCACCCAGTGCACACCCTTTAGGCATGCCCACATGGAGAGAGGCGACCACAGCCGTGATCATAAGCACATGGTGGGCAGAGGCCCTGTGGAACCACGGGCCCCGGCCGCCTCCCGCTCCGCCACCAGCAGCGCTGCCAGGCCTCGCTCTTCCTCCTCCTCCTCAGACGCCGGCTCGGATGATCTCCTGCCATGACTCAGCGCTTCTCGCAGGCTGCCCTGCTGGGGACACCAGCTTCGCTCGGGCCCCTCCCGACGCGTCCACCCCCTCTCGCCACCCACACCCGCCCCCAGCTGCTGGGCCTTGCACCGTGCGGCCGCCGCCGCAGCTGCAGTCAGCGCCGGCGCCCGAGCAGCATCTGCCGCCTGCACCACGCGTGCCGCCAGCCCCGGCCTGACCCCGCTGCCGAACCCGGCGCCAGCCATGGAGCCCGAAGTCCCCCGTCGCCGCCACACCCACCAGCGCGGCTACCTGCTGACGCGGAACCCTCACCTCAACAAGGTAAATCTGCAGGCCCGCCTGGCTGCCTATCAACCCCTCTCGCTCAGGGTCAGGCCCCTTTTGTGGGTCCCTGAACGATGGCCTTGCCCCTCTGCCGCTCCCCTGGGACGGTTCCCCATGAGCAGCCGCGGCCCGGGGGGCCGAGAGTGATGGCAGGGCGGTGCTGGTGCCTCTGCACCTCGGCATCCCAGGTTAAGGATAGAGGTAAAGGTGTAACTTGTTTACAATACTTTTTGGCAATTCTTCTCCAAAAACAAGAGCCCAGCCAAAGAAAGTAGTATCCAAGTGTGTGAATGGAGTGTTTTTTGTGAAGGTAACAGGCACACAGGTAGTTGCACACAGTGTGGCAATTATTGGAGGTTGATATGGCGAGAAGTGGCTCTACTGGTCCTGCCCAGACAGGAAAATGTACTGAGTACCTTCAGATCACGTTAGCTGTCTGGAAATCCAAGTCCTCTTGGTTTCTAGAGTGACACGGTTAAGAGTCTGGGAATGCGTGGTGGGTGGCCTCTGCCTTGGGCATTTTGCATGGCCTGGTAGAATAGCTCTGTCCCAGACATGGGACTGTGGGTAAAGCCATTTATTTTCTTTCTTCTTTTTTTATTTGGTTTTTAATTTGGCCTTCTGGAAGTTAAAAATTTATTTTGTTTAGACCTGTTCTCTTTTTATTAAAGGGGAATTCAGTGTACACCCTATTCAGAGACTCCTTTTCGGATCTGGGTAACACTTTATTTTCCTTCACTGGTGATGCACTATAAACACTCGGGATCTCTCTCAAATAAAGAAATACCTCCTAATTTATCATTTTGCTTCCACGATGTTATTTTACAGCCAGATTTGTCTCTGGATTGTTCCTTTTGTGAGGATGCGTGTGTGTGTGTGTGTGTGTGTGTATGTGTGTGTGCACGTGTTCACGTGCGCGCGTGTATTTTGGACATTTCCTATTTATTCAGGACTTTGAAAATGCCATCAGTTAGCACAGAAGTCCGTTTAGTTATTTTGGTTGTCTCTTTGGTGGACATGCTTTTTACATTAAGAACAGGAGCTCAGCTTTTTCCCAGTGGTGTTCCTGATGATTTGTTGATCATATTAATAGCTTGAAGACATGATTTATTTAGTAAGTTACAGTTAGTGTGAGTTTTTTGTGTGTTTTGTGGTTACAGGCAACTTTTGCAACTCTATAGTTATGTGCTATCTGTGGTCATGTAGCATTATGAAATTGTAAATAATTCCTACTTATTTCTTTCTTTAAAAAATTTAATTGCTAGTTTGATTTTTAAAATTCTCTTTTATTATTCTGCAGGTTTGCCACCTATTTTCAGTAGAACAAAAGTAAAATTTGATGTGACAAAACTGTTTGTGACTTATATGTGTCACCTGCCTGCTGTAATTTATGACCAAGTTGTGGGTTGACACTTAATGAAGGACTACTTGAGTTATATAATCTGTTTGATTTTCCTCATCTTGGGGGCAAGAGTGTCTATTAAGAGTGTGTAGATGGCTTAGGCAATCCCTGAGGAAGAGTAATTATTACCTTTACTATGATTACATCAAGAATTTATGATATAAAAATTCTTTTGACTCCTGTTCACAAGGTTACTAGGAATCAAGGATTAATTCCTACCTCAGAGTAATAGTATCACAAAGATCTTCCATCAAAGATGAGATATAACATTAATATGTTAAAAGCACAATTTTGAATTTCTAATAATGGAACTTTTTATCTGCATTACATCAAATTGGATTCATAGTCCAGTGTACCAACTTTGAGTCAATCAATGGAATAATCTTTTACTCAGTTATAGAATAGTTATCTGGTACCTTATGGAAGTAACAGAATTTCCTATGTATCATTGAAACCACAGCCATGGGACTTTCTTCATTTGTCATATACTCAAGACCTCTAGGCCTTTAAGTTGCTAGTAGTCCAGGAATGTTTTGAGTTTTTTTTTTTTTTTAATTATTTTGTGATAACCCTTGGCTTTAAAGAGACAATGGTAGATTTTGCTTTTTTCCAACAACCCAGCCTATCACGTATCTTTTTCAACCACACTAACGCTGAACTTCATCACTGTATCTTTGGGTAGCTGCAGCAGCAGTTTTGCTGGTTTTATTTCCACTGATATAGTTCATTCTACGTATAGGTATAAAAGAGTTACCTTCATTAATTAGCATTTTCTTCACTTTACTCTTCTATTATTTATGCATTTATAGTATATTATTTCCTGTCATGTTTAATGTAAAATCAGTTTGTGAATTGGGTTTACTGTCTTCTCCAAATTTATCTTATTAGTTCCCCAACGTAGGCTCCCACTTAAGATATATTTGCTCAATCTCTTAATTCTTTCCTTTTTGTGTGTAATTTCTACTATTATAATATCTTAGTTAATTTAATAATGATCTCTCTAAGGAAGGGTTTCCTAGTTATATTAGTCTTATTATCATTATTTGAGACCTCTGTTTTTATGTATTCAGTTGTACTATATAATTTTTATTTACTTTGTTGTATTTTTTCTTTCCTTTTTTTTCTTGTTTTGAGACAAGATCTTGCTCTGTCACCCAGGCTAGAGTGGTGCGATCTCAGTTCCCTGCAACCTCTACCTCTTGGGTTCAAGTGACTCTCGTGCCTCAGCCTCTTGAATAGCTGAGATTACAGGCATGCACCACCACGCCCAGCTAATTTCTGTATTTTGATAGAGACAGGGTTTTGCCATGTTGGCCAGGCTGGTCTTAAACTCCCAACCTCAAGTGATCTGCCTCCCTTGGCCTAGGACTTCTAAAAGGGCTGGGATTACAGGCGTGAGCCACTATCCCTGGCCATAAATTGTATTTTTTCTCATTTCTTTGATTGTCATAGGGCAGGAGTGACAACATTTAGTATAGTATTTTGCTTGGTAGACATTAAATAAATGTTTACTTAATGAATGAATGAGCCATGTCTTTTTTTTTTTTTTTTTGTCTTTAAACAGAACTCACCTGTTTAAAGTGATAGTTTGGTCATTATCCTCTTTAAAATAATTTTGTGAAAATAAATTCACATTGAAATCTAAAGTTTAGTTGACTTGCTATCTCATTAAATTGTATGCTGGAATATAGTCAGAAAAGTTGGAATTTGGTTTAAGCTTGATAATCTCATAAAATTTTAATTACATGCTGGATAACCTAAGGGAGGTGCTTCATCTTGGTAAAATCAAAATTAACAGTAGATGTGATATGAATTCAAAAATTTTCAAAAAACTTAAGAGAATTAGGCTCTTCATTTGTAATGATTCATGTATGATTCTAAGCCTATTTGTTTATACTAAAATATGCATCATTCCAGGTAGGATTTAATCAAAGCAATTGGGGAAGTAAATCTACCTCAGGTTTAGGAGATTTAATATTTTTCTGTATATAGCCCAAACTATTTTTGAGATGCCCATCTTTGCCAGTCTTATAAAAATGTGTCTAATTTAATGTTAGTGTTTTTTATTTTCAGGGATATTGTCTGATATAGATGAGTTGTGTTTTAAATTTTTTCTCAATATTTTCATGTGACTAATAATATTTCATAAGTTTCTCTTCAGAATTAAAATTCTACACGTAATAATCATGTTTATTTTTTATTTCTCAATTACTTTATTTCCCTTTGCAATGGTAGAAAACACTAATTGATAGTTCTATCATAACTGTGCTTACATGGTTTCTATATCTTAAGACTAAATAATAACAAGACCCATAAGTAAATCTCCAAAAGATACCACTCTTCCATATTTCAGGCAGTTTGGTGCAGTATTTGTCATGTTTAAGAGTTATGTTTCAATAGAAAATAGTGTTTTATCGAAGTTAATTTGGATCAGCATTACTCAATTTTAAATCTAAAAAATGAGGTTTTGTAGCTGTTTGCTTCCTGGCAAGATAAGATCTAGTTCGGTGTGTTGTAAGAAAAAGAGAGAGAAATAACTTTCGTGACCATGAAGGAAAAGTACCTTAAACCTCTTTTTCTTCAATGTAAACTAGACCCAAATGAATTATTTGGAAAATTTCATCCATCACAGTTCTCTAGAGTTGCCTGAGCAACATGAGAAACTGATTTATTATTTAAGATAGAATCCCACTTATGTGAAAGCCGTATATAGCCAGATGCCTCTCTATATGTCTGTTACTTTGCTTTAGTTGAAACAACAATAGTATAGAATATCCCAATAACAAAATGTGTGCTGTAATAAGAAAAATGAGTTTGATATAACTCTTGAGACAGGTGATATGGAGTATAAGAAATATCAAAGAGAGGAATGTATTTGAGATTTTTCATTTTTCAGCTTTGATTTCCCTCTAACTTTTAGACAGGTAGAGGAGAACATGATATAAAGGAATGGACATTCTAAAACTTTGTGCCTAGAAGCAATGAGCCCAAGTCCCAGTTCTCCCAATTAGCTGTGTGATGTAGCATCTGGGAAGGTCCCTCTTGCTGCATCATCTTATGGTGGAAGGCAAGAGAGGGATGATAGAGGGTGAGAAATAACAAGAGAGGGCTGAACTTGCTTTTATGAGGAACCCACTCTTGCTTACAGTAACAAACCCACTCCTGTATTAACAACACTAGTCACCTCATAAAAATCCCACCTCTCAACACCGTTGCATTGGGGATTAAATTTCTAACACATGAACTTTGGGGGACACATTGAAATCATAGTAGGAAGTCAAGTAATATAATAATGAATAATGTTCTCTAAAAACATGAGAATATAACTCCTAGAGCTTTGTATTAATGTACAAACCCTAGATTTAAAAACACTGGTATTATTTTTTCAATAATCAGGTTATCATTGAGTAAGAACACCAGCACAAGTACTTGTGTGTTTCATATGGTTTGTCTGTGTTTCTACCCAAATCTCATCTTGAATTGTAGTTCCCAAAATCCCCATGTGTCATGGGAGGGACCCAGTGGGAGGTAATTGAATCATGGGGATGATTACCCCCATGCTTCTGTTCTTGTGATAGGAGTAAGTTCTCACAAGATCTCTTGGTTTTTTAAGGGGCTTTTTCCTCTTTTGCTCCTTCTTCCTGCCACCATGTGAAGAGGATGTGTTTGTTTCCCCTTCTACCATGATTGTAAGTTTCCTGAGGTCTCCCCATCCATGCTGAACTGTGAATCAATTAAGCCTCTGCCTTTATAACTTACTTAGTGTTGGGTATGTCTTTATTAGTAGCATGAGAACAGACTAATATGGTGTTCATACCAGTGTTAGTAATTATGTTATGAGGCTGGGTGTAAAGGCTCACATCTGTAATGCCAGATGTGAGCTATCTGGGAGGCCAAGGTAGGAGGATCACTTGGGCCCAGGAGTTTAAGACCAGACTGGGAAACATGGCAAAACCCCATCTTTACAAAAAAGAAAAAAAAATACAAAAAGCTGGGGATGGTGGTGTGCACCTGTAGTCCCAGTTACTTGGGTGGCTGAGGCAGAAGGCCACAGTGAGCCATGGTCACACCCACTGTACTCCAGCCTAGATGACAGAGTGAGACCCTGTCTCAGAAGAACAAAACAAAATAAAGCAAAACAAAACAAAATCCTTAGAGATCCAGAGGCTGAAGGAGTTCTAAGACTTCCATTATAATATTCAACATTGGTCCTTTAAGCTTAGAATATATTAAAATACATTTAAATTGTCTGTTCAGAGTCTTAAGATGGCCATCTAATAAGTCCAGAAGAGAAGCCATAGAATAAAATCAACCCTGCCAACACCTTGATCTTGGACTTCTATCTTCCAGAACTTTAATAAAATAAATTCCTGTTTAAGCCACCCAGTATGTGGTGCTTTGTTGTGGCACCCCTAGCAAACTAATAATATACTTATGTGATTGAGATAATATTTCATAATATAGGACTTTCCCTTGCTTTGTTTAGTTGACATTTCCTGGGCTTTGATAGGAACATATAGGTGAGAAGCAGTAATGATTTAATTAGTAAGGTTTGCTTGTAGCCATTGCCAATTTCTGACAATCTTTGTCTTTTGATTTGTGTGTTTAGACCATTTACATTTAATGTAATATCGATACACAGAGAATTAAACAGATTTCTAGCATAGGTATCTGTTTCCTTTTCATTCCTTTATTTCTTCTTTCCAATCTAATTTTTTATTGCTTAATTTTTTTTTTTTATTGAGACTGAGTCTTGCTCTATTACCCAGGCTGGAGTGCAGTGGCATGATCCCAGCACAGTGAAACCTCTGCTTCCTGAGTTCAAGCTATTCTCCTACCTCAGCCTCCTGAATAGTCTGGATTACAGGCACGTGCCACCGCACCCAGCTGATTTTTGTATTTTTAGTGGAGATGGGTTTTCACCATGTTGGTCAGGCTGGTCTCAAACTCCTGACCTCCTGATCTGCCTGCCTCAGCCTTCCAAAGTGCTGGGATTACAGGCATGAGCCACCATGCCTGGCCTACTTAAATATTTTTATTATTCCATTTTGATTTATTCAGTGAGTTTTTGACAATATTTCTTTGTATAGATTGTTTTTAGTATTTTTTCTGGTGATTTTGATACACATACTGAACTTTTCACAAAGTTAAAATTTTACCACTTCAATTGAAATATAGAAATCTTACCATTATATAGGTCTTATTACTTTCCTCTATTTATGTTGTAGTTATATGTATTATATTTTCTTATATCTTTATGTATGTATTACATAAATATTTTTAGAATAATAATGTAATGTTTATAACTTCTTTTTTGTCGTAGGGTCTTGCTGTGTTTTCCAGACTGAGTGCAATGGCATGACCTCCTACACTCAGTCCATCCTCTTGAGTAGCTGGAACTCGAGGTGCACACCATCATGCCTGGCTAATTTTTGTATTTTTTTTGTAGAAATGGCATTTTGCCATGTTGCCCAGGCTGGTCTCAAACTCCTGGGCTCAAGCAATCCTCCCACTGTGGCTTTCCAAAGTGCTTGTATTATAGGTGTGGCCTATAACTTTTATTTATTTTTTATTTATTTTTTTGAGATGGTGTCTTGCTTTGTCATCCAGGCTGGAGTGCAATGGTAACATGGCTCACTGTAGCCTTGACCTCCCGGGCTCAAGTGATTCTCCCACCTTAGCCTCTTGAGCATCTAAGAATACAGGCACATGCCACCACTCCTGGCTAATTTTTGTATTTTTTTAGAGACATGACTTCATCATGTTACCCTTACTGGTGTCAAACTCCTGAGTTCAAGGTGTCTACCTACCTCAGCCTCCCAAAGTGCTGGGATTACAGACTTGGGCCACTGTGCCTGGCCCTAACTTTTGTTTTTAACTGTCACACATATTTTAAAGAGTTTAAGAGGGAAAGGATAATCTATTATAGTTATCCAGATAGTTGCTATTTCTGTTGCTCTTCTTTCATTCCTCATGTTCCATGTTTGTTTTGGGGTATCATTTCGCTTCCACTTAAAAAATGTCCTCTAACATTATTTTACAGCAGATATGCCAGAAACCAATTGTCTTAGTTTTTCTTCCTCTGAGAATTTATTTTACCTTCATTTGTGAAGGTTACTTTCAGTAATTATACAATAATGAGTTGACAATTCTTTCCCTTTAAGACTTAAGAAAAGCCGTTTCTCTTCCTCTTGCCCTTTCTTTTTCCTGATGAGAAATCTGCAGTCATTCAAGTTGTTATATGTTTACAATACATTTGTTTTCTCTGGATGTTTTAATGATATTTTGGTTTTGGTTTTCAGAATTTTACATATAATGTTTCTGGGTTTGGAAGTTTTGGGTTTATCTTCTTGGGATTTGCTGAGATTCTTAATTCTGTAAGTATATGTCTTTTACCAAATTTGATATGTTTTCAGCCATTATTTCTCGAATTTTTTTTTCTTTCGCCTCTCTTTCTGGGACTCTGATGAAACAAATGTTAGGCCTTTTGATATTGTCCTGAGGCTCTGAGCCTTAGGTAACTATATGATAGTATCAAAAGGTCTACTTTTTTAAGGACTTGTTTTCTCTTTATTTTTCAAGCTGGTTTATTTCTAATGATTCAGCTTTAAGTTCATTGACACTTTCTACTCTCATCTCAATTCTGTTCCTGAGCCCATCCAATAAATATTTTATTATAATTATTGTATTTTGAAGTTCTAAAATTTCCATTTGGTATAGATTTTATTTCTTGATCAATAATTTCTTTCCATTTAATTAAAAAGACTTTGCCTTTATGTTTTTAGGCATGGTTATAATAACTGATTTTAAGTCTTTGTACATTGTCCAGAAATTTCGAGGTCTGACATCTCAGGATTGGTGTTTGGTTATTTGTGTTTTATTTTCCAAGTTAATGTTTTCCTGTTTCTTTCTATGTTGAGTAATTTTTTAATCTATTCTGGACATTTTCATATTATGAGATTCTAGCTGTTGGTTAAATCTTAAGGGGAATACTATTCCTTTTAGCTTTAGTGGTCACTCAAACTGGTTAGGTAATTTTGCAAGTTGAACCCACCTGTGGCCTGTGGTTCTGATATCAATTTGGTTTTCAAAGTCTGCTTATTTGGATTTGTCCACTATGTGTACCACCCTTTGGATAGTGTGGGATCTATGCAGTAGTCGACTCTGTAGTTTACTTCTCAAAACCTTTGGTATGCTGTTTAAGGTCAGATCTATGCACATTAAGCTCAAAGGTGAGTGTAGAAGTTTATATACAACTTTATGGGATTGCTCTCATGAGTTCCCTTCTTCTGTCATCTCTCTGATACTTTCTGTTTCCATGAGGACCCTCTTTCCAGTCCTCTGGCCAGAAAACTGGGCCTTTGTTTTCCTGCCCTGCTGTGTATTTCCTTCAGATGTCTTTGCATCTGAGGCCAAGTGATTGGAAGACAGGGAGAGAAAGTTGCAACAGGCATTTGACCCAAGATCTTGAGACCAGGTTTATATCCTCTGGTAAAAAGAATTATTCCCTTACTTTAGAATTTTAGGCATCTGTTGTGATTATTACTTTTGACATCCTTGTGGGATTACCTGGGAGTTGGGACTAGAGAAGATGGAAAAGAATACTGGATGTTCTTTCTTCCTCCTCTGACCTTCCAAGAGTCTCCTTTCTGATTCTTGGACCAGAAAGATTAGGCTTCTCTTGGCACTCTTTGTACACAATCAGTTGCGCTTCCAGCTTTTCTGCTATTTTTGAGTCAAGGCCAGTTGACTGCAGCAGGGAGAGAAAAAAAAGCCAGGCCATATTGGAGGAAAAAAATTCCAGGAAACTTAATCTGGTTTTGTGGTACTTTAGGTTCTAATCTTCTTTGTTTGTTCTTCTGCTACCATTTATTTTTCAGTCTTTAAATAGCTGCTCAATGCATTCTATACAATGATTATTGTTGGATTCAGTGGGAGAGACAAAGTATACTGTAGCCACCATTTTGCACAGAACCAGACCCTCAGGTTGTTATTTTTAAGGTATGAATGTGTGAAACTTGATTTTACATTCAGAAAAGAAAATTATCAGGGAATTGGCTCTAAAATGTATATTCAAAAATTTCCCCATTTTACTGAGTACGTATTTGGTATACAAATCAATATTAATAATAAAGATTATTATGTGGAAATGGTTCATGTAAGATAAATACTCTATATATAATTTATAAAATTTCTGTATTTTAAGGATTTAGAAAATAGTTTTGCCTTTTTGATCTCTACATATCTTATTTCTGCCCTTCTTTGTGCTGTGAAGGAGAAAATACATTGGACAGAAATTACAAGGTTCAAAATTTCTTTGGGGTTCCCTCTTTTGGCTTTGGGGTCCCCTCCCTGTCTCTATACAGGGGAGCTTCTTTCTTTCTTCCCCTCCTTCTTTCTTGCCTATTAAACTCTCCGTTCCTTAAAAAAAAATTTCTTTGTGGATGTGGGAAGGAGTGTTATACTGATTTGCATCACAGATTTATCTTTCAACACAGTTGCTCCTAGGGACTAGAATATAGTAGGTATTTTGTAATAATTTGTTGAATGAATGAAACAGGGATAATTTTTGAAGTAACATTCTGTTTTACCATGCAGATACTGCTGTAGTTAACATCCTACCTTGTGAGATAAATGCACAATAACCTCTTTTATATGCTGTTGAATGTGTGTTGGAGAATCTCTTTTCCTTAGTGAGTATAAGGATGACCAGTATATCATTTAGGATTAGGTTTTGCTACATATAACAAAAAAGAAAAATAACAGTGAGTTAACTAAGATACAGCTTAATTAAAATAAGCTGTTTGGTGGGTCCACAAAGTCATCAGGAACATAGGCTTCTCTATTGCTGTGCTGTCATTTTCAAAATCACTTCATGGTCCTGAGTATGTAGGTCTAAAGATACCACCTATAGGCTGGGCGCTGTGGCTCATGCCTGTAATCCCAGCACTTTGGGAGGCCAAGGCAGGCGGATCACTTGAAGTCAGGAGTTCGAGGACAGCTTGGCCAACATGGTGAAACCCTGTCTCTGCTACTTGGGAGGCTGAGACAAGAGACTCGCTTGAACTCAGGAGGTAAAGATTGCAGTGAGCCTAGATTGCACCACTGCACTCCAGCCTGTGCAACAGAGTGAGACTCCATCTAAAAAATAAAACCACCTACACAATCCAAGATGGCTGCTGGAAGAAATGAGAGAATTACAAGAAGGCCTGCTTTTCAGTGGAGTCCCATCTTTTAAAGCAGCCTTCCCCACATCCCACATCATACTTCCACTTGCTGTTCAGACCTCTATCATATAGGCACATATAACTACAGGAGAGTCAGGAAATGTCTTTTATTTAATGCATTGCCACCCCAAATAATATTAGTATTCTATTCCTTGGAAGGAAGAGGGAAATAGATGTTGTGGTAGGCAATTAACAGTCTCTACCATAGCCAGAGTGACCAGAAACAAAAGGATTGAGATGTAATAAATGTAAATGTTAAATATGAATATAATATTCTTGGAGATTGAGAGGAATGGTATCTAATATTTTTTAAATAGTCTTATAGATTCATTGCATAAAAATAAGAAGATAAAAAAATGTGAAAAGTTTGTCTGCCACTTCTTTGTCTGGGCTAGCTGGTTCCCCTTCCTAGAGGCAACTACTGTTGCCAGTGACCAGTGTTTTCATTATATACTAGAGACATTGTATGAAGTATTTTAAGTTAATTTTCATAAGTTAAAATGTTATTTATGCAGGATATAAATCAGATATGCCCTTAGTATGGTAGATAGAAAATAATAAAGAAAAATATTTCAGGTGGGAGTATGTATGTGAATTTTATAGAGACCCTGAAAACAGATTGAGAATCATGATATGAGGTTGAACCATCTATGATTTGCCTGGTAGTCTGAAACTGGTTCTGAATAATTGTTCTACCCACCACTTTTTGTTTTTTTTTAAAATCTGAGCTAGCCTAGTGTGTTGGTTCCTTAATATGGTGAATGATAAACATTGCAGGTTGACTATTGCTAAACTCACAACATTTTTATGAAATGGAATAAATAATCAGGAAAGGTGCTGGGTCTTCCCATTACTCTTAGGATAGTGTTTGAAACTTCTTACCTGGTTAATTAGAACTTGCTCAGGTTTCTACCTGCCTTTCTAGTGCTCATATTTTATCATTTTCTCACAGTCAGTGCAGTTTCCTTCCCTCTCCTTTTCCTAGGAAGCTAAGCTTTTATGCATTAGACTTTGTGTCCATGCTGTTTCCTCTCCACCTTCCCCCAACTTTTCACCTGGTCAACTGCTACACTTTCTAGTCATCCTTCAGATTGCATTTTGACATTACTCCTCAGTGAACTCTTTCTTTTTTAACTGCCTAAATTATCTTAGTTTTTTCCCCTATATTTATCACAATTGTTTAAGTTATTTGTGTCGCTTTTCATATAATATCCTGTTAAGCTTTTTATATCATAAGCCTCGTGAGACTATTGACCATACCTAACAAGCCACTGTTTCATTGGAGTAGTGCCTGTATGCATTGTAAGCATTCACTCAACGATATCTGTGAACGTGATGATTAATTTTATCTGTCAGCTTGCTTAAGCCACGGGGTGCACAGACATTTGTTCAAACATTACTCTTATAGTGTCAGTGAGGTTGTTTCTGGATGAGATGAACATTTGAATTGAGTAAAGCAGATTGCCCCCCCTAATGTGAGTGGGCCTCATCCAGTCAGTTGAAGGACCAAAAAGCTGAGTAAGAGGGAACTTCACCTGCTTGACTGTCCTGAAGCTGGGACATCAATATTTTCCTGCCTTTGGACTCCAATTAAAATGTGGGCTTTTCCTGGGTCTTGAACCTCCTGGCTTTCAGACTGGATCTACACCATTACCATTGGCTGTCTTGGGTCTCTAGCTTGCTGGTAGTAGGTCGTTGGACTTGTCAGCCTCCATAATCATGTGAGCCAATTACAATATTTCTCTCATAATAAATCTCTTCATATATATGAAGGTTCAGTTTCTTAGGAAAACTGACCTTCCATAAAGCAACTGTAAAAGAAGAGAGAAAACATTTCTGAAAACCTCCACAGTGGATCTGAGGCAAGAAAGCCATCTTGTGGTGTTTCTGGGAATATCATGTCTGAGGTATATATCCCTTAAGAAACTGAAGCGTAATTCTCTGCAAGAGTCCTTAACATATTTTGTGCCAAAGACACAAAAATTGGAAAGTTGATGAAGTCTGTGGACTCCTTCAAGCAATGATTTTAAATAAAAATATACATAGAATTACAAAGGAAACCATTTGTAATTAAATATAGATATCAAAGTATTGACAAATTAAGTATATCTTACAAATGTGTATTGTAAGATATATTCCTCTTTATACTATATTTAAATATGGGCAATTTAAAGTAAAGTTTTATTTTTTAAAGAGATCAGTATGAAAGTTGTCTGCATGACTAGTTTGTGTGCCTGTTCATGTTATTAAAGTTTGTCAGGCACAGTGGCTCATGCCTGTAATCCCAGCACTTTGGGAGGCTGAAAGAGGAAGATTGCTTGAGGCCAGAGGACAGGAATTTGAGATCAATCAGGACAACACAGTGAGGCCCTGTCTCAAAAAAAAAAAAAAAAGCCAGATGTGGTGGTGTATGTCTATAGTCCCAGCTACTCAGGAAGCTAAGGCAAGAGGATTGCTTGAGCCCAGGAATTCAAGGCTGCAGTGAGCTGTGGTTATACTACCACTGTCTATCCTCAGCAATAGTCTGTCTCTAAACAAAGGAAAACAAAACCAAACCTTATTGCAGATCTAAAGCTACAGTAATTTCAAAGTAATGAAGAACGTGAATGCTGTTTCAAGATATATGCCACAAATGTAACATGACATTAA
Organism: Plecturocebus donacophilus; assembly: GCA_004027715.1. Lineage (NCBI taxonomy): Eukaryota > Metazoa > Chordata > Mammalia > Primates > Pitheciidae > Plecturocebus > Plecturocebus donacophilus. The sequence continues at coordinate 39,118 of PVKP010000268.1, read as the reverse complement.
AATATTTGTTATTTTTGTTATGACAAAGACACCAAAACTGCTATTTTTTTTTTTTTTTTTTTTTGAGACAGGTCTCACTCTGTTACCCAGCCTAAAGTGCAGTGGCACGATCTTGGCTCACTGCAGCTTCGACTTCTAGGGCCAAAGAGATCCTCCCACCTCTGCCTCCTGAGTAGCTGGGAGTACAGGTGCACGCCACCACACCCAGCTAATTTTTTTTCTATTTTTTATAGAGATGGGGGGATCTCACTGTGTTGCCCAGGCTGGTCTTGAACTCCTGGCCTCAACTGATCTTTCCACCTTGGCCTCTCAAACTGCTGGGATTATAGGCGTGAGTCACTGTGCCTGGCCAGGAACTACTATTAATATGTCTCTTGTTGATTTCATTTAATATGGAAGGAAATACTAAATCTCATAGAGTTCGTGAAAAAGATGTCCATGTTCAGGCCTCCTTAATTACTCATCCATGCCTTGAGGATCTGTGATTAGATCTGTGAACCTTAGGTTAAAAGCCTCTGATAGGGAGCTAAATTAGTTCTTCACTAAAAGCACTGACGTAGGTCTCTGAAAACTGATTCTTAAACTCAGAGGCTTTCAGACAGTACTGGAATGTCAAGAATAAAAGTATTCGCTGAGCACGTGCATATTAGTGACTTTATTTTTAAACTTATTATTAGTAACATAGGCATTAATAACACTTTAAAATTTACATAGAATGAGAAAATACCTGGTCTCATTTTTTCTTCCTAACAACCCAATGAAACACACATAACATATACTATGTATTCAATACATAGTTGATTAGCCTTATTTAGTAGATGCAAAAATTGGAACAAATCTCCATTTAACCCTTAACACCTTAAATATTTGCTCAAAATCAAGTGTTAAGTAATATCTATTTGTGACTCAAAGTTGACAGATGGTATGTCCTTTAGCCTTATGTTGCTATTCAGTCATGTTTGTTGGTAAAGTGTGCATCTAAATTTCTAGTGTATGGATTATTACAATCTATTAAATACCAAAAATCTACTGAATAGCTGCCTACAACAAGTAATTGTCTGTCCTAAAATGTCATTAGTGCCAAGATTGAGAAACCTGGTCAAGATGAAAGTACTTTAAAAGAATCTCCATAAATTCTGGAACTTATACTGATATGTAGATATATATTTTGGTCAAACCAAAGTTGATCTTGAATGCCTGGTTTAAAGTCAATGAAAAAACCTGTTAATAATGGATTAGTAAATTAAATGATTTCCTAACATATATGTGGAAGACTTAATTATTATTTGGGAGATTTTAAAGTAGCACTCTTTGTACTGTTGCATAAATAAATCTTCATTTGAAATTTGAAGTGATGATTTGGTTATTCAAAATAGAACCACACAGAACTGAGCCACAGAGTACTGAAAAGTTGTTTCAGATTAATATATTTATGCATTTATTTGTTTATTTAAAATTTGTTAAGGCCCTGCTCCATCCTGACATGGTACTAGGTACTGTCATACAAATATGAATAGCATAGTGTCTATCTTCCAGACCTGGGTAAAACAATAGGTAAGCAGAAACAATGAAATATGGGACATTTTATGATAGAATCAGCCCTTGAAGGAGATCATTATTCAGGAATAGGCAAGGGACACAGGAAGAAACAGACATTTGGAACTTTGTGTGTAAATTATTTGGTAATTAAAAGTAAATAATTTTGGGATAGTGTAAAGTGATAATATTTTTCTGTAAATTTTAGGGTATCAAAGGCCAAGACTTAGCTGAATATATTTTAGATATACTGTTATAGTTATTACTCTACCAGGTTAAAATTACTTTATATCACATATGAGTAAAAATTCATTGCTATGCAATGAAACTAAATTATTCTTTTGTAAAGAAGCTGTGTTTAATATATTGTTGGTTTCCTTTAAGGGACAGAAACCAATTATTTAAGACCAACAATATATTAAAGAATTTGTTTGTATAGTTAAACGCATTCAAAGTAATTATTTTTATATGATTATTTACTGATATAAACTTTACCTTGGAAATATATATGTCATCTGGCTGATTTTTTGGGGGAAATCAGGTTGGATACCACCAGGAAAATAATTTTTTTTAGTTTTGTTTTTTTTTTTTCCCCAAGACTGGGTCTCACTCTGTCACCTAGGCTGGACTGCAGGTGGTGCGATCTCAGCTCATTGCAACCTCATCCTCCAGGAATCAATAGTCCCACCTCAGCCTCTTCAGTAGCTGAGACCACAGGCATGCAGCGCCAAGCCTGGCTAATTTATGTTTATTTTTTGTGGAGCTAGTGTCTCCCTGTGTTGCTCAGGCTGGTCTGGAATTCCTGGGCTCAAGCCATCCTCCTGCCTTAGCCTCCCAATGTGCTAGGATTATAGCTGTGAGCCATTGTGCCCAGCCAATTCTAGAAATTGTTATCTATATTGTCAATTAGAAATTTAAAATAATCATTTCCAAAGAACAATTTTTGGCACTATAAAAGCCTTGGAGCCTGAACCTTTCAGTAGAATGTGTTCAGGGTGAATTAGTACCACTTCTCTTAATGTGTATGTATTAAATTGAAAATATAACACTTAAAACAAGCCCAATTTTATCTCTTTATTTCAGAATAATAAAAATATAAAGGGTCCTCCTTCTGTACTCTTCGTATATAAATAATTTCTTCCCCAATTTAGTATTAAAATTAATTCTAAAACTTTTTTGATATGAAGAAATAATTTTAAGATAAATCTATATTATTTGCAAAGTCACATTAATAAAATATCTATAATTGATTTGAAATAAAAAATGAAAAAATTTTGATAAAGGATTCAAAGACAATAAAACTGGATAAAGAATATTTTAGGTTTGGATGTGTGCACCACTGTGCCCTGCCTAAAATATTCTTTATCTAATTTGATTGTGTAGTAATCCTAGCACTTTGGGAGGCCAAGGCAGGCAGATCTCTTGAGCTCAGGAGTTCGAGACCAGTCTGGAGCAACATGGTGAACCCAGTCTTTACCAAAAAATACAAAAACAATTAACTGAGCATGGTGGCATGTACCTGTGGTCTTAGCTACTTGGGAGACTGAGGCAGGAGGATCACTTGAGCCTGGGAGGTGGAGGTTGCAGTGAGCTGAATTGAGTCACTGCACTCCAGCATGGGTGACAGAGTGAGACCTCATCTCAAAAAAAAAAAAAAAGAATATTTTAAAATTTGGAATATGAAATATGTCAATAATTTGCTAAACAATTTTTAGTCATTGTAATTATATTTCTTTTTAAGTAAAGAGAACATTAGTTACCGAATTGACCCTATAGAGCCTAATAAAATTCAGTATAATGAAATTTATTTTTTGATGTACAGTTCTAGTAGTTTTGACAAATATACAATGTTGTATAACCAACACCACAATAAGGAATGTTTCTATCACCTAAAAACATTTTCCTTTTGCTTCCTGTTTGAAGTCAAACCCTTCTTTCCACTCCCAGTCCCTGGAAACTACTGATCTTTTTCTATCCATATAATTTTGCTTTTTTGGAATGTCATATAAATGGAATCATACAATATGTAGCCTTTTGAGTCTGGTTTCTTTCACTTAACATAATGCATTTAAGATTCATCTATGTTTTGTGTATCAATAGTTTGTTTCTTTTTATTGTTGGGTAATATTTCAGTGTATAGATATACCTTAGTTTTATCCATTTACCAGTTGAAGGACTCTTGTTATTTCAAATTATTTGCAATTATTACTTTCCATTTTGCTTCTCTACTATTTTTAACCTCTCTTACTCACTTTTCTGCTTTGTCTTCTACAAAATGTACTGTAACAAGTATAATTGATTAATCATTAGTTAGTTAATCCAACACATTTTTGTTGATTGCCTATAAAGAATAATACCACACAGGTATTATTCTAGACACTAGAGATTATACTAGTTAAGCAGAACACACAAACTGTCTCTGCCCTAATTTGATCATAGCCTCAAAACATGTAAATTATAAGCTCTCTTACCATAATGAATTTTCATACATGTATAGATTAACTGTCTTAAGGATCTTTGTGCATAAGATAAAGTTCCACCCACCCTTTGTTTTTGGTTTTGGATTTTTTTTCAGCTTGATTTACTTTTAGTAATTATTCAGCGAAAAAAGAAAGTCATTCATTGGTTAGTGCAGAATACAGAATATACTTGTTCTGTTTTTATGGTAATAGTTTCTGATAAATTACTCAGGACAAAGTTTCTTTCTCAGTTATGCTTGCTCCCTGCAAATGTGTTTCTAATACAAGTCCTTTGTAATGTCAGGAATTTTCACTGCTGCTTGATAGTCTCAGTTTTCTCAAGAAGATATACATAGGTTAATTAGCACAATCCGGAAGAATAGTTGTCCTGTTTGCTGCCCTCAGCAGTGAAACAATATACCATTCTTCTGTCTAGGAATCTAGTCCAAAGGTTTTTTAAGGAATAGGGAACGGAAAGAAAAGACAAAAAAGGAGAAAAACCAGGGTTGAACTTAAACTTAGCATATATGAGGATGCTTTTAGAGAATTAGGCATACAGGTGGTCTGGAAACCTTAGATAGATAGATGTCTAATATTTTCAACTACATGAAAGACTTGGTAGAAATCAAATGAAAGTTAGAACCTGCATGTATAATTTGGATTCATTATCTTTTGTTGGATAGGCCCTGCAGGATAATGCTAAGGTAAAAATTCTTTGAAACATTTTACTTTAAACTTTAGACATAAATGACCTGTTTATAAATTTCTACAAAATATATCTCTAATGAGTATGTCTCTGTTAGTATGAAAAATAGAAACTGTGGCTTAAATGAAGTCATATAATATCCATTTTAAATTTTTCAAGGATTTTAAGATTTAAGTTTACTTACTGATTGATGTTCTTTTAACTTTCAAAGGGTAGTAATAGAATGTAAACCCAGTCATAGGACTATTTTTTTTCCCCCAATCCTAGGACTATAACTTGGCCCAGTTCCCTGGATGTCTAAGCCCTAGGTTTTGCTGCTGTTGTTTTTAAAAGAATTGAATTGGCACTTACTAAAGTAATTTAGTAATTTGGTATGTCTTGGAAAATTTGGCTAGCAGTGTATGGGAGTTTGTAGTTACTAAACACCAAAGAATATAAAAAGATTTCCAGATGGCATTATCATTTACGTGGTATAAGAGATGGAGAACTGTTACATTTAGGAATCAGTTTCAAAACAGACCACTGGAAAATTTATATTAAAACACTGGCTAAGTATAGCGATAAATGTTGTTAAATGCCATTTTTAAGTGAATGAAAGGGCATATGTTAGTACTTCTTACAATAAGACATTATCAGAATATTGATATTTTTATTATTATGTTTTTGGGCAGATTTTCAAGGCATAACACTCAGAAGTTTACTGCTTTTTTGCATATATTTGTATATTTTTGAGACTTTATCCAGCTTTCCTTCCCCCTTTTCCTTTTCTATTTAGAGAAAAATCCATTGAATTTTCTCTTCTTTTTCAAATACATTACTGTCCATAATTTTGTCTCATTCCAAGGAGTTATTTCATGACATTTTGTTTTAAATGTTGTCTTCCCAGGTATCTTTAACAAGTGAAGTCTGTCTTCCATTTTATAAATTACTCTTTTATATAACTATCTCTTTCTTGTTGCTTTAAATTTTAAAAGTAATTTGATCAGAATGAATATTCTAATCAGTTTTTTGAGCAGTAATTTAATAGATTTGTAAAATTTTTAATGTCTCTAAAATTGAATATTTGAAATTTTCTATGAATTCTAAATTTTCTGATAATAAAGTTTAATATTCTATTGAATATGTTAAAATTTTACGTGCAACAAATTATTGAGTTCTAATTATGTCAGGCACTGTTGTAAGCACAGTGAGAGAGGGAGAAAGCAGTGAAGACAACAAACAAAATTCTGTGGCACTGTGGAGTTGTCATTCTGGTGTGAGGACACAAACCACAAGTAAAAAACTAAATGGCAGGTAAAGAGTTTAGGCAATACCGCAGATATCTCCTGGTGCCAGCTGGAACTGCTAGGCAAAGTTCTGAAAGATTGTACGGTCTGGCATTTAGGTATCCAGGAGAGGGTGACTGGTCTAGACACAGTTATACATACTGGATTACCCCCTTAGAAAGGGACCGTTCTGCTGCCATTCACACATATTGAAACTCCACAGGATGCCCATCTGTAACAGTGAGGGCTTTTGCAAATACGAGAATGGCTGCTAATGAAAAATATCTTGCAACTAGACACCAGCTGTGGTGATAGCACTTAGAGACCTTATGGGAATTGAAGATTGTACACTGCTTCTTATGCTGAAGATTCTGGAGCCATTGGTCTCAGCTAGCTCTCGCAGTTATCTCAGAGAGCTCTATCATGGCACCATTCAGTGGACGAATTTGTCTTTCTTCAGTCTGGCCTTCAACCCAGGAGGCTAATTAAACATAAACTTTTCTATCAGTGACATGAATTAATGGGTATATCTATGAGAAAAATTAGAAGAAAGAGATGATTGTTCATTCATTGACCTCTTTCACAAATTTCCTGGGGTTGGATATGTTTATTCTTAACCAATCAGGGTTTGTCATCTTCCTGTGGAATGAACCAAATTATTCTCCTTTCTCCTAAGTAATACACTTTGTAAGTTCTCAAGAGTCACTATGCTGTCACTGCAAGAAACTTTCAGGGATGGAGGAATCACTGTAGGATCACTCAATGCAAAATTAGTGAACACGTTCTTACCCATCCAGGTTGTTTAGAGAAAGCAGTAGTCAAAATGAGCAAAACCAACTGTCTTAGTCTTTCAGGCTGCCGTGATGGAATACCATGAACTGGATGGCTTATAAGCAAAAGAAATTTATTTCTCACAGCTCTGGAGGGTAGGAGGTCCATCATCAAGGTACTGCAAATTTGGTGTCTGGTGAGGGGCCTGCTTCCTGATTTGTAGACAGTGGTCTTCTCACTGTGTCCTCACATGACAGAAGGTCTGAAAAGCTCTCTGAGGTCTCTTTTATAAGGGTACTAATCCTATTCATGAGGAGTCTGCCCTCATGACCTAATCACCTCCCAAAGGCACTTCTTCCTAATGCCATAGCCTTGGGGGTGAGGATTTCAATATGAATTTTGGGGGACCCAAATGTTCAGACCACAACACCAACTATCATATCATGTTGGTGTACTTACCCTGGACCCAGTGGAACAGGAGTCACAGTCTAGACAAAAAAGTCTCTTGGGCTTCAGTGTCTCCAATGGGAGGCCTCTCCAGAGAGACTCCTTATCCTCATCTACCAGATCACTTTCTTGACTACAGGAGCTCTGCTATTACTGTGCCATGAATTATATGCCAGTGAATGTCTTATGTCCATTATGGTTTATGCATCAACACATTTGGTTTTTATGTTTTTGAGCTTCATTGCTCATTATCATTTGTTTTATACAATCAATGTTCATATAAACAGATAACATAGACATAATAATAGAGTTGTAATGGATATACTAAGGCTTTAGAGAGGAGGAAGCATGTGAGGTAAGGCATGAAGATCAGAGAAACAGGGAAAAATATCTTGACCATGTGCCATGGAAGAATAAAAGGGTGTGGTATGTATGGGCAATGGTTAGAAGTTTTGTATGCCTAGGAGTGAGTAAGAATCAAAGGCTACAACTTGAGAGAGGACTGTTAAAACAGGTAACTCAGAATCATGTAGGGCATTTCCTGCCCTAAAGGTGGAATTACAGCAGGGTACAAGTGACTTACATTCATAATTTTAAAATCTCATTTAATAATAACTTTTTATTTTTATATTTACTGACAATAATAATGATTATATCTTCTTTTATTTTTGCGTCTTTAAGTAGTTTCCTTCCATTAATCATCTGATTTTATCCTAATAATCTTGAGCGGCATAGCTCTGAAATATTATAGTCTGCTAATTTCTAGAGATAGGGAAACTGAGATATGGAGAGTTTACATGATTTACTCACAGCCACATGGCCATGCTTCCAGTGATGCAGACTTCTCATTTTTATTGCATACGTTTTGGGGATTTTATATATGTGCTTTCTGTCTATTTTCTTCTCAAATACTATTGTGGGTTTTGTTTTTGTTTTTGTTTTCTCTGTAGGACTTGGCTTTTACCCTGGAAGAGAGACAGCAGTTGAACATTCATGGATTGTTGCCACCTTCCTTCATCAGTCAGGAGATTCAGGTCCTTAGAGTACTAAAAAATTTTGAGCGTCTGAAGTCTGACTTTGACAGGTAACACATTTTTTATATTTCTATTAGGCAGTTGTCTAGTTTATTTTTTACTGGGTGAGAAAATGAAAATGTTTAATGATTGGAAAAGGGTAGTCAAATTGATGGAGAATTTGCCTGTAAATACAATGATGTTCTAAAAAAAAGTTTAGTCTCTCTGGGAACATTTGAATGAAATAAAATTTTGTTTTCTAAACTGTATGCTCAGAGAGACCATGTTTCTCTTATGATAAAATTGTTACTGTAAAAGTAACTTATCAGGAAATACCATCCTAAAGGAAACAAAACAGATTAAAGTGGCTTTTGGTCAGACTTTAAGTATATTGTAAGTGAAAGCACACATTTCCAGCCTCCAGACTTTTTCCAACATGGTTGTGAATTTAGGTCACTTACTTTGTGTAGTATTCAGTATAGGATTCAGTTTCTATATTTGCACAAAGATGAAGATAGTATTTTTCCCTACCTTTGGGATTCGATAGCCTTAGGTTGAAATTCTGGCTCTATCTCACTAGCAGTAGATCCTTGAGCAAACCACTACAACCTCTGCCATGGCCACTTAACTGCTTTGCTCTCTATTTTTGATGTCACTCTTTCTTACTAAGGTACTAAACCTTTGTAGCCCTTAGTTTTTCTTCATCTGTGGATTAGAGAGAACAATAGTTATTTGAAAACATTGTTGTGAGGGTTAAAAGAGATAGCCAATTCAGTGTCAAATAAGTATTGGTATTAATCAGTGTTCTCCAAAGAAACAGCTGATAGGATGTGTGTGTGCGTGTATAATTGAAAATATAAATATAAATGGAGGAGGGGGGAGGGAGGGAGGGAGGGAGGGAGAAGGCTTGTTAAATCCAAAATCTTCAGGTAGGTTGTCAGGCTGAAGATTGAAGGAAGAGTTGCAGTTGAGTCCAAAGGCAGTGTGATGGCAAAATTTCTTTTTGCTGGAAAGGAGGTCAGTCTGTGCTATTAAGACCTTCACCTGTTTGGAGGAGGCCCACCTACATTTTGGAGCATAATCTGCTTTACTTAAAGTCCACCAATTTAGATGTTAATCTCATCCAAAATCACCTTTGCAGAAACATCCAGAATAGTGTTTGACCAAATGTTGATACACCATGTTTGTTATGGACTGAATGTTTGTGTCCACCTGCAAAGTTATTTGTTGAAATCAATTCCCTGTGATGTTATTTATAGGGGAGGACTTTGGGTGATGATTACGTCATAAAATGGTGCCCTTGGCTGGGCACAGTGGCTCACACCTGTAATCCCAGCACTTTGGGAGGCTGAGGCAGGCAGATCACTTGCGGTTGGGAGTTCAAGATCAGCCTGACCGATATGGAGAAACCCTATCTCTACTAAAAATACAAAATTAGCTGGGCCTCGTGGTATATGCCTTCAATCCCAGCTACTTAGGAGGCTGAGACAGGAGAATCGCTTGAACTCAGGAGGCAGAGGTTGCGGTAAACTGAGATCACGACATTGCACTCCAGCCTGGGCAACAAGAGCGAAATTCCATCTCAAAAAAAAAAAAATGGCACTCTTATGAAATGGGACTAGTACTCTAAAAAGAAGAGGCCAGAGTAACACTGAAAAAGACCCCAGGATCATATGGATTCAAAACTGAATTCTACCAGAAATACAAAGAGGAGCTGGTATCATTCCTTCTGAAACTACTCTAAACAATCAAAAAGGAGGGACTCCTCCCTAACTCATTTTATGAAACCAGCATAATCGTGATACCAAAACTGGGAAGAGGCACAACAAAAAGAAAACTTCAGGCCAATATCCCCTATGAACAAAATGTGAAAATCCTTGATAAAATACCTGCAAACCGAATCCAGCAGCACATCAAAAAACTTACCACCATGATCAAGTCAGCTTCATCCCTGGGATGCAAGGGTGGTTCAACATAAACAAATCAATAAACATAATCCATCACATAAACAGAACCAATGATAAAAACCACATGATTATCTCAATAGATATAGAAAAACCTTTGATAAAATTCAACAACCCTTCATACTAAAAACTCAATAAACTAGGTACTGATGGAACATATCTCAAAATAATAAGAGCTATTTATGACAAACCCACAGCTAATATCATACTGAATGAGCAAAAGCTGAAAGCATTCCCTTTGAAAACCGGCATAAGACAAGGATGCCCTCTCCTACCAATCCTATTCAACATAGTATTGGAAATTCTGGCTAGGGCAATCAGGCCAGAGAAAGAAAAAAAGGGTATTCAAACAGGAAAAGAGAAAGTCAAATTGTCTCTGTTAGTAGATGACATGATTTTGTATTTAGAAAACCCCATCATCTCAGATCAAAAACTCCTTGAACTTATAAGCAACTTCAGCAGTCTCAGGATACCAAATCAGTGGGCAAAAATCATAAGCATTTCTTTACACCCACAATAGTCAAGCAGAGAGCCAAACCAAGAATGAACTCCCATTCACAATTGCTACAAAGAGAATAAAATATTTAGGAATACAACTCACAAGGAATGTGAAGGACCTTTTCTTGGAGAACTACAAACAACTGCTCAAGGAAATAAGAGAGGACACAAACAAGCGGACAAAAATTTCATGATCATGGATAGGAAGAATCATATCCTGAAAATGGCCATATCACCCAAAGTAATTTATAGATTAAATGCTATTTCCATCAAGCTACCATTTACTTTCTTCACAGAACTGGAAAAAACTAATTTAAATTTCACATGGAACCAAAAAAGACCCTGTATAGCCAAGGCAATCGTAAGCAAAAAGAACAAAGCTGGAGCCATCACACTATCTGACTTAAACTTGTTTGGTTACAGTAACCAAAACAGCACTGATACCGAAACAGATATATAGACCAATGGAACAGAACGGAGACCTCAGAAATAACACCACACATTTACAACCATCTGATTTTCAACAAACCTGACAAGAACAAGCAATGGGGAAAGGATTCCCTGTTTAGCAAATAGTGTTGGGAAAACTGGCTAGCCACGTGCAGAAACTGGACCCCTTCCCTACACGTTCTACAAAAATTTACTCAAGATGGATTAAAGACTTCAATGTAAACCCTAAATCCATAAAAACCTAGAAGAAAACCTAGGCAATACCATTCAGGACACAGGCATGGGCAAAGACTTCATGACTAAAACACCAAAAGCAGTTGCAACAAAAGCCAAAATTGACAGATTGGATCTAATTAAACTAAAGATCTTATGGTCAGCAAAAGAAGCTATCTTCAAAGTGAATAAGCAACCTACAGAATGGGAGAAAATTTTTGCAATCTATCCATCTGACAAAGGTCTAATATCTAGAATCTAAAAGAAACTTAAATTTACAAGAAAAAAAAACCCTTCAAAAAGTGAGCGAAGGATATGAACAGACACTTCTCAAAAGAAGACATTTATACAGCCAACAGACGTATGAAAAAAAAGCTTATCATCACTGGTCATTAGAGAAATGCAAATCAAAACCACAATGAGATACCATCTCACGCCAGTTAGAATGGCGATCACTAAAAAGTCGGGAAACAATAGATGCTGGCGAGGCTGTGAAGAAGTAGGAATGGTTTTACATTGTTGGTGGGAGTGTAAATTAGTTCAACCATTGTGGCAGACAGTGTGGTGATTCCTCAAGGAAATAGAACCAGAAACACCATTTGACTTACCAATCTCATTACTGGGTATATACCAAAAGAATTATAAACCATTCTACTATAAAGACACATGCACACATATGTTTATTTCAGCACTATTTACAATAGCAAAGACATGGAACCAATCCAAACACCCATCAATGATAAACTGGATAAAGAAAATGTTGCACATATATACCATGGAATACTACTCAGCCATAAAAAAGAATGAGTTCGTGTCCTTTGCAGGGACATGGATGAAGCTGGAAACTGTCATCCTCAGCAAACTAACACAGGAACAGAATACCAAACACCACATGTTCTCACTCATAAGTGGGAGTTGAACAATGAGAATACATGGACACTGGGAGTGGAACATCACATACTGGGGTCTGTCACTGGGTAGGGGAAGAGAGGAGGGAGAGTGTTAGGACAAATACCTAATGCATGCAAGGTTTAAAACCTAGATGACAGATTGATAGGTACAGCCAATCACTAAAACAAACCTGCACGTTCTGCACATGCATCCCAGAACTTAAAGTGAAATAAAAAATAAAAGATAGAGGCCTAAGAAAGCTGCCCTTTCCCTTTCCCTCATGTGAGGATGCAGTGAGAAGATACTGTCTATGTGGAATGGGTTCAGGCTCAGAATCTGCTGCCACCTTGATCTTGAACTCCCTGGCCTACAGAACTATGAGAAATCAATTTCTGTTGTTTATAAGCTACCTAGTTTATGGTATTTTTGTTATAGCAAAGTGATTCTATTATGACACCACCCATATGCATCTCCTCAAATCATACTTAATCTTTGAATAAAGGCAATACCAAAGTTCATACTTTCACGTAACACAACATAACTATCCTGCATACAACCAAAAATGAACTAACCCTTTCCTCAAAAGAGGATGCCAAATCCTTGGGTGATGTTTATTCTCATCGATATTTCTTAGCTTAAACACTGTGATGTAATGTTAGCAATACTTAAATACTATGATGCAGAATCAGTATTATCTTATGTTATCTGATAAGGTGATAAGGAAGAAAATTATATTTTCTGATATTTGCATATGGATTTTTGCTTATATGTGTATACATACATATTAATAGAAAAATAAGGAAGAAATGCTTATGACAATTACAGTCTTTTCTTTAGTTGATCACATGGTCATAGCTGGTATTTATAACTATCTTTTTCCATGACCCATTCCATATCCCCTTTGTCCTCAACAAGTATCTCAGCTGATTTTGATTCTTTACCTGGTGAGGGTGACTCAAACCTTCCATCCTGAAGTCTGGGCCATTAGTAATCCTGCTTGAATTGGATTGTTGTTTTCATTAGCTTTAATCACAGAGCATGGTAATATTAAGAGCTACCCTAAGGGATCTCCTGTATTTCAGACATACTCTCTCACCTCCACTGTAGTGTAACAGTTTAGTTTCCTCTTGGTAGTCAGGATCAGTTTTTCCCAGCCAGCACAGTAACTCCTTTCTTGGCCTGTTAATTCAGAAGCACGTGGTCCCCAAAGTGGCTAGATGGCATTCTTAATTTCCTGTTCAGTGGGTTTATTACTGTTTCTCTGTATGGAAACATTCTTCCCTTTGGAATAAAGACCTCTAGACAAGCATAAAGTCACAGGGACAGAAAGGAGAAATTTTGATAGTGTGTCACTAGGGTTGTTAGTGAGTGGTGCCATTCTCATTTCCACTCCTTGATTCCTACACCTATGAATCCTGGCTATGAGAAAAAGAGTAATATTTTTTGGACACTGATTCAGAGCATATACAGCCTCCTGAAGAATCTTGCCTTAGCTTTGCAGGATATTGCCACTTTGCTGGTACTGTAACTGAGTCTTCAAAAGTTCGTTCCACTTTTCTGTCAAACCAGTTGCTTCAGATTTTGGGAAGCATTGTAAAACTAGTGAGTATTATGAGCATGGGCTTATTCCCGTACTTCATTTGCTATAAAGTGAGTTTCTTGATCAGAAGCAATGCTGTGTGGAATACCATGATGGTAGATAAGGCATTTTGTAAGTCCTTGAATAGTAACTTTGGCAGGAGCATTGCATCCAGGGAATCCATATCTAGATCCAAAGTAAGAGTCTATTCCAGAAAAAAAAATGTCCTTCCCATGATGGAAGCTGTTGAGTATAATCAACTTGCCACCAGGTAGCTAGCTGGCTGATTACCCTGGAGAATGGCGCCTCATCAGGGACTTGGTGTTAGTCTGTGCTGCAGATTAAACACTCAGCAGTGGCTCTAATAGTCGGGTTGGCCTTGGTGAGTGAAAGTCCATGTTGCTGAGCCTATATTTAACCTCTATCCCTGCCACCATGGCCACTTTGTTCATGAGCCCATTGGATGTGATGGGGTGGCTGGGCAGAGGCTGACTCCGTTTGTCCAGTGTGTATACATTTGCTTCTTTTTAAACTCCTTCACAACTTTTCTTTCATTTGTTCCATAACATTTTCCTTTAGTTACTTGTGTCCTTACTTTATATTCTTTTCCTGGGTCATTTTATCAGCTGTCTGCTAAGAGCTGGTGACCTTTATATATTTACTACAAACTGTTCCTCAATATATATTGAACGTCAGCTCAGTGTCAGGTACTCTTTTAGATATTGAGGTTATAGGCAATGATCTCTGACCTGATGAAATTTACATAAATTATTAAAAATGATTATTATTATTTTGAGAGAGGGTCTCGCTCTATTGCCCAGGCTACAGTGCACTGACATGACCATAGCTCACTGTAGCCTCAACAGCCTGGGCTCAAGCAGTTCTTTCCTGCCTCACCCTTCGAAGTAGCTAGGACTACAGGCATGTGCCACCATGCCTGGCTTATTTTTAAATACAAATTATTAAAATTTGTAAATAGTAATAAAAATTTGTAAGTTCCAAAATATGCTAGAAAATGATTACTGTCTTGGGGTGGGGGAAGTAAAGGTAGAATAGGGTAAAGAGGAACTGAGAATGCTGAGGGTAGGTATAGCCAGTATGCATTGTTGAGTTGGGTGATAAGGATAGCCTCCATTGAGAAGGTGAGTTTTGAGCAATAATCAAAGGTGGTGAAGCAGTTAGCCAGGAAGAAGTCTGAGGAACAGTATTCTGTGGCTGACACATTCAAGAATCAACAAGGAGACTTAGGTCTAGAGTAGAATGAGCTAGGGAAAGAATAGCAAATTGGGAAAGGAAGTTAGTGAGGTAATGGGTGATGGATTAAGTATGGCTTTGCAGGCTGCTAAAGGACTTCTGTTATACTATGAGTAAAAAGATTGGCCTTTTGAGGTTTTTGAATAGAAGAGCTGCATTATCTAAACTATAATTTCAGAAAGACTGGCTGCAATGTTGAGAATAGAATGTAGAAGGGGAGAACTCTTAGGTGACTATTATAATAATCCAGGCAAGAGACGATGATGATTTAGATCTGGGATAATAGCAATGAGGGTAGTCAGATTTTGGATATAATTTGAAAGTAAAGCCAACACAATTTCTTCACGTATTTCACATGAGTGTTAGAAAGCTTTCAGAGAAGACGAGTATGTTAGTCTGTTCTTGCATTGCTGTAAAGAAATACCTGAGGATGGGTAGTTTATAAAGAAAGGAAGTTTAATTGGCTCATGGTTCAGCAGGTTGTACAAACATGGCACCAATATCTGCTGCCCCGATGAGAAAGCTTAACAATCATGGTGGCAGATGATTTGGGAGCAGGCGCATCATACGGCAAGAACAAGAGCAGGATAGGAGGGAAGTGCCAACTAACTCTCGCAACAACTCAGAGCAAGAACTCATCACCAAGGGATGGTGCTAAGCTATCCAAGAGGGATCCACCCCTGTGGTCCAAATACCCACCAGGACCCACCTCCAACACTGGGAATTACATTTCAACATGAGATTTGGAGGGGACAAACACCCAAACCATATCAAGGAGAAACCAGCAAGGAAACAGAAAAGGAATGACCAGAGAGATAGGAGGAAAACTGTGAGAATATGATAGACTGGAAGTCAAGGAAAGAAAGCATATTGAGCCCTAGAGAATATCTCCTGTGTCAAATGTTCTAATAGGTAAGATGAGGTCTGAGAATAGACCATTGATTTAGCAATGGTAATTTCCACATTGCCAAATTAATTTTATCACGTCTAAAGTTAAACTCTGTCTTCCACATGTTTACTTTCTGGGTTACGTCTATCTAATTGCCTAAACATTAGAATCCATGCATCTCTTACTTAGAATTCTGTGCATTTTCAACTATTCTAGGGAATGAAAATCAATTCAAAAAGGTTGGTAAGATTGTTGAGTAATTTTGCAAGATTCTTTTAAGTTGTACTGAGCAGTTTGAGTTTTATTCTATAAACGATTGAAGGTTACAGATAACATGAAAAGGTTTATATTTACAAAGATAACTCTGGGTCAGAAATGACTCTAGAAAGAGAAAGGCCATAAGATACAGGCACAAAGAAAAGTTTCTGGAACTTCCCTACCTTAGTTATTTTTAGGATGAGTGTTACATTCCCTTACTTATTTGCTGTGTGTCATTTCCCTTGCTTATTCAGTACTGCAAGTCAAAGGATGAAATCTTTCTGTTAACTTATTTACTACTAAACTAAATCTATAGTGGTGTTTTCATCTCTTTTAAAATAGGGATTAAGTCTCTTCAGGTGTTAAGGAGAACTGTGCTATTTCAGCAATGATGTTAATGTTTCAATGATATTAAGTTTATGGTTCTTTATTCTTTGGGATGTTTAAGAATATTTCTTGACTGGGTGTGGTGGCTCACGCCTGTAATCCTAGCACTTTGGGAAGCCAAGGCAGGCAGAGCACTTGGGGTCAGGACTTCAAGCTCAGCCTGGCCAACATGGTGAAACCCTGTCTCTACTAAAAAAAAAAAAAAAAAAAAATTAGCCAGGCGTGGTGGCGTGCACCTGTAGTTCCAGCTACTCAGGAGGCTGAGGCAGGGGAATTGCTTGAACCTGGGAGGCAGAGGTTGCAGTGAACTGAGATCACACCGCTGCACTCCAGCCAGGGCAACAGAGCAAGACTCTGTCTCAAGAAAAAAAAAATTAGCCGGGCATGGGGGCAGAAGCCTGTAATCACAGCTACTCAGGAGATGGGGTTTCACCATGTTGGCTAGGCTGGTCTTGAACTCCTGACCTTGTAATCCACCTGCCTCCACTTCCCAGAGTGCTGGAATTACAGGCATGAGCCACCGCGCCCAGCCATTTTTGTATTTTTAATAGAGATAGGGTTTCACCATGTTGGCCAGGCTGATCTCAAGCTCCTGACCTCATAATCTGCTAGCCTCATCCTCCCAAAATGCTGGGATTACAGGTAAGCCACTGCGCTCGGCTGAGACTCTGTCTTAAAGAAAAAAAAAAGAACATTTCTTAAGTCTTTTTTAATCAGATGATTTCTATATAACCTGAAAGTACTTTATATTTGGTTGAAAATATTTAATTAGATTTCTAAGTAGCAATTTCATGGTTTTATGGGATATTGATCTAATAATGTCCAATTTTTACAGGTATCTTCTCTTAATGGATCTCCAAGATAGAAATGAAAAACTCTTTTATCGAGTGCTAACGTCTGACATTGAGAAATTCATGCCTATTGTTTATACTCCCACTGTGGGTCTGGCTTGCCAACAATATAGTTTAGTGTTTCAGAATCCAAGGTATGTCAACTTTTATTTTAAATGCAACTTGTGTCTTTATTTTTGTAAGTTTTTTGCAGTAATTTAAAATTCTTTATTATTATTTTAAAGTTGACAATAAAATTGTATATATGTATGGTGTGCAGCATGATGTTTTGAAACACGTATACATGGTGAAATGGTGGAATCAAGCTAATTAGCATATGCATTATTTCATATTCTTATCATTTATTTGTGGTGAGTACAATAAAATCTACTTTTAGCAACTTTCACGTATATAATAAATTATCCTTAGCAATAGTCACTAGATGTTTTAAACTCATTCCTCCTGTTTAACTGTAATTTTGTATCCTTTCACCAGCATTTCTCTAATCCTGCAACCTGCTCTTCCTACCCTTCTCCTATCCTCTGGTAACTACCATTCTACTCTCTGCCACTATGAGTTTGACTATTTTTAGGTTCCACATATAAGATCATGTGGTATTTGTCTTTCTGTGTCTAGCTTATTTCACTTAACATAATGTCCTAAATGTTCATCTGTATTATTGCAAATGACAGAATTTCTTTAAGGCTGAGTGGTGTCCTAGTGTGCATATGTGCCACACATTATCTTTATCCATTCATCTATTCATGGACTCTTAGCTTGATCCCGTATCTTGGCCATTGTGAATAATACTGCAGTGAATGTGGGAGTGCAAATATCTTCTAGACACACTGATTTCATTTCCTTTGGATATGTACCCAGGAGTGGTATTACTAGATCATGTGGTAGTTCTATTCTTAATTTTTTGAGGAGCTTCTGTACTGTTTTCCATAATAGATGTACTAGTTTACATTCCCACTGAACAGTGACTAAGAGTTTCCTTTCCTCAGGATCCTTGCCAATACTTATTGTTCATCTTTTTGAAAATAGCTGTTCTAACAAGTGTGAGGTGACATCTAACTGTGCTTTTGATTTCAGTTTCTCTGATGATTAGCAATGTTGAGCAATTTTTCATATGCCTGTAGGTCATTTATATGTCCTCTTTGAGAACTGTTTATTCTGGTATTTTGCTCATTTTAAAAACAAGTTATTTGTTTTCTTGTTATTGAATTATTTGAGTTCCTTATATATTTTGAATTAACCCCTTATAAGGTCTATGGTTCACAAATATTCTCTCCTGTTCCCCAGTTGCCTCTTCACTCTGTTGATTGACTCCTTTGTTGTGCAGAGCTTTTTAGTTTATTATAATTCCATTTGTTTATTTTTACTTTTACCTGTCCGACTGGGGTCATATGTAAAAAAATCATCACCCAGACCAATATCATGCAGCTTTTCCCCTAAATTTTCTTGTAGTAGTTTTACAGTTTCAAGTCTATTCAAGTACCTATTGAGTTGATTTTTTTAAATATGGTATGAAGTAAGGGTCCAATTTCAGTCTTCTAGCATATGGAAATCCAGTTTTCCCATCAACGTTTAATGAAGAGGCTGTTCTTTCTGCACTGTATATTCTTTACACTTTTGTAAGAAATCAGTTGACTGTAAATGCATGGATTTATTTCTGAGCTCTCTCTTCAGTTTTATTGGTCTATGTGTTTGTTTTTATCTTGGTACCATGCTGTTGTGATTACTATAACTTAAAGTACATTTTGAAATCAGGTAGTATGATAGCTTTGTTCTTTTTGTTCAAGATTGCTTTGGATATTTTGGGTCTTTTGTGGTTCATATGAATTTTTTTATTATGTTTTTCTATTTCTGTGAAAAAATGTCATTGGAACTCTGACATAGATTGCACTGAATCTGTAGATCTCTTTGGATAGTATGGTCATTTTAATAATATTAATTCTTCCAATCCATGAAATGGAATATTTTTCCATTTATTTGTGTCTTCTTCAATTTCTTTCATCAGTGTTTTGTAGTTTTCAACATATAGCTGTTTCACCTCCTTGGTTAAATTTATTCCTAAGTATTTTGGGTTTTGGTGGCTATCATTATTATTATTATTGTTTTGAGACAATCTTATGCTGTCTAGAGTGTAGTGGCATGATCTCGGCTCACTGCAACCTTTGCCTCCTGGGTTCAAGTGATTCTCATGCTGCAGCCTGCTGAGTAGCTGGGATTACAGGTGTGCACCACCACATCTAGTTTATTTTTGTATTTTTAGTAGAGATGGAGTTTCGCCATGTTGGCAAGGCTGGTCGCGAACTGTTGGCCTCAAGTGCACTTGCCTCAGCCTCCCAAAGTGCTGGGATTACAAGCATGAGCCACCACTCTTGGCCTTGATAGCTATTAATAATGGGATTGATTTTTTGATATTTTTGGATAGTTTATAGTGTATTTGAAACATTACCGACTTTTGTATGTTGATTTTGTATCATGCAGTTTTCCTGAATTTGTTTATTAGTTGTAACAGTTTTTTGTGGAGTCTAAGATTTTCTATATATACGATCATATTGTCTGTAAACAGAGACCATTTAACTTCTTCCTTTCAAATATGGATGCCTTATTATTTTTTCCTTTCGCTTGCTTAATTGCTCTGGATAGGACTTCCAGTACCAAATTTTCTCTCTAGATTTAAGATTTGGCCAGGTGCGGTGGCTCATGCCTGTAATATATGTATATACATACATATATATATACATACACACACACAAATTAAAGATTCCAAATTTTTCTGAAATGAGATTATTACTTTTTAAATTAAGTCAAAATTAAATGATCTTAAAGTAACTCTTTTGTTCTTTTCCTTAAATGACCTAGTATTCACCTTTGAGGTGCATAAAATATAGAACACACTTTTTCTGCCACTACTTATTCATTACATTAGTTTCAATACTTTTTGAAACAAGAAACAATTGAAATAAATAAATATTAATACTTTTAACAACAGTCACAACAAAAGCTCAAGTTGAATATGTCTGTGCTACTTTTGGCTCTGAATTTAAAAATAAAAAATTTAAACTATACACTACAAACACAAAAGCCTATTGAAAGTACTGTCCTTAAAAGGAATATTTCAGAGGCATTATCTGAAAGTTATATTGAATATGGATTTCATGTAGCTGTATTGATGTAGTGGTAATATTTATCATACTTGTGCTGCATTACCCTTTGTATAAAGAAAAGAGTTGGCCACAGCATCCCTTTGTATAAAGAGAATAATTAGACAAGTATCTATAGATGATCTAAACTACATTAAAAATGAGTATTGATACATATTATATTTAAATATTTTGGGGGTATATGTGACAATTTAATACATTCATATAATTTGTAAAGATAAAATCAGTGTAATTGGGATATCTATCACTTTAAATATTTATCTTTTCTTTATGCTGGAAACATTCGGATCATCTTCTAGCTATTTTGAAGTATACAAATCGGTCGAATCATCTTCTAGCTATTTTGAAGTATACAATCGGTCTTATTTCTTCTATCAAACTGCATAATAAACTACATTAATAGCACATATCCATGTTATATTTATATAATAGCTGCATTAACAATGACTAAATTTTTTTCATGGAAGAATAGGAGTTAGAATTTACTGTTAATTATATTTCAAAGTAATTGTTTTCTGGGTATATAAGAATATTGTTTTAACTATACAAATAAGTAGATACTCATTACTGAAAAAAAATAAGAAATAAATATTCAGAAGGAAGGAACTTAAAAATGCCTAATGTTGTCATACCAAAAAATCCTGACAGACACAATACAATTTTCCTTATAGATGAAGGAATTATACTGTATAAGCTATTTCTTGCCTTACTATAGGCAAGAAACCTACACTATTTTTCTTATAGATGAAGGGATCATATGATATAAACTATTTCTTGCCTTACTGTCTTCTCTGAGGAATGTATCATAAACATCTGTGCATGTCCAAAAATATATTTCTACATAAAGAAAGAATCTTAATAAAAGCACACTAAAGGGCTATTTTAAATTCAAGGATGTTTATTGAAATTCTGTTTCTGGGAGATACTAAGTACTAACAATCATAAGAAATGTAGAAGAGCTTAAATCAAACGAAGTATTTGGGTTGAAGCTAATTGATATCTCAATAATAACAATTTTTTTTATGGCTGAGCACAGGGGACTTTATTGATGGTACATGACAAGGTGGGGCTCTCTAGGCTACTCCCTCTTCAGGGGGTCTGCATGGAAACTGTGAGGAGGGGAGATTCTCAGTGTGGTGGGGGACTGAATGTGGCAGCGACTCCCCGGCAGTGAGGATCTCTGTCTTCCTGTCATGCTCTCACTGGGGCTGGTGGTTTGGGGGTCTTACTCCTTGGAGGCCATGTGGACTGAGGTCCACCACCCTGTTGCTGGAGCCAAATTCATTGTCATACCAGGAAATGAGCTCAACAAAACGATCACTGAGGGCAATGCCAGCCCCAGCATCAAAGGCAGAAGAGTGGATGTCACTGTTGAAGTTGGAGGAGATAGCCTGGTACTCATTGTAGCCCAGAGTACCCTTGAGGAGGCCCTCTGACACCTGCTTGGCCACCATCTTGATGTCATCATATTTGGCAGGTTCTTCAAGATGGCATTCAGGACCATGACTGACATGTTGGCAGTGGGGACACAGAAGGCCATGCCATTGAGCTTTCTGTTCAACTCAGGGATGACTTTGCTCACAGCTTTGGCAGTGCCAGTAGAGGCAAGGATGATATCCTGGAGAGTCCTGTGGCCTTCACACCACGGTTTCCCATAGGGGCCATCCAGAGTCTTCTTGGTGACAGTGATGGTGTGGATTGTGGTCATAAGTCCTTCCATGATACCAAAGTTGTCATGGATGACACTGGCTAGGGGCACTAAGTAGTTGGTGATACAGGAGGCATTGCTGACAATCCTGAGCTGTTGTCATCCTTGTTATGGTTCACACCCATCACAAACATGGGGGTGTCAGCAGAGTGCAGATATGATGACCCTTTTGACTCTTCCCTGCAAGTGAGCCCCAGCTTTCTCCATGGTGGTGAAGATGCCAGTGGACTCCATCATGTACTCAGTATCAGCATTGCCCCATTTGATTTTGGAGGAATCTTGCTCCTGGAAGATAGTGATGGGATTTCCATTGATGACAAGCTTCCTGTTCTCAGCCTTGACAGTGCCATGGAATTTGCCATGGGTGGAATCATACTGGAACATTTAGACCATGTAGTTGAGGTCAATGAAGGGATCATTGATGGCGACAGTGTCCACTTTACCAGAGTTAAAGGCAGCGCTGGTGACCAGGCACCCAATACGACCGTATCTGTTGACTCCAGCCTTCACCTTTATCATGATGTCCCAGAAGTGCAGCTGGCAATGAATGAGGAGATGTGGCTGTCTGTTGAATGGGAGGAGCAGAGAGCTGCAACAATTATTTTCTTGAGAGTTTTTACTATATTAGATGGTTTTCTCAGGCTTAGGATACTTTGGTGTGCATATATTCCAAGAGAAGAAGAGACAGACATATAAAATAAGAAAATTATCTAGAATGTTTGAAGGTGATAAGTGGTATGGAGAAAGAGAACAGGAAAAGGGGGATCAGGGATGTCAGTTGCTTTGCAGGAGGCAGTTGTAATTTTAAACAGAGTGGACAGTGTAGGTCTCACTGAAAGATGTTATTGGAGAGTTAGGGAGGGAGTCATATAGATACAAGTGGAACCATTCCAGACAGAAAGAACAGCCAATGCCAAGGCCCTCAGTGGGAACATGCCTGGAGACCAGGAGCAGGATGGAAACCACTGTGTCTGGAGTGGAGCGAGAGAGAGAGAGAGAGAGAGTAGATGAGTTCATAGAGATAGGTCAATGAGAGGGTATAGGTCTTAGAAACCTAAGGCTAGAGTTTCCTGTAGGCTATTTTGAAGAACACTGGCTTTTACTGTTAGCTAAATGTAAAGCCCTAAATGGTCTTACGCAGTTACATTACATGAATTAATTTTTTAAAAAGAGCATTTTGGTTGCTGTGTTGAGAATAGAATAAACAAGCAAAATAAGAATCAGAGAGCCTTGTTAGGAGGCTATTACAATAAACCCAGTGAAAGATTATGGTGGCTCAGATTAGGAGGGTAGTAATTAAAGGTAAGTTTTAAAATCCAGATTTTGGATAAAAATGAAGATAGTCACAAGGGCCTTCTGTTGGACTGAAGGCTTCCTAGAGTAGTGATTGAAAGTATGGGCTCTAGATAGAGTAGGTAGCCTATTTTTAGTTACTGGTTTTGATACCTGTTGTAGTCTGATATAAGGTATTTAACTTTTCTGTGCTTCAGTTTCCTCATCTATAAATTGGGAGTAATACTACAGCCTGCCATATATTATCCATATTTTTAAATTCCAAAACTTTGAAAATGAAGACTGTAAAAAAATCTCATTTTGGACAAAACCTGATGTTATCTGAAATCATTGGTAGAAGAAGTACCAAAGACTATATATAGTCTCATCAGTCCAGCAGTAAACTGGTTTTATAAGACTATAATAGTTTATTTATCTCAGTGTCATTTGTTTTTCTGTAGATGTATTAATGTATTTGATTATGGGGTCTTTCTTAGAAATAAATATATTTATATATATATATAAACTTACATAAGTATATATTTTTGTATGTGTGTGTGTATATATATATATATATATATATATATATATGGAGGGGATGGCTGGGGAAGGGGAGAGGACGAAATGGGGTAGAGGGTAGAGGTAGGAGAGCATTTGTGGCAAATACTTACAAATGTTGAATCTAGGTGAAGGTATTGGTTGTATTATTCTTTCATATTCTTTCAACTTTTCTGTAATATTTGAAATTTAAGTAAGTGAATGGTTTACTACCAGAGAAAGCAAAGTTTCTAATTCCATTTTGGTATGATCTCTTCATGACAGTTTTCTGTCATATTGCAAGTTACTGTGTATATTTTGTTGAACTTTTGATAATTTTGAATTTTTCCAGTAAGATAATTATGGCTTCTCCTATGATTATTTTAAAAAAGTTTGAAATTATGTTATGTGGCATAAATTTAGGTGTTGTATTTAATTAGAAAGGGAATTGTGGATGTATGAATGATGAATCTTCAGTTAGCATATAGATGAATTTTATTTTTAAGCCAAAATGGAAAAATGTCTAGTAAACCTTATATAACAAAACAGCAGGTATTTTAAGGCATTCAAAAAGTAAACAGGAGAATTATACCTCTTATTCTATTTGTACTTACTCTGTATGGTTTTGGTGATAGCACTTAGGAACATAGTGAAAATTAAGGGTTAACAAGTACTTCAAGTACTGAGCTTAACAAAGTAACAGTGATATCTTTTGATCATACTTTTAAATATATAATGCTGTGATACTTTTCTGTGGCTGGATGTTATTTAATTTTGAATATGGCATTAAAATCTTGCTAGGTATCCAAAAATAAATTCTCATATGAATAACCCTATTTCTATTTTTTCCTAAATGACTGCTGGAATATTCATTTATTGGTTTTGTGTGGAATTTCTCTTCTCTTTGGCATAGATAATTTGTGTGAGTTTTTCAGATGTCATAGGTAATCATTTTTAAGAGTATTTTTGGGCTTGCTTAGATTGTCTTGTTCCCATGTGCCCATACCACTTTAATTCTTGAAGAATTTCCAGTGTTTGGTAGTGCAATCTGCTTATGTCAGTGTGCCTAATTGTGATTAATTTGTACATAGAGGTGTGATTTTTGGAAGCTAGAGACAATTTTTTTTTTGTATTTTTGCAGACTGCTGAGATTCTTTTTACCTGTATTCTTGTTACCTGTATTTTGTGAAACTTTTTAAAGAAAAGTTTTGTGCAAATTGATAATGCAGGTGTATGTAATGGATAGCTGAAGCAGATTTATATAATTTCTTTGGAAATATTTCTACTTACTATATTTGTACACTGCATTTTCTAAGATTTATCTCCCTCTCTTTGAATTCTGATTAGCTACATATTATTATACCATGTATTTGGAAATTATTCATGTTCCTACTTTTGATATTTCTAATGTTCTATCAAGATATGCTTGATCTTTTTTTTTTTTTTTTGTATTTTACCATTGATTTTGTCTCAACTAGATTGTAAGCTTCCAGAGAAAAGGGTTTACATTTTATAAATTATTCTTGTATTTCTCATGCTATTTAGATTTAATGCCTGGTTGGTGTTCAATTAATATATGTTGCTTGCTGTCTCATAGAAATAATAACTTAGAATTACTTTATTCATTCACTCACATAGAAAAATATAAAGTACTCATATGTTCTTTATTTCTCCTACTGTTTAAGCATATTATTCTAACAGGCAAATTCTCATAAATAATAGATATTAAAGAAATTGGACACACTCCAAGGAATCAAACTGTGAGGACATGAAATATTATTATTATTATTATTATTATTATTATTATTATTTAGTTTTTATCTTTGAGATGGAGTTTCACTCTGTTGCCCAGGCTGGAGTGTAGTGGCACAGTCTCAGCTCACTGCAACCTCTGTCTCCCGGATTTAAGTGATTCTCCTGTCTCAGGCTCCCATATAGCTGGGATTACAGGCATGCACCATCATTTCCAGCTCATTTTTGTTTTTGTTTTTTTTTGGTGTTTCACCATGTTGCCCAAGCTGGTCTTGAACTTCTGGGCTCAAGAGATCCACCTGTCTTGGCCTCCCAAAGTGCTGGGATTACCACTGCACCTGGCTTTAGTCACTCGTCCTTATACAGTGCACCACTGATTCGATTTTGGTCAACAGAATGAGCTAATACAACAGTTTGTTCGTGATAGCCTTTTTTAAAAAAGCATTTCCAAAGTGTGATTCGAGTAGTACTGTTGGTTCACCAAAAAGTTATGATGAAAATA
The DNA here is from genome assembly GCA_004027715.1 of Plecturocebus donacophilus. Taxonomy (NCBI): domain Eukaryota; kingdom Metazoa; phylum Chordata; class Mammalia; order Primates; family Pitheciidae; genus Plecturocebus; species Plecturocebus donacophilus. The sequence goes on along the minus strand of PVKP010000268.1, from coordinate 12,761 downwards.
GTATTCAGTACTCGAATTAATTGGAGAAAAATGGAATTAAATGAAATCAGACAGGATTCTTTACAGGAAAGTTTCTCAGAATAATACCTTCTTTATGAATGTTTTGGATGGTGAGAATTAGATTTAATGAAGTAGTATATGTAGCCTAATTCTTGGCACAACGTAGATATTCTCAAATGGTGGTTATTGTTACTGGTATTATTTTAATTCTCAAGTTTCTTGATGATCATATAGACTACCGAGTTTCAGAATATTGGAATATTTGAGAGAGATAGAAAGTTAATTTGGGGGGCCAGACACAGTGATGCACACCTGTAATTTGGGAGGCCAAGGAAGATGAATTAAATTAGTTTAACAGTTCAAGACCAGCCTGAGCAAACATGGTGAAACCCCATCTTTATAAAAAATACAAAAATCAATTAGTATGGTGGTGCGTGCTATAGTCCCAGCTACTCAGGAGGCTGAGGTGGGAGGATTGCTTGAGCCTGGGATGTTGAGGCTGTAGTGAGCTGTAATTACACCACTGTACACTTTCTAGCCTGGGGACAGAGTGTGATCCTGTCTTAAAAAAAAAGGAAAGTGTATTTTGGGACATGCTAACTTTTAAATGTCTTTTGAACTTCTAAGTAGAAGTGTCTAATGGTCAATTAAATGTATGGACCTGAAACTTAGTAGATGAGGTACTTAAAATGTCCTAACATTTTAACTTGCATATTATATTTGCTGTGCAAATGGTATCTGTTTTGATTTTGGCAGTGTCACAGATTATCAAAAAGAGTAATTGTTAAAAAGAAATAGTCAAAAAAATGTTCTGTTATGCTGCTTTATTATCTTCTTAGAACATCCTTTGAAAAATGCATAAAAGAAAATATTAAAATCAGCCAAAACAAAATTTTTTTCTACATTTAATAATATAGAAATCCCAAAACTATTTGAAGTAGAGTATTCGTTATTTAAATTGTGGGGACTAAGAATCCCAAAACTATTTGAAGTAGAGTATTCATTATTTAAATTGTGGGGACTAAGCTTTCTTTATCACTTAATATGTAATTTCATGTGAGGAAGCATATCCAGTATACCATCGTGACCATGATTAGAAATGGAGATGTATACAAATATGAGAGTCTAAATAATGTTTACTTATATGGAAACATATAGTTTCTGGAGACATATAGCCAATAGTATTGTCTCATATGATGAGGGTGTCAGTTTTAATATTTGATTTGTGGAATAGCAGCAAGAAAAGAAACTTAAAAAGACAAACTGTAAAAAGAAAACTTCCCAAAGCTAATACTCCTTTAACCAAAGAATGTTCTCATTGTATGGTGCAGATTATAATTATACTATCAAAGGAGAGATTAATAGAATAAAAGTTTTATATTGTTCTTGCTTTATAAATTTTCTCTAGTTTTAAATCTATCTGGCTTTTTAAAATATATCTAATTTAATGATATACTGTATAGTATGGTAAGTTTACTTGATTAAGCTATAAGTATTTCAGTAACTCAGTAATTGATCGTAAAATGAGCCTAAGCTGTTTATGGAAAAGAAACATGATTTCACAGCACTTTTAATAACTACAAGTTAAATTTTTGATGCTTGAAATAAGAGTGGCACTGTCTTAGTCAATTTGGACTGCTATAATAGACTACCATAAACTGGGTACTTTATCAGCAACAGAAATTCAATTCTCACAGTTCTGGGGAGGCTGGGAAGTCTGAGAGCAGGGTGTCAGCATGGTTGTGTTCCAGTAAGGGCCCTCTTCTGGTTAGCAGACCGCCAGCTTCCTGTTGTTTCCTTGCATGGCAGAAAGCAGAGTGCTCTCTAGGGTCCCTTTTATAAAGGGCACTAATCATGACTTAAATCACCTCTCAAAGGCCCCATCTCCTAATACGATCACATTGGGGGTTAGATTTCAAAATATATTAATTTTGGGGGTCACAAACATTCAGTCCATTGCAGGAACTTTCAATAATTTAATGTGATTCTACTTGTTATTTCACAGTCACAGTGTAAACTGTCAGGTGATTCAGTGCCCAGAAGTTAGTAGACATGCCTTGCTGTCCTAGGTCCTCTCACTCTGAGACATGTGCAGCTAGGCTTTTTTCAGGGACCAGAACAGGAGTTTCTGGGAAGGGGTTAGTGAAGGTCCTAAACCTTTAGGGAGTCCTGGATACTAAAGCTGTCCAGGTGAACCAGGACTATTCTTAATTAGATTTGCCTTTCTTTAATTGCACTGCTTTAGAATTTTTAGGACTATCTAGGAAACTTTTGAGAACTAGGGAATTTTTTTGGCTTACAGTTCTGGTTTAGTGTGTGACTTTTATTTTTTACTGTGTTATAATTGCATCTCTAGAAATTATCTTAAACATCAAATAGTTGATATTTAAGAGGGAAACTAGCTTTTAATGCTTTGAGACAAGTGATCATTTTAATGTTCAATATTAATAAAATTTTCACTATTTATCTATGGTAATAAGCCTTTGATTTTGATTTATACTTATTCTGTAATGTTATTTGGTCCATTTATTTCATTTCCTTTAAAACTGGCTGAAAAATACATGCTGTAATTTTTTTTCAAAGAAATGAAACAAGTCAGATAGAATGTCTGGACAAGTTCGAGTCTTAACTGTTACCTTAGTTGATTTTGTAGTTAAAGATAATTATTTATTAAAAGTTGATTTTTATTTCTTATAGAAATATAGATGATGATTTCTTAAATTACTAATTTGAACAAATTATTTTTTCCAAGTAGAATAAATGTTATATTTATGAAAATGTATATATGACTTGTGCTAAATAGGAGTGAGGTAGAGTATCCTATATCTTAAATACTGCAAATTGAGCAAGTGCCCAGAAATAGTTTAAAACACCAAACTATCTTCTTTCCTAAGCATTGCCTTAATGAGGAAAAATTTGGAGAATGGAAAAAATGTAGACATGTTTCAAACATCAGTTCTTTACATCAGGATCTAAGGGTTGTCTAAATTTGTGCATAGACATATAAATCTTTTTAGCAAAGCAGTGAAATTTATCTTTTACTGTAAAAAGCCATTAAAAATATAAAGTAACAGTTCATTGAGTCTCCGTATTCATCTAGAGATTTTAAATATGGAAAAGTTGAATGGAAATTTAGATTAGAATCCAAAAATAACTTTTCTACAACCTGTGTGGTACATCCAGGTGTTTTGACTTAAGTTTACACTAGCATTTGGAGAATTAAGAAAAATTGCCAAGTTTTATCTCAAGTGGTATTTGTGGAAGTCTATTTATTTGGGCATTATTTCCTCATCTTTAAGAAGGGTATTTATTTTTAAGGAAGATTATAAATCTCACTCTTCTTTACTGAAAATAAAGAAATTTTTAAAAGGAGGTATAGTTCTTATAATACTTTGCATCCCTTTCCCAGATCACATCTGGAATATTGAATTTAGTTTTGCATACTATATTTTTGAAGTGTCATTGATACCCAGAGAAAGTGACCATAGCAGTGACAGTTACTGAAAACTTCCTATGTGAGAAAGGGTTGGTGGAAATAGGAATGTTTAGCCTAAAAGGAAAGACTTGAAAGTTAAGCCTTCAGTTATTTGAAAGATTTTCATATAGAAGAAAATGTATGCTTGCATAGCATAGTCTCAGAATGTAGAACTTAAATCACTAGATGAGGTGTAAAGCCACATACCCACAACCATGTCATCTTTAACAGAGTTGACAATTACAAACAATGGAGAAAGGACTCCCTATTCAATAAATGGCACTAAGATAACTGGCTAGCAATATGTAGAAGATTGAAACAGAACCCCTTCCTTTCACAATTAACTCAAGATAGATTTAAAGACTTAAATGTAAAACCTGAAACTATGAAAACCTAGAAGAAAACTTAAGAAATACCATTCTTGACACTGGCCTTGGTAAATCATTTATGACTAAGTCCCTAAAAGCAATCGCGACAAAACAAAATTTATATATATATATATTCTTTTTATTGCACTTTAGGATCTGGGGTACATGTGCAGAACAGACAAGATTGTTGCATAGGTATCTACATGGCAATATGGTTTGCTGCTTCCATCCCCCAATCACCTATATTTGGCATTTCTCCCCATGTTATCCCTCCTCAACCTCCCTACCCCCCCGCTGTCCCTCCCCTATTCTCCCCCAACTGGGGTCTCCCCGTGGGTGATGCTCCCCTCCCTGTGTTCATGTGTTCCTATTGTTTAATATCCACTTATGAGTGAGAACATGTGGTGTTTGATTTTCTTTTCTTTTGTCAGTTTGCTGAGAATGATGGTTTCCAGATTTGTCCATGTCCCTACAAAGGACATGGACTCATTGTTTTTTATGGCTGCATAGTATTCCATGGTGTATATATGCCACATTTTCCCTGTCCAGTCTATCATCGATGGACATTTAGGTTGGTTCCAGGTCTTTGCTATTGTAAACAGTGCTGCAATGAACATTCGTGTGCATGTGTCCTTATAGTAGAACGATTTATAATCCTTTGGCAATATACCCAGTAATGGGATTGCTGGGTCAAATGGAATTTCTATTTCTAGGTCCTTGAGGAATCGCCACACTATCTTCCACAATGGTTAAACTAATTTACACTCCCACCAACAGTGTAAAAATGTTCCTATTTCTCACATCCTCTCCAGCATCTGTTGTCTCCAGATTTTTTAATGGTCACTGTTCTAACTGGCATGAGATGGTATCTTAATGTGGTTTTGATTTGTATTTCTCTAATGACCAGTGATGATGAGCTTTTTTTCGTATGTTTGTTGGCTTCATAAATGTCTTCTTTTGAAAAGTATCTATTAATATCCTTCACCCACTTTTGAATGGGTTTGTTTGTTTTTTTCTTGTAAATCTGTTTTAGTTCTGTGTAGATTCTGGATATTAGCCCTTTGTCAGATGAGTAGATTGCAAAAATTTTTTCCCATTCTGTTGGTTGCCGGTTCACGCTAATCATTGTTTCTTTTGCTGTACAGAAGCTCTGGAGTTTAATTAGATCCCATTTGTCTATTTTGGCTTTTGTTGCCAGTGCTTTTGGTGTTTTAGTCATGAAGTCCTTGCCTATGCCTATGTCCTAAATAGTTTTGCCTAGGTTTTCTTCTTGGGTTTTTATGGTGTTAGGTCTTATGTTTAAGTCTGTAATCCATCTAGAGTTAATTTTAGTGTAAGGTGTCAGGAAGGGGTCCAGTTTCTGCTTTCTGCACATGGCTAGCCAGTTTTGCCAACACCATTTATTAAACAGGGAATCCTTTCGCCATTGCTTGTTTTTGTCAGGTTTGTCAAAGATCAGTTGGTTGTAGATGTGTGGCGTTGCCTCTGATTCCTCTGTTCTGTTCCATTGGTCTATGTCTCTGTTTTGGTACCAGTACCATGCTGTTTTGATTACTGTAGCCTTGTAGCATAGTTTGAACAAAACAAAAATTGACAAGGATCCTAATTAAACTGAAGAGCTTCTGTACAGCAAAGGAAACTATTAAAAGAATAAACAGACATCCTATACAGTGGGAGAAAATATTCACAAACTATGCATCTGGCAAAGGTCTATAATATAAGGAACTTAAATTTACAACCAAAAAGAATCCCATTAAAAAGTAGGCAAAAGAAATAACAGACCCTTCTCAAAAGAAGACATGAAAAAATGATCAACATAACTAGTCATCAGAGAAATGCACATCAAAACCACAAGCAGATACCATCTTACACCAGTAAGAATGACTATTACTAAAAAGAAAAAACACCATCAGATGTTAGGGAGGTTACAAAGAAAATAAATGCTTATACACTGCTGGTGAGAATGTAAATTATTTTAGCCACTGTAGAAAGCAGTTTAGAAATTTCTCAAAGAACTTAAAACAGAACTGCCGTTCAACACAGAAATTCTATTTTTGGATATATACCCGTTATTGGGTATATTCCCAAAGGAAAATAAACCACTCAACCAAAAAGACACATGGACTCATATGTTCATTGCAGCATTATTCACAATAGCAAAGACATGGAATCAACATAAATGCCCACCAGCAGTGGACTGGATAAAGAAAATGTGGTGCATATACTCCATGGAATACTACACAGCCATAAAAAGAATGAAATCATGTCCTTTGCAGCAACATGGATGTAGCAAATTGTCAATTTTAACTCAATACTGTATGTTTTATTGTATGTGTTATAATAATATTTTATTTTTGCTATGGTAAAATTTATAAAATTGTTGATAGAAGGATTCCAAATGAAATAATTAACTAAAATAAATCCTTGAAGTTACCGAATTTTATTTTTTCTAAGCAATGAAGTTTCTCATTTAACAGTATAAACCCTGATCTTAATATTGGTGGCTGAATTAATGGCATTTATAATAATTTGGAGAGTATCATATTTTACATATTTTCAAAAAATAGTGCTGCCTTGTGAAATAAAATATTTTCACTATGAAATGAGGTAATTTATTTTAAAAGCTGAAAATGTGCAAGTATATTATTTCCCTCTTCAAATAAGTTCATTTTTATTGTCAATGTGCCAAATAAATGCCATCTGTCGGATGAGATCAGTGTTACCTTAGGATTCTTTCCAGTGCTTTTTACCATGAAAAGTTCTTTGGAGTTTATCAGAACAACAGGCTATTTATATTTAATTAATTGGGTGCTTATGCTAGTTTAAAAATGAGTAAATGAAGAAGTTATATAAAATTATTTTGTGTACATTTTGAGTTCACATTTATTTGGAAACAATAGTTGAGCTGTAATATGTAGAGATTGAGTCATTAACATGTGCTATTTGTTGATTTTTAAAATCTACTCATTTTATAATAGAAAATAGTCCTTCTAAGGAAAGTGTCACCAGGTAGTGAATGCCAGAGTTGGGACTTGAACTTGCTTTCTTCCTCCTAATCCTCTGGGTTAAGGAGTTCTCCAGAGAAACAAAACCAATAGTATATATGTGTGTATATGTATATGAATGTATATGTGTGTGTTTATACATTTTAAGGAATTGTTCGATGAGATTGTGGAGGCTGGCCAGTCTAAGATCTGCAGGGTAGGCTAGCAGGCTGAAAACCCAAGGAAGAGTTTAGTCTGAAGACAGTATGCTGGGCGAATTTCCTCTCCTTCAGGGGAGGTCAGTGTTTTCAAATAAGGTTTCAGCTGATTGGATGAGGCCCATACACATTGTGGAGGGTAATCTGTTTTATTCAGAATCTACCAATTTAAATATTAGCATCTTCTAAAACTTACCTTGATGGAAACTTTAGAGTGTTTGACCAAACATCTGGGTACTGTGCCTAGCTAGGGTGACACATGAAATTAGCCAATACACGTTCTTAGACCAGTCGTGGGTCTTCTTATCTTAGACTGATTATGTTTTCCAACTCAGCTCCGAGATGTTCAGAGAAGTTACACTCTATCATGTAGCTTCCTGGAACTTTCCCTATTGACTAATATGTGTTCTGATTTTCAAAAGGTAAAATGATATATTTGTTAATTAAGATTATTCTCTCAAATACTGGAGTGTTTATGTATGAAGAGTTTCATATATTGCTTTTCAGAAGAGCTTAATTCTAACAGATATTTCTTAGAAATATTGCTCTATTATGGTTTCACTTTTAAAAGTTCCTAACACTGATTGGATTAATTATAGTAATTTAACATTTAAACCTAGTTTTAGAAATTGCCAGATAACATTATTGACCATTCAATTCTTCCAGAAGCTTCTTGCTTTGTTTTTTTCCCCCAACTCTGCCATTTCTTTACAATCTTTTAAATTATTGACTGTGTTATTTCATTTCTCCTTCCTTCCTTTACCAGAAATTTATTGTTTACTGTGTGCCAGGCAGTTTACTAAGCATTGAGAATAGGTAAATAAAGATTTAATTTCTGGATTTGTGGAATTTACAGGTAATATTCAAGTGAACAAAGGAACATGAGTACTGTTTGTGTTATGAAGGAAATGAACAGAGGACAATGATAAACAATAATGGGATTTCCTTTCACAGTTAGGGATGTACCTCTGAGGAGATAATATTTAGGTGGCCACTTGAAGGTTAAGGAAGCAGCTTGTGAAAATCAGAAAAGAAAAACTTTTGAGCCTAAGAGAAGAGCATGTTCAAAATATCTGGAACTGGGGAGGTAGCATGAGATGAAGTTTGACGAAGACAGCAGTCTCTTGTAGGGTGTCTGGGTCATGATAGAGTTTCATTATTATGCTTAATCCTTTTAAAAAGCCATTGAATATTCGAAGTAGAGGAATGACAGCATCTAATTAAAGTTTTAAAAGATTACTATGGCTACCATGTGAATAAAAGATTAGAAATGAGAAGCTAGAATGGAATGGAAAGAGCACTAAGAAGACTTGCAGTATTGGCTCCCTTTCCAATCCTAATTGTTTTGAATGCACATGATCTTCTTAGGATATGGAGCAAGGAAATCCAGAAAAGCTGTAAGCTAACAGAGTTGCCAATAGCAGCAACCAGTTCACATGGTAATAATTGCACAGTCTTGTAGTCCTGTAGTGATGGCTATAGGTAGGTGAGGTGATAGGGATATGATATGGATACACAGCATCTAGTTATATACATAGACTCTAAATACATCCACTGGAAATAAGAAGGTCTCCTATACATAAGAATTTCTCAAGCTTGCAGGCTTAATACAGTTCGTTTTATTTATAGCCCAAGTCAATCCCCTGACTATCTTGTCCTTTGCTCACTGCACAAATCCAACCTAAATCAATCTTTCTTACCCTCCCAGAAGAGCCAACTAGATCATGTTCTACTCAGCTAGTATTACGCATTTCATTTCTGTGCACCTATTTTTTTAATTAAAATATTATTAACATTTGGTTGAAGTGCTATAACTCTGCCTGCACAGTTCAATTTCAACTAGGCCTCTGCTCCTCAGTTTCATTCCAGCTGTGTTTTTGGCTCATCTCACTCCTGTGGTTACAGGAATGTAAACACTCTGCAGCCTTATCCTCCTTATCTCATATATTTCTCTCCATGTCCCCCAGGAATTTATTGGTTCAACATTTTATTTCCATGAACTAAATCTAATACATTTCCTTTCTTCAATATAATATATTTCCTTCTTAATCTGTTTGACTAACTGCAGTGATCCATTCCACCCACTAAAATGTTGGTAAGGTTTTATTCTGAGTTCTATTTTCTGTTTATTCTGTATATTCTCTTATTCACATGTAACTGGAGAATTTTTAAGTTAATATCTGTAGCCTACATCTATTTTCCTAAGATTATTATTCATATTTTCAATTATTAAGTAGGTCATCTTGTATGGCAACAACTACTTCCACCTACCCACTCCCCAGCCTAACATCCCAGGTTCCCAGGTTTTCTAACGTTGTAAGGTGCAGCATCATTCATTCAGCTATCTAAACCAACACCTCAGAGATATGCAGGATTTTTCCCCCTTCCTTTCCCTTTTTGAGCATTAGAAATTTTACCTCTTAATTATCTGTTGAGTGTCTTTTGTCCTTTCAATCCCATTGCCACTTTTTCAGCTAGGCCCTTCTTGCTTCTTTCCTGGACTACTGCTGCATATTTACCCTTGAAAACTGTCAAAAGACAGTGGATTTTCAAAAAGATATGTCTAACTATATCATTCTCCTGACTGAAATAACTGAATGACTACCTAGTACCCCCATGGTAAAATTCAAACTCCTCAGCATGATATTCAAGGACTTTGGTAATCTGACTCCTTTGTCTGCTTCTCTGTCATCTCTTTCCTATTCCTCCCACCCAGGTCCCTACCCCAAGTTGAATGCCCTCAAAATCCCCTGGGCATTTTCAGAATTTATATTATGTTGATGGTGTAGTAACTGACTTTCCTTTCTATCGACTGATTTTTTTTTTCTTGAGGGTAGCAACTCTATCTTTCAGCTCTACCCCTGAACTTAGTAGAATTAGCAATTTTTGGTAAGTGAATAAATGGGCAATAAATTATGACTAAATATTACCAGCCTTGTATGTGCTTTGGACCTGAAGAGGGTTGGTCTGAATCCCTCCATTTCTCCTTACTAAATGTCTGATCTGAACATTAGTTTCCTCTTCTGTAAAATGAATATTGTTACTTTTCTTAAGTAAAATGTTCCCTCTTAAACTTTTCTTTCGACAAGAGGTATATAGAACTTAAAACTGATTTATCTAAAATTCAAATGTACCTACAGTTCTCAAATATCAAATTCTTCTTGTAAAGCCAACATTTCTTTTTCTAAGTATTGAAATTTATTTTGACATATAATTACAGAAATTATCACTGGAGCATAATTAGTTGTAATGTTATAACATGTATTTAGTAATATATAAGAATGGAAAAGGATGGATATAACCTGACTCATCAACTAAACTTATAATTTTAAGGACCGGATTTCAAAAAACCAAGCAAATGTAAATTATGTATTATAAATACCATTAATTAAGATATTTCTAAGACACTAACAAATCAAGAATCATATTTAAAAAAAAGTGTTTACAAGTATTCATAGAACACAAAGGAAGCTAATATGTTACTCTGCCTCATGACTCATGTATCATATTTAGTACCTTAAAGGAAATACAAATATTTCTGAAGACAGATGGAAAGTGTTAAATCTAAGCCATAATTTAAACTATATAAAGTTTCTCAAGGAAGTCCTCACCCAGAAAACAATCTATTTTATATTGCGGAGTGCTTTCTTTTTCACATGGGCAGATGAGCTTACTAATTTTTCTTTTTTTTTAATAAAATATATTTTATTGCATTTTAGGTTCTGGAGTACATGTGAAGAACATGCAAGATTGTTGCATAGGTACATACATGGCAATGTGATTTGCTGCCTCCATCCCCATCACCTATATCTGGCATTTCTCCCCATGTTATCCACCCCCCAACTCCCTACCTTGCAGTGTCCCTCCCCTAGTCCCCCTCCACAGACCTCAGTGTGTCATGCTCCCCTCCCTGTGTCCATCTGTTCTCGTTGTTCAACACCAGCCTGTGAGTGTGAACATGTGGTGTTTGATTTTCTGTTCTTGTGTCAGTTTGGTGAAAATGATGGTTTCCAGGTTCATGCATGTCCCTACAAAGGACACAAATTCATTGTTTTTTATGGCTGCATAGGATTCCATGGTCTATATGTGCCACATTTTCCCTGTCCAATCTATCATCGATGGGCATTTGGGTTGGTTCCAGGTCTTTGTTATTGTAAACAGTGCTGCAATGAACATTCGTGTGCATGTGTCCTTATAGTAGAACGATTTATAATCCTTTGGCTATATACCCAGTAATGGGATTGCTGAGTCAAATGGAATTTCTATTTCTAGGTCCTTGAGGAATCGCCACACTGTCTTCCACAATAGTTAAACTAATTTACACTCCCACCAACAGTGTAAAAGTGTTCCTATTTCTCACATCCTCTCCAGCATCTGTTGTCTCCAGATTTTTTAATGATCACTGTTCTAACTGGCATGAGATGGTATCTTAATGTGGTTTTGATTTGTATTTCTCTAATGACCAGTGATGATGAGCTTTTTTTCATATGTTTGTTGGCCTCATATATGTCTTCTTTTGAAAAATGTCTGTTCATATCCTTTGCCCGTTTTTGAATGGGTTTGTTTGTTTTTTTCTTGTAAATTTACTTTAGTTCTGTATAGATTCTGGATATTAGCCCTTTGTCAGATGGGTAGATTGCAAAAATTTTTTCCCATTCTGTTGGTTGCCGGTTCACTCTAATGATTGTTTCTTTTGCTATACAGAAGCTCTGGAGTTTAATTAGATCCCATTTGTCTATTTTGGCTTTTGTTGCCAGTGCTTTTGGTGTTTTAGTCATGAAGTCTTTGCCTATGCCTATGTCCTGAATGGTTTTGCCTAGGTTTTCTTCTCGGGTTTTTATGGTGTTAGGTCTTATGTTTAAGTCTGTAATCTATCTAGAGTTAATTTTAATGTAAGGTGTCAGGAAGGGGTCCAGTTTCTGCTTTCTGAACATGGCTAGCCAGTTTTCCCAATACCATCTATTAAACAGGGAATCCTTTCCACATTGCTTGTTTTTGTCAGGTTTGTCAAAGATCAGATGGTTGTAGATGTGTGGCGTTGCCTCTGATTCCTCTGTTCTGTTCCATTGGTCTATGTCTCTGTTTTGGTACCAGTATCATGTTGTTTGGATTACTGTAGCCTTGTAGTATAGTTTGAAGTCAGGTAGCGTGATGCCTCTAGCTTTGTTCTTTTTGCTTAGAATTAACTTGGCTATGCGGGCTCTCTTTTGGTTCCATATGAAGTTTAAGGTGGTTTTTTCCAGTTCTGTGAAGAAGGTCATTGGTAGCTTGATGAGGATAGCATTCAATCTGTAAATTACTTTGGGCAGTATGGCCATTTTCACAATATTGTTTCTTCCTAACCATGAACATGGAATGTTTCTCCATCTGTTTGTGTCCTCTCTTATTTCGTTGAGCAGTGGTTTGTAGTTCTCCTTGAAGAGGTCCTTTACGTTCCTTGTTAGTTGTATTGCTAGGTATTTTATTCTCTTTGTAGCAATTGTGAATGGCAGTTCATTCTTGATTTGGATCTCTGTTTTTCTGTTATTGGTGTATAGGAATACTTGTGATTTTTGCACATTGATTTTGTATCCTGAGACTCTGCAGAAGTTATTTATCAGTTTAAGGAGATTTTGGGTTGAGACAATAGGGTCTTTTAAACATACAATCACGTCATCTGCAAATAGAGACAATTTGACTTCCTCCTTTCCTAATTGAATGCCCTTTATTTCTTTTT
>PVKP010000267.1:0-226425 GCA_004027715.1 Plecturocebus donacophilus | reverse complement strand
CTTAACTGGAAGGTACTACAGTTGTTTAATTTTAAGCCACTACATTTATGTTAATTTGTTATAACAACCATAAATTAATACACTGAAAAACCAAACTTTGCAATTGCTTATATAAAGCAAGGGTTAAATTGATTCATTGGTTTGGTTTATAATTCTAGCTTTCATTTAATAAGCACTTGTGAACTACCTGTGTATTAATTATTTATCTCAATTAATATTCCAAAGACTAAAGAGATTTTTTTAACGTATCCAGGTTTTTTGGGTAGCATTTTGCTCTTACAGCAATTAAAATAATTGAAATATATGTATATATGTGTGTATAAATATATGTGTGTATATATATGTGGGTATATATGTACATATGTGTGTGTATATATGTATATATGCATATGTTTGTATATATATTGTTGTTGTTGTCATCTTTGTTGTTGAGATGATCTCCCTCCTTCGCACAGGCTGGACTGCAGTGGGACCTCAGGTGTGAGCCAACATACCCAGCTAATTTTTGTATTTTTAATTGAGACAGGGTTTCACCATGTTGGCCATGTTCATCTCAAACTGCTGACCTCAAGTGATCAGCCCACCTCCGCCTCCCAAAGTGCTGGGATTAGGGATGAAGCACTGCACCCAGCTTGTCTAGCTAGATATATTTATTATGTTTAGTTGTTATTACTGAGATACAGTGAAAAGGGGTCTTCATTACAAGGAGGTTTAGTTGTTTTAATTACTCTTATGCCCTATTTAGAGAACCTAATCCTCACTGTAACCCTAAATGTTCTTGGTGATATGGTGAGCTTTAAACATAAAATGGTATTATCATTATTACTACATGTTTCAGGCTCAAACATCTGGAAATTGGTTTGTTTTTTATTCTGGTAAGAACAAATAGCATAAGATCTACCCTTTTAATAAATTTTTAAATGTATACAACAATATTGTCAACCATAAGCACAGTGTACACAGATTTTTAGAATTTACCTTGCATAACAGAAACTTCACACCTATTGGATAGCATCTCCCCATTTACTTCACCTCTCAGCTCTTGGCAACTACTGTTTATTTTCTGCTTCTATGAATTTGACTATTTAAGATAACCCTATATCAACCCTTATAACAAATTTTTATGTGTACACTACAGTATTGTTAACTATAAGCACAATGTACAGCAAATTCCTAGGACTTGTCTTACATAACTAAAACTTTATACCTGTATATATGTTGGATAGCAGCTCCTCATTTCCCCTCCCCACTCAGCTCTTAGCAACCACTTATTGTTTTTTAATGAAGTTGACTATTTTAAATAACTTATATAAGTGAAAATATGGAGTATTTATCATTTCATGATTTGTTTATTTCCCTTAACTTAATGTTCTTCACATTTACCTACACACTGCCACATATGGCAGAATTTCTTCCTTCTTTCTCTCTCTCTCTCTTTCTCTCTTTTTCTTTTTTCTTTCTTCCTCTTTTAGAAACAGGATCTCCTCTGTCACCCAGGGTTGAGTGCAATAGCATGATCATAGCTCCCTACAGACTCTAATTCTTGGGCTCAAGTGATCCTCCTGCCTCGGTCTTCTGAGCAGCTAGAACTACAGGCAACATGCCACCACACCCAGTTATTTATTTATTTAGTTTTAATAGAGACAGGGTCTTGCTATGTTGCCCAGGCCATTCTCAAACACCTGGTTTGAAGCTATCCTCCTCCTCTTGCATCCCAAAGTACTTAAATTATAGGCAGAAGTCGCCACTTCTGGCCAACTTTTTTTTTTTTAACTAAAGCTTGTGTTTTTTGTTTCATATCTAAGGAATCATTTACAAGACCAATGTCAAAAAGCTCTTCTCATTTTCTTCTAGGAGTTTTAAAGTTTCAGGACTTATGTTTAAATCTTTAAGTCATTCTGAGTTGATTTATCTGCATGGTATAACCGATTTCCTTCTTTCTCATGTAGATATCCAGTGTTCTCAATACCATTTGTTGAACAGACAGTTCTTTCCCTGTTGGGTATTGTTGGCACACTTGTCAAATATCAGTAGATCATATGTGTGTGGCTTTATTTCTAGACTCTTTATTCTTTTCTATTGGTCTGTATGTCTATCTTTGTGTCAGTACCATACTGTCCTAATTACTGTAGGTTTGTCATATATTTTGAAATCAGAAAGAATGATACCTCCAGTTTTTTCTTTCTTTCTCTGATTGTTTTGGTGATTTCATGTCTTTCAAGTTTCCGTAAGAATTTTAACATTTATTTTTCTCAATTACCATAAAGGACACTATTGGAATTTGATGGAAACAGCTTTGACCCTCTAGATAACTTTGGGTGATATGGACATTTCAACAATAATAAGTCTTCCAATTTATGAACATGGGATGTCTTTTCATATGTTTGTGTTTTCCATAATTTCTTTCATCAATGTTTTGTAATTTTTACTGTGTAGGTCTTACACTTCCTTGATTAATTTTATTCCTTTTTTATTTTAATGCTATTAAAAATGGGATTTTTAAGTTTTATTTTTGAATGATTGATTATTATATAGCATTGTAACTGATATTTGTATGTTTATGTATTCTGCAATTTTACTGAATTATTAGTTCTTGCAATTTTTTAGTAGAATCTTTAGG
The DNA here is from genome assembly GCA_004027715.1 of Plecturocebus donacophilus. Lineage (NCBI taxonomy): Eukaryota > Metazoa > Chordata > Mammalia > Primates > Pitheciidae > Plecturocebus > Plecturocebus donacophilus. The sequence goes on along the minus strand of PVKP010000267.1, from coordinate 223,805 downwards.
ATTTTTTCACATGTGAATATAATTTTACTTCTTCCATTCTGATTGGGATGCTACTTATTTATTTTTCTTGCCTAATTGCTCTGGGTAGTATTTTCAATACTGTAATATGTTTAACAGAAGTGGTAAGAGTAGGTACCTTTGACTTGTTCCTGATCTTTCAAATTGTCTTATAAAAAGAGAGACAGAAAATTTATCTCCAGCCTGAATTAGCACATGAAGATTTGACCTCAGAAACTATGAAGGATATTCATTAGGTATCTTAACCTTATTTTTCCTGCTTTAAACTCAATTTTACTTTCCCAATGCTCTTGAAAATAAGCATGGCCATGAGACTTCCACTGTCTGAGAACAAAACCTAGTTTTCAGTGTCCTGTGGAAACTTTCAGTATCAGACTACATTTTCCTTGTCAGTCTTATGTAGATTATTGTACTGGTAGAGGGCCTCTTTCAAGTTTAATCCCATTGTGACTATTCCCTCTTAGTTATGTGGTATAAATACAAAATACACTTTCCTGTTGTTTAGCCATAAGATGTAGGGCTGTATTTTCTAAGCAACTACATTACAGTCTATCCTGACTGATACATTAACAAGCAAACTAAACTAATTTCAATGACCAAAATCTGTAATGCATTTAAATTAGTTGTTTATTTCCACTCTCACTGTTTTTGTTCATTCTCATTATAAGATCTATCTTTAATTTTGAGGATGGGGTGATTCATATCTACGTCATGATTTTATATAAACACAGATTTTCTAGACAGGACTATATTTTAATTAATCAACAAAATAAACTGAATTTCTGGAAATAAATTTCCTATCTAAAGATTATATCCGCAAGACATAACAACTTAATAAATTTGGTTTTGCCAGTGTACCAATGGTTTTCTTATCAGATCTAATATTAAAGGCTTGCGGGAGAGGGCATGTGCTTGAACTTCAAATATAAAAGATTTTTAAAGTTATTTAAAAATTGTTAAATTTGAATTAAAAATTTTATTGGAAAGTGAACTTGATCTTTCTCCTTACTTACAATCTGACTTTGTTCTTAAATTTTTGCCTAGCAATTCTCAAAATATTAGCCTTTCTCTGTCATATTCAGTGATTTAACATTTTACTCTGATTGAATGTTTGATTTCTATAGCAGATGAGTAATGTGTGAGCCCAAAGCAAAGCCCCAGCTTTCTTCCTCTTAACTTACCATGCAATTTCTCAGTCTCCAAAATATGCTGAAACATACGTACACTCTGTCTTACACATACACACACACATACACACACACACAAACACACACACACACACACAAACACACCTGGAAATTTATGACTATCTCTTTCATTGAGAATTTCAAATACCACACAAAAAATCCACAGTTGAATACTACATTGACAATAATTATTAACTGCACAGGTTTATTGCACTGTATTCTCTTATACTTTAACCTACATAGAATTTGCAATATTGTCCTAAGATTACCTGAGACAACGACATGAATTTTTAAACCATTCTTTGTGCCTTATGTTACATCATATATTTATCTTATCTCCATGGAAAAAAAACAGCAAAACCAATTGGTTTCAGGTTACACTGTAACTATCTTCCTGATTTATTCTTACCAAGTTGCACATTTCCGAATTTTCACTTCCCTGCATTACAAATTTCCTGCTATATTTAGGTTATGTTTTCCATGTTGTACTGGTCTATTTATTGTTTGTTCCCTACTCTTCCTCACCACCTGATAGAGGGTGTTCCAATGTCTATTCATTTTATTACAGTTTTATTGTGACATCATTATATGCCACAATATAAACCTTTTTCTAGCACATGCAATCTGATGATTTTGGTATATACACAGATTGTGTGACCACCATTATTGACTTCAAACATTTCATCCCTCCCCAAAAATCCTCATGCACATTAGTATTCGCTTCCTACTCCTTTCTTGTGAATAGTCAATGAAAAATATTTTTTGACATTTTTTATAATAATTGTAATATCATATTCAAATTTTATCATCCAGTTGTTTCTGTGGGTACATCATTGATTATTTAAGCTTAACAAATCTCATATTGTCTATTCTAATTCATTTACAGATATGCAATAAACAGGTGATAACTTTCTACAAATATTTAAAAGGCAGAATATTGATATTTTAACTTAAAGAACAATTTATATTAAAAAATGATTATCAGGAGATTTTTGGCAATTTAACCAAATAAAATCATTCTTCATATTACATTTCATAATAATACAATCCACAGTAAAAATAAGATAAAGTAAAATACTGGATAATTTGGTTTATAATTCTAAGCCATATATCATTAAGCTTGACTGTTTTGAGAAGAAAAAAAGAACTTATATAAAATTATTTTAGTTTCACCAAAAATTAAGAGAAAAATGTATGAATTTTCTGATTGATTTGAATAATATGAATAAGTGATTTAAAGTAGTAGGAAGAATTAATTTTGAGCACAATGAAATTAAAAGGTTTTAGCTTCCCTCATCTGAGCAAAGTAAGATGAATTTTTAATACAGTGAATTAATTGGGTACATAATGAGGAATAGAATAGATAATATTCCTAATTCAGATAAATAGCAAAATAGCCCAGATACCCATCATAGACACACCTTAAATCAAGTTTATTGGAAAATATTAATGGCAACAGATCTAACAGAACAACATAAAATGAATTATATTGCTGACTCTGTTTCACAAAATTACATTTTATATTTACCCTCATCTGTAACTTTCTCTGGAGTTAATCTTAGGACATTATTCATTTTCTGAAGGTGTTAATGTACCATAAAGGATTTGTATTATCATTACACATACTATCTATGCCAGGTGTTACATATTCTTTGCATCTGCCCTGAAGTTCGTTTAACAGCTTATAAATCTTTATGACTGTATGATGTGTTTCTATGATCTGTGGGATCCTTAAAAATCTTCTGAAATATATATTATAAAATTAAGTTGTTTTTGATTTAACATTTTTATATAATATAGTACCTAAGGATTAATTTTAATTTTTACTTTTCATTGCACTCAATTTTATTTTGAAGTATCTCCTGATATACATGTATATACACTAACACATATATAGAGATTATAATATTTTAACATGCAATATGATATAGTAACTTGCAATCCAATCCCTGGAAAGGAAATCACTTCATATTTTATAGACCCAGTTTTATAATCTACAAACTATTGTGTTTGACCTTGATATATAAGCAGCATTTTAATGATCATTACTAAATTTTTAACTATTATGCAACATAAAGTGATGAATAAAATACTAACTCATATATTAAGTAGATTCCTTAAACAGTCACAGGTAGACTATATAAAATATATTTATTTTATTCTACTTTTCATATTTTAACAAATAAATATCCATCTTTTTGTGTCAAATAGAATTGGTATTAAAGAGCTAAAGAAATCATTTCAAAATAAATTTTATATCATCTGATAATTCCAATGGGGAAATATTTTATTAAACTACCTTCTTTCTAACAAAAAGAATTCAAACATATGCTAAAATCTACATCTAATTATGTAAAGGATTTGAAATTTCTATTTTAAAACGAAAGACAGGTGCTGAATTTTATTCATTATTTATTAACTTGCCAATGATCTTTTAAAATATGCCTTATAAATTACTTTAAGAATTAAAGAAATTTTCCTTACCATACAGTCACTTCTGTAGATGCTTGACATTTTTGGGTACTACTGAATACCTATTGCATCTGAATTACGAAAAAGACTTGACAACCTTCTTCCCTCCCTCCCTCTTTGCTTCCCTTTCCACAAACCTTTCTAAAATAAATCCCCATGATTCTTATTTACAGCAACATTTAGGAAAACTTCATATTCATCATTGAAATGTTTAGCATTTAGACAGTATTATTGGCTTTGTCAATATATGTAATTTAGAAAAAAACTGCATGCATCATGAATCTATAAGCTCATATAATTTTAAGTTCATTTTATTTATTTATTTATTTTTAGAGACAGGATGTCACTTTGTTACCCACGTTGAGTGAAGTGGTACAAACATAGCTCACTGTAGCCTCTAATTCCAGGGTTTAAGAGATCCTCCTGCCTCAGCCTCCCAAGTAGTTAGGACTACAGGAATTGTGCCACCATGCTTGACTCACTGTTTTTACTATTATTCCTTTGTAGAAATTAGGTCTCACTATGTTGCTCAGGCTAGACTTAAACTCCTGGCATCAAGCAGTCCTCCTGCCTTAGCCTCTCAAACCCTGGGATAACAGGAATGAGCCAGGCTCAAGCTCATATTTTAAAAAAAAATAAGTATTTATACATTGGATCTTTTGTAAGGTCATTTAAGAGCTTTCTATCTTCATTTAAAATTGATAGTTAAATGAACTTGTTTATAGACTAAAATACAGATCTGGTATTTTTTACTAGTATAGCAGATGTTCGGATGTAGTTAAAAAGTTGCATTATTCAGTGACTATTTTGCATTAAATTTTTTATTATATAAGAATCTGAGATTTAATATGGTAATATATTGTTTTAGTAGAAATCTAGGTAAAGTTGATATGTAGTTTCTGTGCTTATTTCAGTGGGTATCTATTTTTTACAGAATCATATAAAGAAAATCAGGCATGATATCTCATAAAACATTTTTAAAAAGCTATTTTTCTGTATGAATTTAAACCACTATGAGTGAGTAACTAGAATTCCTATTGCTATACCTCTGTTAACTCATGTGGTTCCTTTAGTAACACTATGAAATAGGTAGAAACTTATCCCTGCTTTACAGATCCTTGAATATAAGAAGATTTCTTCATATTATATGCCAAGCATTCTTGATATGACAGAAAATATATTTATTTATGTCATTGGCAGGTGGGTTTATTATTATAGCTATCACCCAGTACACAAAATGTATGTCTATTTAGAAATGGCCAGATGTACAAAATCTCTTAAAAACCGAACTTCTGAAATTCTAAACATATAAACATTTACTACTGAACTCTGGATATTATCCTCAATGAAAGCTCCTCAAATTTCTATACAACGAAAGAATCTACAACTTAATTATAAAAAACATTAAATGTTATCAAATATCAGAATAATTAGACTTAAGCCAAAGAGAAAAATGTAATAGCATTCTTCATCATATTATTGCTTATTCTATAGTGATCAAGTATAGAATATTAATTATTTTCAATCTAATAATTGTCTTTCTTCTTTCATTCAAAAAGTATGGGTTTTTTGTTTTGTTTTGTTTCGTTTTTTTGTTTTGTTTCCCAAAGTAAGGCATTAGAGACACAGTAGTAAACAACACAATCAAGAACTTGGCCCCATGTAGATCATTATTCAAGCTTTAAAGACTAGCAATGATTAAATAAATTAGCTAATTCAAATTTCAATTAATGCTGAAGGAAATTAATAGAGTGATGAAATTCCAAAGGGATAATGTTGCTATTTTATATGAAGGGAAGCCTCTTTGAGGAGATGTCATCTGACCTGAAACTTGATGAATGAGATTGGATCACTATAAAATATGAGTACTAAGGCAAGGAATATGAATGGCATGTTATGAAGGAAAACAGGGAGAGTAACTGGTTTAGCTGGACTAAAGGAAATAAAAGAAAAAGACTCAATAAATTGGAAATTTAAACACTAAGGTTATACACTGAGATTAAGATTATAAACTATCTAGAAAGTGAAGGTAGAAAGTTTAAGTTCTAAGGGTGGGGTAACATGAGTTCATATGTGGGAAAATTATATGACCTCTCTATACTGTGGGAATAAGAAGAATCTATGGTTATAGCCCCAGAAGAGATTTTATTTTTACTCTTTTTTTTTTTCTTTTTGGCTTGAGAATATGGGTTGATTGTGGCACTGTTTCCTGAGATGGGAAACCCAGGGTACAGGAGGACATCTTTGAAGCAGTAAAATGTAGGGTGAGCAAAAACAAGAGCTCTGTTCTAGATGGTTTAAATTTGAGAGGATTATATAACAAAGTGAATAGGTCACATAGACTTGAATATTTGTTGTGAAGGTTAGGACTCTGTACATTTTAATATTGTTAAAAATTAGTGAAAATCTATTTTTAGTTAAAAACTGTAAGATTATGTAACCTTGTTTACAAGGGAAATGTAGAGAGTAGTTTGGGTGCGAAATCCAGCTGGAAGGCAGTGGGAGGCCAGTATGAAAAAGAGAAGAGCCGCCTGAGGGGAAGAGGAACACCAGGCGCCAACAACACCAATGCAGTTTCAGGGCTCAAAGGTGATTTTAAGTCACCCCAAAGACTCCTCTTCCCCCATTTGTAGTTTAGCTGAAAATACAGTAACCAAATTCAATGGTGTATTAGAGATGCAATGATTCCGCCTTATTTTTTGATTTTCTTGGTTCATGTCTCTCTCCCAAACTAATGGTATCTACAATGAGAATATCAGGTTGTAAATTCTTCATCTTCAATTGATTTTATTATTGAGTTATTTTAATCATTTTATTCAAAGATTGTGTCAATCTGTTTTCAACCAATTTGGGATCTAGGATCAGTAATTTTATGTAGCCCTGCAAACCTCCGTCTGCCTTTTCATTTATATTATTGAATTTGCTGGGTTTTTTCTCCTCAAACCAATCTCTTTTAGATAATATCTTGTTCTATATAGTCAATAGCAACCAACTTATATTTTTCCCATTCTATTTTCTAATTTGTTCTTTTAAAACTCCAAGCTGAGCGAGAAAACAATATCCTTTCCTACTTAGAACAAATGGCAGTATTACTAAATATTTTTGTCACTGCCTAATTCAATAATTATTCTAGCCTTCTATTAATATTATTGTTATTGAGAGCTGTACCACCTTTTGGTACCAATTACGGTATCACTTGTACTCAAATTTTCCATCATAGAATTCGTCATATAGCTCTAACTAATCTTACTGGAGGCTAGGAAACATAGAGAATTAGATGGGAATTCTCTGATGTCTAATAGTACCCTCCATACTACATTGCGAACTTTTTGCTTCTCTCCTTTTTTCCCCTAGATACAGCAGACAAGATGAAACAGGAGCACAGACGAAAGAATCAGTGATGCACAAGAATGAAATGCTAAATACCCTGAGGAAATATTTTTTGGTTGACATTCTTACAGAAAGTTATGCAGAACTGACAGAATGTAAACTCAGACTTAAAAGACAAAAATTTTCTACAATTGAAAACTCACGTATTGTATTGATTTCCAAAAGTAGCTCATAAACATCTTGAGTTTCTTTTTTGTAAGTATAAACAACAGGTTTTATACTATATCCATGAAAGGAAATTTGTCAAGTACAATACCCTGGAATGTCTCTATAATCATGAAAAGAATGTTCTACTTCCTCTGGTTCACAAACCATTCATTTAATATTAAAAAGGGCTGCATAAAATGCATTCTCAAATCAAGTCAATATTAAAAATCATCATTTTAATCACACAATATAATTCAAAATTTCACAAGTATAAATCATGAACTTTAATTATTTGTTGAATATTGTTACATATTAGATTTCAGAATACACTTTCTGTACCAGGAAAGTCCTGCAAGACTCATTACAGAAATAAGCCTCATACTTTTTGATTACTGAGATTAGTAATTCTAAGCTTACACATACATAATTTGGAGAAAATCAGCTTAAATAAATGTTTAGATTATGCTTTAATTTGACTGCATTAGTTTCACATTATTAACACCACTTACATAAACTTTCTGAAAATCCAAAGTATCTGTTTTGGAAGTTACTTCTCTGTTCAGACTGGGTACCAATGTGAAACAGAAGGCAGAGTCAAATTAGAATATTTCAGAGAGTATTTAATAAATACAATATTTATAAACATGTGAGCATAGTATGAGCAAATCTGGAAGAATGATATAGTTCTAAGGATCTTATAGCAGCAAAGCTATTACCATTTCTAGCACTAAAAGAAGGAAGGGATAAAGTCATTACCAAGACCTGGGAGACAATGACACAGAAAAGGCTGTCTTGTGAAGAGCAGTGACCTTCGATCATGGAACCCAACCAAACTAGAGTATTCTGCAAGAAAGAGTCAAAAGAATAAATGTTCTTACTTCATTCCCCTACTTTTAGTTCATCTCCTGCCAGGCGATATCATTGACTGAACCAAACTGTCAGCTAGAAAATAAGAAACCTATTGATAGGGTATCATAAGCCAACCTTCCAGAGCAAAGTTGGGTGGAGAATGATGAGGAATAGATTTGGAGGAGTGGAACACGACCAGCACAATTTGAGATTTGGTTAGAGAGAAAATAAAATTGTCTATAAAAAATAAAAGTAAGAAGAATAGAATAACTAGACATGTTGACCATTTAGTTTATAAATATTTTTGTGACAATTCGTTTGTGATACTGTTTGATGACTATTGTTGATTGACAAATACGATAAAGGTTTCTTCATAGTGGCCTAATCAAAGTTGATAAAAAGTATAATGTATTTGGTTGCTATTTCAATTAAACTAACAATACTTTGTGAAGTCTATTTGATATATAGCTCTAATAAAATGAAATTTCTTATTTCATTGATAAGAACAAATGCTTTTGAGAAAACAATAGACATTATTAAAACCAGTGAATTTGCTAAAATAAATGAATGCCTTAAGTGCAGCATTAAAAACCTCTCCCAAATTTTTTATAAATTTTCCAGCAAAAGAGTTCACTTTAGTACATATAAATAAATGTGATTTTTCTGAAAATATTTTTTTCCAAATTTTATATCAAATAATATCTGATCTCATTCTCTGCCTATGAATTAGATGTAATTGATGCATAAGTCAGCTTAGGATACTACAACAAAATCCCACAGAATAGGTGGTTTGTTTTAACAACAGAAATTTATTTTCCCATGGTTGAGAAGTCCAAAATCTAAAACTAAATAGACAACTACAAATCCGAGCTCAAGGAACCAACAGGATTGGTTTCTGGTGAGGGCATTCTGTCTTGCTTGCAGATGGCAGCCTTTTCCCTGTATCCTCACAGGGCCTTCTGTGCATGCTCATGGAGAGAAAGAGCTCTCTTCTGTCTCTTCCTCTTATAAGAATCAAACCTTGCTGGTTTAGGGCCACACCCTAATGACCTCATTGAACCTTAATTCCTTTTTGTTTTGTTTTGTTTTTTGAAACAGAGTCTCCTCTGTCACTCAGGCTGCAGTGCAGTGGTGCTACAATCTTGGCTCACTGTAACCTTCGCCTTCTGGTTCAAGCGATTCTTGTGCCTCAGCCAAGCTGCTGAGGACTACAGGCGCACCACCATGTCTAGCAAATTTTTGTATTTTTAGTAGAGATGGGGTTTCTTTATGTTGGCCCCACCAATCTTGAACTGGCTTTAAGTGATCTGCCCACCTTGGCCTCCCAAACTGCTGGGATTACAGGTGTTAGCCACTGCACCTAGCTTTCTTAATTATATTTTAAAAATCATTTGTCTCCAACTATAGTCAAATTGGGGGTTAAGACTTCAAAACATAAATTTTGAGGGAATTCAGTTCAATCTATAACAAACAACATATAAAATTTGCATTTTATTAGGCTAAATGTAGTTTACTAGTAAGGTAAAAACCATGAGTACTTTTTTCCAGAAAACATATTAATAAATGTAGACTATTTTTGTAAACAGCAAAATTTGAAATATGTGACAGATAGAAGGACTTACAGTTCTGAAGTTATATGTCAAACTTATCTTCTAATACATTATTCTATTCTCCTTATATAGTACTCATATTAGTAAAATACATTTTAAAATTAAAAAGAAAGTATAAATAAAAAGGTTTGTCTTAGAGATTACCTTTCAGATTTAGGATGAAATTCCAAAAGAGAGTCTTAGAATAATTTTTACTACTATTTTGTAAGAGTAACAGTCTAATCACTCCTTAGATTTTATAAACAGCAAATGATTTATTTTGAGGCAATCAATGAGAAATTTTCTTTAAAACTTTATTTGACAAAATCATTTTAATTGATCTTGTAATATTATGAGTTGTGCATTCTTTATTAATTGGTAGGTCAGTTTCTGGGGGTACAAAATGATTACATTTATACAAAATGTAATGCACTAAATAGATAATTTCTTTGGTTTTGCCTCCTGAGTTCAAATTTTTAAGTTGACTTTTTGGCCATAATAATTTTGTGGTTTTAAACTGATCAACAGATGTAATTATTACTGTTAAAATTACCACCATGATATTAGAGGTATTTAATAATTCAAAAATTATTTTTCTTCTATTATATGTATATATCAGTTCATTTTGTTTCTTAGATGTGGCAACAAAAGCATAAGTGACAATGAAAAAGTACATCAATTAAACTTCATCAATGTTAAAAATGTTTGTGCTTCAAAGCACACTATTAAAAAAGCAAAAAGACAACCTATAGGATGGAAAAAAATTGCAAATTATATATCTGACAAAGAACTTGTATCCAGAATACATAGAAAATTATTACGATGATATCATAAAAAACAAAAAGTCTACTTAAAAATGTAAAAATGATTTAAACAGACATTTCTCTAAAAGTATATACAAAATGCCATGAAAGGATGCTCAGAATTGTATTAACTGGATCTCAGAAATGCAGAGCAATTAATTTCATATTCATTAGTCATAACTAAAAAGACAAAACAGATAATTTTAAGTGTGGACTAGGATATGGAGAAATTGAATAGCTCAGATATTGCTGATAAAAATACACATTTATAGATAAGGTCTCCATATGACTAGACAGTTTCACTCATTGAAAAATATTCAATAGAAACAAAAAAATACTACAAGCTTGCAAATGAAAGTTTACAGCAGTATTACATATACTAGCAAAAATTTATAAAGAGCCCAAATATCTGATTTTGCATAAACAAATACAGTACATTCATATAGTAGACTATTATTCCACAATAAAATGGAATGACGTACTGATACATGCTACAACATGGATGTATCTTGAAAACATTATACTCTGTAAAATAAGCCAGATAAAAAAGACTACATATTGTATGATTTAAGTTATATAAAATGTTCAGAATATACAAATCCATAGTGACAGAAAGGGGAGTTGTGGTTGCTAGGAAAAGTGAGCAAAAGGAAAACAAAATGACTGTTAAGAGGTATGGAGACTCTTCTTGGGGGATGTATATTTTCAAAAATTAGGTAGTTATAATGCTTGCATAACTGTGAATGCAATAAAAACAACTAAATTTCATACTTTAAGTGAGTTTATGGTATGTCCATTTTATCTCAATAAAACTATTATAAAAACATGATAACTTAAGAATTTAAACAACGCTCCTTTTTTTTCACTGATGTTCTTAACAATCTATTAATACTTAAATTATGTTTTAGAGGGGGAAATAATAATAGCATGTACATTTGTAGAATAGCAGCTCATTCAATAATAATACAGTTCAAATAAACATACTTTTAACATTCAGAAAACTACTTGTTATTAGACTGTGTCTTAGTTTTAGACTCTGTATTAATAGTAGTAGTACTATAATTAGTATTTTTAGTATTCCTGCTACTAGGTAAATATGATTGTTTTGTGTTATTCAATGAATTAACCAGGATGGCAATTTAATAAAAACATAGTAGGTATTAAATATCACAAATTCACCCAAAATGAGTTGATCTCTATATTTAAGAATAAAGTAACCCAAAACACATATGTAAAATTAATGGGATAGGAAAAGACCAGCATTTAAAAGCATATACTTTGTGAAGTTTGTGGAAAACTGTTTAATATAAGTGATATAGTTAGGTTTTGTGTCTCTACTCAAATCTCATTTTGAATTGGAGTCCCTAGGTGTTTAGTGAGAGACCTGGTGAGAAATGATTGAATTATGGGGGTGGTTTCCCCCATGCTGTTCTCGTGATAGTGAGGGAATTCACACAAGATCCGATGGTTTTATAAATGGTAGTTTTTCCTGCACTCACACACGCTTGTCTCCCTCCTTCCACCTGTGAAGGAGGTGTCTGCTTCACCTTCTGCCCTAATTGTAAGTTTCCTAAGCACCCCCCATTCCTGTGGAACTGTGAGTCAATTTAAATCTGTTTTTTTTTTTTTTCATAAATTACCCAGTTTGGGGCATTTCTTGATAGTAAGTGTGAAAAAAGTCTAATGCCATAAGGCAGATAATTTGTTCTACTATACTATTCCTCATGCTATAACTATTGCCAAATTAACTAACAAAAGAAGAAACTATCACACACTTTCCAACAAATTAAAATTTTCAGGCATCAACTATTAACATGCCAAATTGTAATAAATTTAGGGTTACACAAGGATTAAAAGATTATAAATGCTTTCAAATCAACCTTGTGGGAAATACAATATGACTTTTAAAGAACCTTGGCTTAATATTATAGTGGAATGGACAAGAATAAAGTGTCTTCAATTTGCTTGCTAAAGAAATCTATAATGAGAATGTATCATATCTAAATTAGAAAAAAAATGCCTAAGGGCTATATTAATATTGTGTCATGAGCAATCTTTGCTTGTAACTATCATTCAAAAATTGCCATTAATCAATTACTGCTTTCTTGGGGCATAACATAATTCATTTAAGCATTTGGGATTACTGAAAATAAACCTAATTTTAATTGCTCAATTTTTCATGGGATCAAAAATTGGGACTGTTTTATGAATTGTAAACATATATTCTTAAGGCTAAATTTTTAAGGAAAACGCATACATATCCTTCACTTCAAATGCCAGTTTATGATTAAGGCTGTCACTGAATAGTAAAATGTCACATTCCCATCTTTTCTTCAGTACTCTCTATACCCCTTCTCTATTAATTTATTCATAGAGCTTATCTGTTATATATTTTATTTGTTTATATACTAATTTTTTAACACCACAGTATATGAAATACTTGAGGGAAGGGATTTATTTCACTGGTAAATCCTCTGCATTTGTAACAGTGGCTGTCAATACTCTACATGTATTAAAGTTTTCTGACAGAGGGAGAAGGGAATGGAGGAAGGGAGGAAGTGAGAAAGGAAGTAAAAACTTTCCTTCTCTTAATACATATAAACACATATAGGGCATAATTTTGATACTGATATATTTATCTATATATTTTAACTCAGGTGTAATGTACCCTTTGTATCTTTCTTAATTTCGTTCCACTCTTGTTCCTTAAATTAGCAGTAAGAATTTTGTGTATCTCTTTTCAGTCTACATTTATAGACCTATTCTTAAAAGATGCATGCAATAATGTATATATGTTAAATTATACATCTCTGACATCTTTATAGGACTTATATATTTTCTACTACCTTTTATATTAGACATCTATGCATTTTTATACACATAGATCTGTTTCATCTGTTTCTCAATTTGACTACTATTACATGAGTATATCATATTAATTTATTTATTTCTTCATGATAATTATTTAGTTTAGTTCCAAGTTTGGCTATTAGAGAAAGTAACACTACAATACCCTTCTTTGAACACTTTTCTAGTGTATATGAACAAGAATTACACACATACATACACAAAAACACACACACATATATATATACACACATATATATATAAATGAGCAAGGGAATATATGAATATACATAAATATATATGCATTGATTCAAACAGCACATATAGAAGTTTTCAAGATACAGTAGTGCCAATTCTATCTCCTAAATGTTTATACAAATTTTAATTTTCAAATCAGATTATGAGAGCTCTTATTGTACTACACCATCATCACCAACACTGAGTATTATCATGCTCTAACCCTTTTTTTCCAACTTGACAATGATGACATGATTTAATTTTGATTACTCATATTTTTTGTTGTTGGTGGTGGTGGTGGTAAGTTTTCTAACACCATTTGAAACTCACTGCTTGTTATTGGTCTGCTTAGGGTTTCTAGTTCTTCCTGATTTCAGCTGGGAGGGTCATATCTTTCTAGGAATTTACCATCTACTCTAGGTTTTCTAGTTTATGTGGGTAAAGTTGCTCATAGCAGCCTTGAATGATCTTTTGTATTTCTGTGGTGAAGGTTGTAATATCATCTGTTTTATTTCTAATTGAGCTTATTTGGATCCTCTTTTTTCTTTTCTTGGTTAATAGTGCTAATGGTCTATCAGTTTATCTTTTCAAAGAACCAGCTTTTTGTTTCATTAACATTTTGTATTTTTTGTTTTGTTGTTTAAATTTTATTTAGTTCTGCTCCAGTATTGGTTATTTCTCTTCTTCTACTGGGTTTAAGTTGGTTTGTTCTTATTTTTCTAGTTTGTTGAGGTGTGACTTTAGTTTGTCTGTTTGTGATTTTTCAGACTTTTTGATGTAGGCATTTAGGGCTATGAACTTTCCTCTTAGCACTGCCTTTGCTCTATCCCAGAGGTTTTGATAGATTGTGTTACTATAGTTATTCAGTTTGAGGAACTTTAATTTTCATCTTGATTTCATTGTTGAAATGATCATTCAGGAGCAGATTATTTAATTTCCATGGTTTTGAGGGTTCCTTTTGGAGTGGATTTCCAATTTTATTCCACTGTGGTCTGAAAGAGTCCTTGATATAATTTCAATTTTCTTGAATTTATTGAAACTTTTTTGTGGCCCATCATATGGTCTATCTTGGAGAAAGTTCTGTGTGCTGAATGAATAGAATGTATATTCTGCAGTTGTTGGGTAGAATGTTCCTTAAATATTTGTTAAGTACATTTGTTCCAGGGTATAGTTTAAATTCATTGTTTCTCTGTTGACTTTAGGTCTTGATAATTGGTCTACTACTGTCAATGGGGCATTGAAGTCCCCCATTATTATTGTGTTACCATCTATCTCATTTCTTAGGTTTAGTAGTAATTGTTTTATAAATTTGGGAACTCCATGTTAGGTGCATACATATTTAGAATTGTGATATTTTCCTGTTGCACAAGGTCTTTTATCATTATATAATGTTCCTCTCTGTCTTTTTTTAACTGCTGTTGCTTTAAAGTTTGTTTTGTCTGGTATAAGAATAGCTACTCCTGATTACTTGTGGTGTCCATTTGCATGGAATGTCTTTTTCTATTCCTTTACCTTTAGTTTATGTGAGTCCTTATGTGTTAGGTAAGTCTTTTGAAGGCAGCAGACACTTGGTTGGTGAATTCTTATCTATTCAGCAATTGTGTGTCTTTTAAGTGGAGCATTAGGCCATTTATATTCAATATTAGTTTTGAGATGCGAGGTGCTATTCAATGCATCATACTATTTGTTGCCTGTATACCTTGGTGGGTTTTTCTTGTATTTTTGTTTTATAGGTCCTGTGAGATTTATGCTTTAAAGAGGCTCTATTTTGATTTGTTTCCAGAATTTGTTTCAAGATTTAGAGCTCTCTTTAGCAGTTCTTATAGTGCTGGCTTGGTAGTGATGAGTTCTCTCAGCACTGAAAAACACTGTATCTTTCCTTCATTTAAGAAGCTTAGTTTCACTAAATAACAAAATTCTCAGCTGATAATTTGTTTTGTTTAAGGAGGCTGAAGAAATTAGGAGGCCTCAGTTCCTTCTAGCTTATAAGGTTTCTGCAGAGAAATCTGCTGTTAATCTGATACGTTTTATTTTATAGGTTACCTGGTGCTTTTGTCTCATAGCTCTTAAGATTCTTTCCTTTGTCATGACTTTAGATAACCTGATGACAATGTGCCTATGTGATAAGCTTTTTGTAATGAATTTTCTAGGTGTTCTTTGAGCTTCTTGTATTTGGATGTCTAGATCTCTAACAAGGCCAGACAAGATTTCCTTTGTTTCCCTAAATGTTTTCCAAAGATTTAGAGTTCTCTTCTTCCTCAAGAACACCAATTATTCTTAGGTTTGGTCATTTCATATCATCAAAACTTCTTGTAGTGTTTGCTCATTTTTAAAAAAAAAAATATTTTTTCTTTCTCTTTGTTGGTTTGGGTTAATTGGAAACCTTGAATTCAAGTTCTGAAGTTCTTCTGCTTGTTCAATTATATTGCTGAGACTTTCCAGCACATTTTGCATTTCTCTAAGTGTGTCCTTTACTTCCTGAAGTTGTGATTTGTTTTTTATTTATGCTACCTATTTCACTGAAGATTTCTTTGCTGATATCTTGTATCATTATTTTTCTAAAATTGGACTTTACTTTTCCCTGGTGTCCCCTTAATTAACTTAATAATCGACCTTCTGAATTCTTTTTCAGGTAAATTTGTTTGGATCCATTGCTGATGAGCTAGTGTGATTTTTAGGGGGTGGTAAAGAACCTCGCTTTATCATGTTACCAGAATTGCTTTTCTGCTTCCTTCTCATTTGGATAGGCTATGTCAGAGGGAAGATCTGAGGCTCAAGTCTGCTGTTCAGATATTTTTTGTCCCATGGGGTGTTCCCTTGTTTATTGCTCTACCCCTTTTCCTAAGGATGTGACTTTCTGAAAGACAAACCATCAAAGTATTTTTCTCTTCTGGATCTAGTTACCCAGCAGGGCTACCAAACTCTAGGCTGGTACCGGGACTTGTCTTCACAGAGCCCTGTGATGTGAATCATCTTAAGGTCTCTCAGCTGTGGGTACCAGCACCTGCTCCAGTGGAGCTGGCAAGGGAGTGAAACAAACTCTGTGAAGGTCCTTAGTTGTAGATGTTTCATTCACTAATTTTGTGCTGGTTGGTGCTTTCAAGAGAGCATCAGCTATGGTAGTATAGGGAGAATCAGGTGGTAGGTCGGGCCCTAGAACACCCAAGAGAATATGCTCTTTATCTTCAGCTACCAGGATGGACAGGAAAGGACCATCGTGTGGGGTGGGAGCAGGGTTAGGCATGTCTGAGCTCAGACTCTCCTCAGACCAGGCTTATTGCGGCTGCTGTGGGGGATGCAGTTCTGGTTTGAAGCTCAATGGAGTTATGTTCCTGGTAAGATTATAGCTGCCTCTGCTGTGTCATGCAGGTTGTGAGGGAAGTGGGAGAAAGCCAGCAGTTACAGGCCTCACCTAGCTCCCACGCAACCAAAAAGTTCAGAGCCTTTTGTGCCTCCCTGCCTGCCTGTTGAGTCTGCACACAGGATTTATGCCGCCCTCTCCTGAGTTCCGGCCAGGAGACTTTGTGTTCAGGTGGAATTGTTACAAAGTTCAGCCAGAGGTTTTCTTTCCTCTATGGTCTTTTCCCAGTTCCTCTGGCAGCCTTCCCCAAGGACTCCCATGACACAAGTTAAAAATGGCTTCCCTCTGAACCCAGAGAGCCCACAGGGCTTTTTCTACTTCTTCCTCTACCCCTCTATTTTGCTTGGCTCTCTAACCTGACTCAGCCAGAGGTAAGGTCAAATTGTTCTCCTGTGATCTAGACCTTCAGGTGCCCCAGTGAGGAAGTGTGTTCAGGGGCAGATGATTCCCCTTTTCCACTGTCACAGCTTGGGCACTCCCAGTATTTGGGCTGTCTCTCAGGTCCTGTGGGAGCAATCTGCTTCCTTTAGAGGGTCTGTGGATAATCTTGGCTTTCCTGGTATATTCCTGCAGTAGTTCCGGAGCAAGTTTGTAATGCGGGTTGCCACCCACTACTCTGGTGGAGCTGCAAGCTAGTTCTACCTCCTAGCATCTTCCTCCAGAGCTTCCAAAGTATAGATTCTTTATAAACCACATAGATGTTTATGTCCATGAACCTAACATAAAATAAACTCAATGAGTTCTGTCTGTAGATGGTTATAAGTATAACTAGCATGCTTAAATCCTGCCTTGTCATTTCCTAAAATTGCCAAGTTAATAAGGGTTCTTTGCCTAGAGGACGAATTTGGGTGGTTTTTCCTTATTAAGCCTGCAGAGGTTATAGGCAATAAATTGCCAACATGAAATAAATTCATTGTTCATTTATTTAGTAGATATGATCAATATTGAAGTCTATATTAATGATACAAATAACTGCACTTAGCCACAAATAATGTGAGTATCTAAGTCTTTGTGCAAATCAGATGAGTATATAAGCATCTTAAAGTTTTGTATTAAGAAAGTATTTTTTAAAGTAGTATAAAATTATAACTTCATAAATTACCAGAATTAACTGTAAAGCAAAATCTAACATTGTTTTAAGTCAATTTTTGAGGTACAGCTGACACATATGTAGATTTGTTATATGAGTATATTGTATCCAGGTAGTACTTGTAGCACCCAAATAGGCAGTTTTTAAACTACACCCCTCCTCTAGTAATTCACAGTGTCTAGAGTTCTCATGTTTCTGTCTATGTGTGCTCAGTGTTTAGCTCTCACTCATTAGTGAGAACATGTGGTATTTAGTTGTGTATTCCTGTGTTAATTTAGTAAGGTTTTTGGCTTCCAGCTCCATTCATGTTTCTGCAAAGGACATGATTTCATTCTTTTTTATGGTTGTGTAGTATTCCATGGTATGTATCTACCACATTGCCTTTATCTAATCTGTCATTTATGGGCACCTAGATTGATTTCATGTCTTTGTTATTGTGAATAGCACTGCAATGAATGTAAAACTGCATGTGTCTTTTTGGTATGATGATCTATTTTCCTTTGGGCATATACCCAGTAATAGGATGTTGGGTCAAATGGTAGCTCTGTTTTAAGTTATTTGAGAAATCTCCAGATTGCTTTCCACCATAGCCGAACTGATTTATATAAATGTTTCCTGTCCTCCACAGCCTTGCCAGAATCTGTTGTTTTTTGACTTTTTAACAATAGCCATTCTGATTGGTGTGAGATGGTGGTGGCTGCAGCGGTCCATGTATACAGGCCTCTGAAAAGACATCAGCTGCAGTGGGGAAGGTGCATGCTCCTTGGGCCCTGTAGGAGCCAGGAACTGGTGGGAGCCCTGCACCCTACCAAGTTGGTGAGGTGGGAGCCCCACACCCCCAGGCATAGCTGGAGCTGCCCAGCCATACCTCTACACCTAGACATCCTTGTGCTCTCAGGTGCCCTGGAAGCCCCTGCTCCTGCAGGCTTGAAAAGGGTCTGCTCTCACTCCCTGTTCTTGCCCCATTCTCAGCACCTGCTCTAGTGTGCAGCAAAGTTGTGGCCAAGGCCAGGTACTGTCACGACCCAACCACGTGTGTGCACGCTCTAGGCAGCATTGACATGCCAGCCCCCTGACACCTCAGCTCCCTCTGGACTTTGTGTGCCAATGAATATAAGAGGGAGGATGAGGGGGAGGTGAGGGTGGTTACGTGTGAGCCTGCAGGCTCCCCTCAGCATGAACAATCTGGGTGTTGTGAATGGTATGTTGATGGTGGGAGACAGACAGGGTCCTGGACAGAAAGGGGCAGGTTCCCAATGAAATCCCACCTTCAAACCAGGGACAGACTGAAGCCTGGGGCCCTGGCTGCTAATTCTGAGTGGAGTCTGCAGCCTGGAGTGAGTACTTATTGTGCTTTTTCCAGGCCCACTCATGGCCACCCATGGACCCGTCAGTATGCATTTCCTTCCTTCTGAGCCCATAAAAACCCAGGATTCAGACAGACTCACACAGATATTGGGACTACTACTACAAGACACCTTGTATGTCTCTCTTTGAGAATGTCTGTTCAGATTCTTTGCCCATTTTTAAATGGGATTAATTGGTTTCTGCTTGGTGATGTAAGTTTCTTATAGATTCTAAATATTAGCACAGTCCAACTATTGATTGGTAGAAAAACCAAGAAGCTGCACTGAAACTAAGGATTTTAGTAGTTAGCCATCCAAAGCAGAAAACAGTAAATCCTGTTCAAAAGCCTGAGGAATCACTGATAATTTGCATATTATGGGTAAGTATGCAATTCACTTTATTCATTTAAATTTTGATTGTCCTATAAATTAGTATTTATCTTGTATATTTCCTAAATCTGTTTATTAAAAATAATCATGGAACTACCTTTCTAACAATGAAAAACTTAGTTATGCATTGGATTTTTTTTTTTGAAAGGTCCTTGCAGCCCTCTTTCAGAAGGTATAAAGGCTGCTAATTTCTGACTAAAAATAAAAATAAGCACTGGGGCTGTCTTGTGGACAAGCGCAGCTATTTTTTTAAATGTAAACTTCAACTTAATTAACTATGCATTTGAAAATCACAGAATATGGCAATTGAATGTTGATATATATCCACAAAGTTTCTGTGGAGTATCTCTAATCACTTTATTCTTTATCTACAGCAGCATGAGACCTTTGCTTTCTCCTGAGTGTGCATAATTCCAGCCTTTCCAGCCTTGTATACTCATTGAATAAAAATACATATAGCTCTAGTGTTAATAGCTTTACTCTCAAACTCCTAGATAGTTTTCAAAGTAACTAAATAGAATTAAGTATAAATTTTGGATTTATATAGGTAAGAAAAAGATTTATGTTAACTAAGAGCAAGGTTAGTGTTTAGAATATGTGAAAAAGTTCTGTACTTATCTTTAGAAAAACTAAACAATATTTTTAGTTTATTGATCTTTCTTTCTTTCCTTCCTTCCTTCTGTTTTTCTCTCTTTCTCTCCCACTTATTTAGGCTATATGTTGAATGAGTTATTTCAGTAAATACATTTAAAATTACTTAGGAATTACACTATAATTTTCTGTCTTCTTATATTATGCAGAATTAAACATAATAGGTGAATCAAGACTTGTTTATTTTTACACCAGGAATGGCATTTTTGTTGTTAATATTATACTAACTCTTAATAAGGAATTTGATTTCCTCAAATTGATGAGGAAATTGCTGATTATATGCGGTTTCTATATTTAGTAAAAATGAATATTAATATTATAAAATGATGAATTGCTAATATAGGACATTGAGCTTGCAATCAACCATAAAATATCCCTCCTATAAAAGACAAGAATTTACAGCAATAATTATAGAACTCAATTCCATTTCTAATGTCATGTATAACAAAGGAGTAGGAATTCAATAGCCCTTTATAGTAAGAAATAATAATTTTTAAAAAATGCTCATGTCATTATTTTGGTGAAATATTTAACTGTGAGATCATTATCAGAATTTTATTTTAAAATATATTTCAGAAGTGAGAAAAATAAGACAAATATGTGCCTGCTTTGTGGTACAAGAAAAATATCTGTTGAAAAATGTTATTTAATTAATTAAATGTATAAATGTCATTCTTGTTTCAGAACAATAAGTAGTCAAGTAATGTTAAATTCATCTACATTTCTGTCATAATATATTAATGTTTTCAATTGTTTTTCTTTAACAGTAACAGAATATCACTTTTTGAAAGAAATTATATTTAAAAATATTAGAAACACCAATCTTAACAGGGAGATGATTTTTTTTTAACTGTCCTTAAGGAAAAGTTCTAAGCTTATGCTAGAAAAGTATGATATATACAACTAGGTGGGATATAAATTCAATCCAATAAAACATTTTTAAAATAGAGATATTAGATTATATACATTTAAATATCTTCATCTCTCAAATTTAAAACATAAAATTAAAAAATGACAACATTTATGAAAAAATGTTAATGCTCCTGATATTTATATAAAGCACTCTTATGCACTTCAGATCCTACCCTATCTCCTGGTTCTTTGGCCATGTATTTCAGCCCAGTTATTGCTACAGTAGCTTTGTTGCCTACTCTAATTTTATTGAGTGAGGCTCCCACCAAGGCCTAACCCATATAATTTTTACTTCCAAAGCTGGGACTTCCCTATTGACCTTGAGGTATGAAATATCTCAACTCATTCTTAAGCAACTTAAATTTCTGATTCAATTAAATTCTAAGCATGCAAACTTTTGACTAATGGGATTCAGAAGCCAACATATAGAGAGACCATTCTTCTCTGTCTTTGCTGAGATGCATCCATTTTAACACTACTCCGAAGGATGTCATGAGATTAAGTAGGCAGTATATTTTAAAGCCAAGAGATAACTATTTTTGCATTGTGTCTCCTTTCATTCCCCATTCCTCACTTCTGCTGCCCTATATTTATACTTTTTCAAAAATTAGTATCAGATATACCTTTGACTCAGGTTCTGCTTTCTTGGAATTCACACTAAAGCAATATGTAAACAACAAAAAAAAGTAAGTAAAAAAAACAGAGATAAATTATATAATGTAAAAATGGCCAAACAATGTAAATCATAATTCACAAACCAAAACATGCAATGGGAAAATAAAAAAAAAAAAACTCATTATTTAGAAATGCAAAGTACAATGTGATCTCTGCAAATTCAACTTATTAAAACTCTTGAGAGCATCAGATGTTGCTGAATTTGAGGACGAAATCACAAAGAGTGAAATAAAACAGAAATGGTAAAAGATCTGGTCTTCAAAAAATAATGAGAAAGTAGTGAGTGATTATTGTAGGACAAGTATTTTTCTCAGTGTTTTGCATATATTAGTTAATTTAATCCTTCAAAAACTCTACTGTGAATATTATTGCTGCCATATTCAGCTAAAGTGTGAAGGACCTGTGGTAAAGTTAAAATTCAAACTCAACACTCTCACTTCAGAAGACCTGATTTTTACTGCTCACTCTCCTGCTTATTGTGCATTACAGATACTATGGAAAGTTTAATATATATAGATGTACTTTCAATTCTGGGCATCTTCCTAATGCTGACCTCAGTGCTTAGGCTTCAGAACTCAAGGCAACTATTTTGAGCTCAAAATGTCCAAATATCCTGTCTAAAAACAGGGTTAATTCATCCTTGCTTGTGCCATGGATTTCTTTGGTAGTCTGTTGAAACCTATAGGCCCATTTTGACTCATACATAGTTTTAAGTCAATAAAAATATATAATATTATTAACAAAAATAATTTTATTTAAATGTGGTTTGCAAAATGGAAAAGGGGGAATTTGTGATGTGGAAATGTATATGCTTCTTTAACAAGATCTTGTGTTGGTTCTAGTAACTATTTTACTTTCAAAGTAAGGATCCGCTGGATGCAGTGGCTCATGCCGGTAATGCCAGTACATTTGGAGGCCAAGACAGGTGGATCACCTGAGGTCAGAGTTCGAGACCAGCCTGGCCAACATGGTGAAATCCCATCTCTACTA
Organism: Plecturocebus donacophilus; assembly: GCA_004027715.1. Taxonomy (NCBI): domain Eukaryota; kingdom Metazoa; phylum Chordata; class Mammalia; order Primates; family Pitheciidae; genus Plecturocebus; species Plecturocebus donacophilus. The sequence continues at coordinate 200,851 of PVKP010000267.1, read as the reverse complement.
AAAATACAAAAAAGTTAGCTGGGTGTGGTGGTGTGCACTAGTAATCTCAGCTACTCTGGAGGCTGAGGCAGGAGAATCGCTTGAAGATAGGAGGCAGAGGTTGCAGTGAGCTCAGATCGCACCATTGCACTCCAGTCTGGGCAACAAGAGCAAAACTCCGTCTGAAGAAAAAAAAAAAATAGGATAACTCATTATCCCTGATTTAGAGCCTCTGCCAAAGGTTTTATAAGACCTAGTTTTTAGAATAGTGATTGGCACTCCTTTTCAAGTGTCTCCTGAAACAGAAGACTATGGTCTAGTCACAGCAGTAGCTTCAACTACTTTGTAATCAACTAAAAACATGTACATCACTTCTTGTTAATACTCAACAATTGCCAAAGATGTATGACCAATAAGTTATTATGTCTCACTTTTATAGCTTCTTGTCAGTATACCTTCTTGTTGTACCTTCTCGTTTACAATCCAAATTTCTATTGTTTTTCACTTACACTCCAACATTTAATGTGCTCTGGAACATTCATATCTGCAACCTCTTTCAGTAAGTATTCCATTTGCCTGTCTATATTTTATAAAAAATGGTATCTCAGGTAAAATGTGTGGTTTCCTTAATTATATTGCAGCTGCTATATAAATCCTTACTTCTTTATGGCTCAGGCCATAAAACTTCATCACTGTCTACCTTAAAAAAATGTTGTCATATATGAACATCTGTTTCTCAATGAAAGTATTTTAGAACAACAAACTAGATGATATGTGGACCCTTCTGTTAATATCTTGTCTCTTAAGGGCAAGCAATAGCAAATAAAATTAACTTAACTTCTCCTTAAATATTCATTTTCTTAGCCATACTCTGGTAATTGCCTTCACCCTGGACAATTCTACATCTGTAAAATTAAATTTAAACGGCCCACTATTTGAGAAAAAATTTTGATTATTCTACTTTACTTAGCCTCTGTTCTTGTAGTCATTAATCAGTTGTTTATTTCTGATATTCTCTCCAGCAATAGTTTTTCATTTTTCTAGTTAGGTGGTCAGAAGCATAGTTGATCTGAAGAGAGAGCTAAGATGCAAGGTGTCACCACAGTCAATTAAAACTACAAGTCAAAATGAAAGTAACAGTCAATATTTTAATTACTCGTGGTGATAAACTACACAAAGTACTAACTCTTCTCAGTTCAAATTTCCACCACGGAATGGTACTGGTAGGAAGGGTCATCACACTGCTATGGGATCCCTGAAAGACTCCTGGAGAGAAGGTGGAGAGGGTTAGGTGTAGAAAAGTACTGAGTACCAAGTCAGAGTGGAAAGTATTGTTTTCATAGTTTCTACCCCCTCTCCCTGATAAGGAGGTCTCAAAAATAGTGCCCAAAGAAGGCCTTAGCCAAATTCCTGAGATAAAAAGTCCTTCTGATGAAAATATCTGGGCGAGGGAAGCAAGAATGCATAAGAGTATGGCTGGTTAGGGGGCCTGAGTTCCTAATGCTAACCCCATAGCTACTTCAAAGTATTGGAAGTTTACAAAGTTTGTTTGTAGGTGGCAGCTTTTCCTCAAGATGCCTGTTAGGTAAAGTCTTTGTCATTGACCATGGTCAGCCATGAAAAAAAATCACTTTTTTTTTTTCCAGGAGCTCAAGTCCATTTTGTTCCTCAAGACTCCAGTCTGCTCTTCAACACTATTGCAAAAATAGTCTTCAGTTGCTCAAACATCTGTTATTATGACTGTTGACTTCTTTTTCAGTAGATAATATGTATTATTTATTTAAATGTGTTAAAAGAAGACATGATAAGAACAAATAATTTATTTTCTACAAAAATATTTCAAACCACTCTTACTCCATATGCAATCTGCTTATTGTCTCGTCTTAAAAGGTAAGAATTGTCCTTTGCCACTTCTACAATGTTTATCTCCTCCATACTTTGAATCCCATCTCTTCCCAAATTTAAGAAACATAACTCAGTAATTCCTGCCCTTTTCTGTAAAACTGCAGCCCTTCTCTCCTGTTTTCTTTTTAAGCTTGCTCAAGTTTATTCTATTACAATATTATAACAAAAATAATTACTTCATTTCAACTTACTTCCTCAGAGACTGTCTCTTTTTGCTCCTCTTTATCACTTCCTTATTCATAAAAATTAATTAAAATTTACTTTCTCATCTTCTGTTCAGTCCTAAAGCCACATGTATTAGTCTATTCTCATACTGCAATAAAGAGACTACCTGAGTCTGGGTAATTTACAAAGAAAGGAGGTGTAATTGACTCACAGTACTGCATGTCTGGGAGGCCTCAGGAAACTTACAATAAGGGCAGAAGGCAAAGGGGAAGCAGGCACATCTTATATGGTGGCAGGAAAGAAAAAATGAGGAAGTGCCACAATTTAACCATCAGTTCTTGTGAGAACTCACTAAATATCATGAGAACAGCATGGGGAAAACTGCCCCCATGATCTAGTCACCTTCCAACAGGTTTCTTCCTTGAAACATGGGGATTACAATTCAAGATGAGATTTGGGTGGGGACACAGAGACAAATCATATTACTGCACTTAGACATCTGTATCACCTCTACACTGAAACTACATTTATCACTGTCATCAAGAACCAACTCATTTTTATATTCAGCTTTTATTTCTTAGGTATCTTAATATTTACTGGTGAATATAGCTTTTGACACTGTCAATCAATTCAATTTGCCTTAAAACACTATCTTTTCTTGACTTTCATAATTTCTCAACACCTGACTTTGTTTCTACTTCTTTTACTTTTTTCTTCCTCTTTTGCTTTAATGGTTTCTCTTATTCTGCTCATCCTTTAAAATTAATTGAACTACCTACAGGAAATCTTCATTGCAATGTCCCTTGGGTACCCACATCTCAGGTGGTCAAACAGATCTTGCCACATATTTACTGCAACACTGTTCCTCTTATTTTCCTTATCTCAATGAATGGAGAAATTTAAATGTGGATGACTTGGTTATTATCTTAGTCTGCTTGTGCTACTGTAATAAAATACCTGAGACTAGGTAGTTTACAAAGAAAAGAAATTTCTTTCTTGCTGCTCTGGTGCTGGGAATTCCATAAAATGTCAGCATCTGGTGAGGGCTTTCTTGCTGTGTCTTCATATGGTAGAAGTTGGAAAAAGAAGAGGGCCAAATGCCACATGAAGCATCTTATTTAAGGGCCTTCATCCCATTCACAAAGGAAGAGCACTCACAGCCAAATCATCTTTTAAAGGACTCCACTATTAATACTACCACATTGGCAACTGAATTTTGGAGGAGACAAAAACCATGACAGTTATTATTCTTGGCCTTCTCACTTTCTTATCAAAACACATGTACATTAAAATCTTGTTGATTATGCACATGCATCTCTCTCTTTATTTTTTAGTATTTAGGGAAAAAAGACAACCTTCATGCATATGTATTAAATTCGTGCTAGATACTTTGATGTTTAAAATGCAAAGTCATGGTCTTTGATAAAAACCTTTAAAACAATATTTATTCATTCAAATACATTTTGTATGACATGAATACAAATAGATAATGGCATAGTTCTTATAGTTATAAAAGACATAGAGCCCATCTTATTTTAAAGTCACCTTTTAAAGGATTCTTTAATTCTTTAACTGCACTTAAGTGGTTGAAGATGGGTGACGAGTCATTCTTCACTTGTATATTTAAATTATATTTAAAATATAAAAATAAATTATAATATCCTTAAGTTAATATTACCTCTTTACTAGATTAACATGTTTCTTTTATTTATAATGTAGCCATATTTAATATAGCTAACTATTGTTTTGCAAGTATGATGTAGAAAACTAGACCAAATTAAAATAAATCTTCCATTGTATCCATAAAATTTAAATCTGACCATGTGTGTCCATCTGTTTTGTATTGCTATAAAAGAATACCTGACACTGGGTAATTGATAAAGAAAAGAGGTTTAATTAGCTCACAGTTCTTCAGGCTGTACAGGAAGTGTGGTGCCAACATCTGCTTCTGATGAGGGTCTCAGGAATCTTACACTCATAGTAAAAGGCAAAGTAGAAGCTGATGTATCACATGGCAAAAGCAGGAAAAAGGGGTGGGAGATGTGACACACTCTTTATAAACAATCAGAACTTGGATGAACTCACTCAGAAAGAACTCAGTCATCCCCAAGGGTATGGTACTAATCCATTCATAAGAGATCCACACCCATGACCCAAACAGCTCCCATTGGGCCCAACTCCAACACTGGAAGTCACATTTCAACATGTGATTAAGAAGGAACAAAATATGAACCCTGTTATTCGACGCCTGCCCTGCCAAATTTCATGTCTTTTTAATTTCAAAATAAAATTATCCCTTATTAATAGTTCCCCAAAGTCTCAAATAGGTCCAGCATCCCTCAGAAGTTCCAAAGTTCAAAGTCTCTTCTGAGATAGGCAAGTTTTTTTTTTTTCCATCTATGAGCTTGTAAAATAACAGACAAGTTATTTACCTCTGAGATACACTGTTAGTGCAGGCATTGTATACACATTCCCATTAAAAAAGGAAGGAATAGGCCAAGAGAATAAATGGGCTATAGGACCTATGCAAATCTGAAACCCAGAAGGGCACTAATTAAATCTTAAAGCCACCAAATAATCCTTGCCTCTGTGTCCCACATCCTGGTGCAATGGGTGGGCTCTCAAGCCTTGGGAGCTCTGCTCCTGTGGCTTTGCAGAGTGCAACTGTAGCTGCTCTCATAGATTGCAGTTCAGTGCCTGTGGCTTTTTCAGGCTCCAGATGCAAGCCACTGCCGGCTCTACTATTCTGAGGTGCAGAGGGCAGTGGCCCCCTTAATAATGTGATTATTAAAATTCAAGGTGATATTTGGGTGGGGACACAGAGCCAAAACATATCAACCTCCCACTCAGCCCAGCTCCAACGCTGGAGGTCATATTTCAATATGAGATTTAGAGGGGACAAAATAGCCAAACTATATTGCCATGTGTTTCCCATGCTTATATCTTGCAGTAACTTCCCATTATATATAGAAGAGATTGGTGACTGTTTCTGTAAGGATCAGGTAGTAGATATCTTAGGCTTTATGGAGCATACAGTCTTTGTCACAAACATTTAATTCTGTTGTAGCATAAACACAGTCATAGCCAATACTACCATGAAAGAATATGGCTGCATTCCAATGAAACTTTATTTGCAAAAAAGGTGGCAGGGAAGATTTGACAACCTCTAACAAATAGTGGGAAAAATCCATAATCTTAGGAATGCTTTACTAAACACTTTGGTACCTGCCCAACCTACAGAACCTGCAGAATTCATTCACAGTTACCACTAGTCTCTGCTTCTGATTGTAATAGCCTAGACAATTTTAACAGCTTTGGTACCAATTTTCTGTGTCAGGCTCATCTTGCATTGCTATAAATAAATACCAGACTTTGAGTAACTGTTAAAGAAAGAGGTTTTATAGGCTCACAGTTCTGCAGGTTGTACAAGAATTCTGGTACTATCATCTGCTTTTTATGAAGGACTCAGAAAGCTTAAAATTATTGCAGAAGGTGAAGAGGGAGCTGGTATATTAGTTTTCCTTTAAAGGCACTATGATGGCGGATCTCTAAGACCATTTCATGTTCAATGATTCACTAGATGGAATCACAGAACTCAGCAGAGCTCTTATACTCTCAAAGTTATAGTTTACTACAACGAATGGGTACAAGTTAAAATCTGCAACAGAGGCCAGACGCAGTGGCTCATGCCTGTAATCCCAGCACTTTGGGAGGCTAAGGTTAGGGGTATCACAAGGTCAGCAGTTTGAAACCAGCCTGGCCAATACGGTGAAATCCCATCTCTACTAAAAATACAAAAATTAGTCGGGTGTGGTGGCATGAGCCTGTAGTCCCAGGTACTCCGAGGCTGAGGAAGGAGAACTACTCAAACCCAGGAGGCAGAGGTTTCAATGAGCCAAGGTCGCACCACTGCACTCCAGCTTGGGCAACAGAGCAAGACTCTGTCTCAAAAAACAAAAAATCTGCAACAGAAAAAGATGAATAGTACAGACTCTGGGAGAGACCAGGTGCAAGCTTCCAATTGTCCTCTACCAGTAAAATCATATAAAGAATGCTAATTCTTCTAGCAACAATGTGTACAAATATGCATGAATTATTGACAGAAATGGAAGCTCACAAAAGCATTCTTGTCCACATTTTTTGGGGGGTGGGATTGGTCATGTAGAGATGGGTGACTTCCTGAATGTCTAATCTTAGTTAATCAATCTTCAGCCACTCACAAGTTCAAACTACTACTGTGTGGCTCAAGTCTCAAACAAAATTCACATTTTTAGCATAAATTATCTGGCATGGCCCAAAGTCTTAGGTAAACAAAGACATTGTTAACAGGCATAATAGACTAAGACATTCGACATTGTTTTCTAGATGCTGGAAACATGTTTGACTTTATATTGGAATGTACGGGTAGATTTTGGACAACTCTGATCTAATAAATAAATCTTTTACTGTATAAGTACCCAAAGATTTCTTACCTTTGTTTCTTTGATCACTGAAATGCCTTTTTGCTTATTCCATTCTCTGAAGAGATGTAAATGTGCCACTTACTCTAAACTCCTCTTAGGATGATCATTTTCTTAATCACCTTTGTCTCCCTATTGCATGTATAGTGCCAAAAATGTAGTAGAGGCTTAATAAGTGCTTTTAAAAAATGAGCAAAAATAAATATGAAATGTATTCTTGCTTTTGTAAATTAATATTGGCCACGAATTATATATTGAAATGCATCACTAAATAACATAGAAATAACTACTCCTTGTAGTCAACAATTGGGTAGCTCACAGGAAAGATCAACCTAATAATTAATTATGAAAAGTAAAGCAGGTGGTATGGGATATCATTAAGAAGAAATGTAATTGAAATTTATTTTAAAAACTTTCAAGCATTGTTCCTGTAAATTTCATATTGTACCAATAGATTAAAGATCTATAAGCTATACACCTCTATCTAAATCTGATTTGCCGCAGTTTTTGGTAAATAAAAGTTTATGGGGACACATAATATCTTCATTCTTCTTTCACACTAAGTGGCAAAGTTGAATAATTGCAAGGAGACAGTAGTCCACATGGCCCTCTAACACTAGAATATTTTCAATCTGGACTTTTACTGAGAACGTTTTATAAACTCTTCCCAAGATAAATAAAAAGTTTACAACCATAATCTCAAAAATCAAAACATATAGTTTGAGTATTTGGATTGGTTCCACTTCTAAGGTAATTATGTTTAATGTTGTTGGGTATTAAAATGAAAATCCCCACTTAGTCTATTAAAAAATTCTGAAGAAATAATTGCTCATGTTGAAAGTCATTCATACATATTTATGTCAGAATTTCTATATCATATTCTCTTTCTTCCATGATTTTCAAGTGGTTAATTTCTAAATACATTGCCTTATAGATTCCTCTTTATGTGGTACAAGTATTACCTTTTTCCTAAAAAAATCTAAAGTTATAAAAACTGACGTTTTTATAATATCGATATTATTTCCATTTTGATTATATTAGTATTATTTTCTGCTTAATGCATACCTAGTGATGAAGAAATGGTACATTTTTTTCTCCCACTGGATACAGTTTTTTCATCCATAGCCATTACACTGGGCCAAGAGTGCTAAGTGCTTTGAAGTTGTTTCAGATCTGGCACTGAAGAGGCTATTTTCTGTGACAGTTTTTCCTTAAGTAGAGTTTGGCTGGCTAAGTCAAGGAGATCATACTGAGCTCAGTGTGAAAGGTCCGTACCAAAGGAATTTCAAGCAGCAGGCAGCAAGATGAAGTCCTGGTTGCTTAGCAGTTACTTTCAAACAGAACTAGTAAGAAGGATAGAGAAACATCCCAATACACAGATCATAGATATTCCGAAACACATCTGTCACAAGTCTGAGGAACAAGCACAGATACAGGATGCAGATGTCTGAAAAATGTCGAGTTGTATGCTGTAACAATTAAAACACAATTTAATTCTGGAGGAAATTCAGCTAATGGGCTTTAAAACAAGGCAAATGCTTGGAAACAGGGAGTAAGTTAGGAACCTAGACATGGAAAATGAGGGAGAGGTCAGGACCCAATCACAAGTGATTAGAATCAGCTCCTCGTATTATAATACAAGGTCAGAGTGTAAGCAACTGAACAAAGATTTAATGAAAAAAAAAAACAACAATCTAGATCTCTTTATATTAACTCTTCTTTTTAGCAGATTAGTCACAGAATCTGGAGAATGGCAAAAACATAAGGTGGCATGAAATGCTCCAAAATTCAAAATTAGCATGACACAGAGACAGGGAGCCAAGAAAACCATTGCAACTTATGATTTATCCTCATTTCAAAGGGTTATTTAAGCTCTCTCTGATTGTGAGCCAAGAAACACTCACAAAATGCCCTATTTTTATGCAACATATGTAACATCGACCAATTTCTCTTTCAATTACCTTCTAGTAATTGTTTTCCTTTTCTCTCCAGAATCTAGAAAGAGTTTTATTTCCTTGCTGACTTTGGTTTCTATTTCTATCTCGTACTTACATTTACAGAAGAAAAGAAATATAATGTTATGAATTTACCAGAAAATAAAATTAGAACTATGTCAGCCAAAATTAATGAAGTAAATAACTGTGAAAACAAAGAGATTAGATAGATAAGTTTGCTAGAGTAAACACTAAGTGTTGTTGGTATTCATTTTATCACTCCAATCTGTTGTTATTCAGTATAACATATGCCAGAATAAGAGCTGATCAGGCCTATTAGAAAAATATACACTGTATCAGAGATGTAGTATTACCCATCATAATATTATTACTACTGTGAGTTACTGATTAACCTTAAGGAGTATTTATGTTATAAATGGAAATATAAAAAGGTCCTAAGGAAAAGAATTATAAGTTCAGACAGCTTGAGTTTAGTCCTGGATCTACCACTTAAAAAATTTACTTAATTATTCTTTTCTCTGGGGTCATCTAATCTGAAAAGTGTGGTGAGAATGTAAGTGCCTCCTTAAAAAGGTTTTGGAAATATTTGTTAAATAGGTAAGTTCAAGTAGTGTTCACATGTATGCCTGCAATTAATAAAGTGCCCAGTAAACATTAGCTATAACTTTATATCACAAGAACTGAAGAAAATGTAGATACACATAAAATCCAAAATGTATTTTCATGTAAAAGTCATATTAGTAAAATAATAGTCATCTGTATACTTTAGGAAGTAAGTTGCTAACTTCAAACTGAGATATTAAGTCTTTTCATCTTGAGTGCCATCATCAAAAATTAAAATGCTGGTTGGGCATAGTAGCTCAGACCTGCAAGCCCAGCACTTTGAGAGGCCAAAAAGGGAGACTTTCTCAAGGACAGGAGTTTGAGACCAGCCTGAACAGCATGACAAAATCCCGTCTCTACAAAAAAAAAATACAAAAATTAGCCTGGTGGTGGCTCATGCCTGGAGTCTCAGCTACTCCAGAGGTTAACGCAGGAGGATCGCTTGAGCCCAGGAGGCTGGTCTCAGTGAGCTGTGACTGCGCCACTGCACTCTAGCCTGGGTAACAGAACAAGACCCTGTCTCAAAAACAAAACAAAACAAAAGCAAAAACAAAACAACAACAACAAAAACAAATTAAAATGTTTGTTGTTGGCTGCAAATAACAGAAACTCTAATTCAACCTTTAAAAATTTAAAGAATAAAATAGTGCATAATTCCATATAGTATTACGTGTCAGAGCAACCCAGTTTATTTCTCTGTTTTTAATTATTTCAAGCTTTTCCCTATGATGATTTCCCTCATTGCTATAACATGTCAGGCAGAGAAGCTTGAGCAACATTCTGGGTCTCAGTTTACATGCAGAGTGAGAAAGTGAAACTCTAGTCCTTCCCATCTACCTGGTTCATTCTTGCTTACCTTGCCCATTCACCAACTGGCTTAATCTGCGTGAAGCCCAGGAATTCAGGAGCAGGGAACTGAGGAAGTTACCTTAAATTTGTGCCGTTGTGTAGCATTCAGCAGCGACTGAAATAAAATTAATCTTCATTAGAAACAAAGTAGAGAGGAACAAATATTAGGTAAACAAAACAGTGTCTACTAGTAAAAGAGATATTTCTATCTTATCTCACTGATTTTACTCTATACTGAACATAATTTTAGACAGGAAATTATATACTGGTCGAGTAAAATGTTACTAATCTATTGAAACTTCCATACAGATATATCTCTCCCACCTTTGTTACACGCGTGTGTGCGTGTGTGTGTGTGTTTTAACAAAGTGATAGGCTGCCAGATATAACAATGACAAATGTGTACTTTATCCATAAAGGATTAATGAAAATATGATTTCTCCAATATATATTTTGATTAGGAAAAGAGGCACAGAAGTAGAGACTGAGACGCTCCAAATATTTCTTACAGTGGCTTTGTTATAAAGAAAGAGAAGGATGAATCTGTAGAATAGGAATTTCTGCCTTGGCTAATTCTTGCCACAACTGGCATTCATAGGAAACGTACTTATATGTAGAATTAAATATTCTTTAGCTACCAGTTCTTTCCGATTGTTTTCTAAAGAAACAAATTTGTGGGGAAAGAGCAAGAGAAGCTAAAGTTGGTCAATAATATAGAGACATACATAAATAGAGACATGCCTTTTAGAGACAGTTTTTATGACTTTATTACTATTATTTTCCTTGTTTTGTATTTAAATGTATAAATATGTGTTTGCAACTAAAATATATTTTATTATGTAAAATGATGTTCAATTATATGTTGCTAGTCAGCCTGAGGACAGATTTAATACATATCTAGAATTTAATTAGAGCATATTTAACTCAAAAGTTTTCTCACATTTTTTTTTTGCTTGAAATAATTTTCGTTCTCTGTTAAATTAAAAAGTATATAGTCATAAAGTTGAAAAGGGGGAAAATCACAGTGGTGCTATACAGAATGGATGTTTAGCAGTCTTTATTAATTTAAAGTTTAATCAAGCAAAAAGAGTAAAGACTTTTGAAATGCTAGATTACTTGAAGTATTTCGTTATAAGAATATACTTCAAAATAATAAAGTTAGCAATAAAGAATTCAAAAAGCATCTTCCAGCTGTACATGTTTTTTACATGTGATTATTTGATTTCATTTTTACAAAAATATACCTATTGGATTGAGAGTTTACATTTATGTTTGGATTCAAATTTTGTTTACGTAAGAAAAACAGACTATTTTTTTTGTAGGAAGGCCACTATGACTTGTTGTCTGTTTACTAATTACGGGGCCTGTATATCCTCTATTTTATCCTTCCTTGGGTTTATTGATTATCTTATTGACTTTCTATTTTCAGGTTGTCTGTTCTTTCAGACTACTTTGCACCATTAGCAGAATATTCAATTTATTTTTTATTTCACTTCTCAATATCTGCTTTTGTATTTGACTTTGAAATATAACAAATGTTTTATCATTGAAACAGCGAAAACTTATGATGAGATAAATTTCAGTTTGTTTTTTCTAAAGCAAATGGAATATGACCTGTTTTCACATAAATAATGATACACAAAGTAGCAAATAGTTTATTGTTTATAGAGATAAAAACATATCTATCTATATGATAATATATAGATAGGAAGACATATTTCCTAAAAATTGGAAGGTATTCCCTAAAGTTCTTTAGAGAAGAATATTTTTAGTGTTAGGATTTAATCTTCATCAGTATCTGCTATGGATGAAAAATTTAAAAAGATATAACATTTTATACTTCAATATGTCATTTTTATTTCTGTATAACACAAAAGGAATTATATAAATTATATTTTCTCCAAAATTATTTCTTTGATATTACACTTTCACAGCAAGTTATATGACACAATTCATTAAGTGGGTTTTTTTCTCTCATGACAGTATTTATGATTTAAAAAGCCTGAAAGTTGATTTTAGATTGTCAGAACCTCTCACATAAGATTGTCATATATTTTCACATTAGGCTATATGTAGTCACTATTATAAAACAAAATATATGTGTGAATTATACACATGGATCATATATTATGATCTATTTGTACAGTCTTGTCAAAAAGGTAAAACTAACCAAGAACTTTTTTTTTTTACTTGAGATACATATTTCTACACAGAGAAAATTTATAAAGCTATGTCTTTGAAAGAGATTGGCCTCCTCTAAGTATGCTCAACAACATGTTTCAAAATGGCAATCAGACCATCAGAACTAAATAATGGGAAATGTCAATAGCAAAAAAGATTATATTCTTTAATTCAGGTTTCTTTGATTATAAACTACATGTGGATAAGATTTCTTAATTTGCCTTGGTTTTTGTTTTCTGTTATATTTCTAGTTTCTAAAACTAGTACTTAACCACGGTCTGTTCAAATCAAACTGTGTTTCACTAAATAATTAAACACAAATTAACTGGTGATTAATCTATGCTCTTCAGCCCAAGGTTGCTTCTTTATGCACTGAAGCAAAATTTAAAGAGCGTTTTTAGTTACTTTCCTCGCAATGCTCCCTAATGTTATGAAACAAGTAGTGTGCTTTGTCTTAAGGACAGGATGAATACATTTAGGATGAAAAAGCCAGTAGACTCTTTTTATGGTTTATTTTGATATCCACTATAGAGATAATAGTTTTGAAGGCAAATTTTAATGTTGCATAATTCATATATGTTTGGTTTATGTACATATTCGAAAATGTAGATTCTATATAAGAAAACAGATTGATAACTGTAAAAACTTGAAAAATAGGTTTAATAATGGGGGTCCAAAACGTTACACTACACCTACTAAATATCAAACCATGAAGGACAAGGTGCCATAGACAAAGGGTAGAAAATTATGCAAACTTATTTTTGAGTTAATCCCTTCCCAAATTCTAAGAGCTGGCAGGAGGATGATCTAAGGAGTCTATACTTCTTGAGAAGTGGTCTGATGTAGCAACCCTTGGGTCAAATCCCCAACTCACTAGTGGAAAGGAAGACCATTTAGCACTTAAGAACTAGCGGTATACATAATATCTAGAGAAGTCCTGCATACAGCGTATTGTGTGAGAGGGAGAATAAAAACATAAGTGAAATTGCAAACATAGATTCAATCGGCTGCCCTGGGGCAGACTGCTGAGTTCAGCATACTCCAATGCAGTAGAAGAGGTTTCTCTAAATCTTTGGATGTGCTCTAAAGGAATGAAAGTACAAGTTAGATTAAATAAAGCCCTCGAGGTATTCTGGAATAGGAACAAGGCAGTAACAGAGTACTGTAGTGGGCTGTCTGAGGACATAACAGGTCTGAGGTGTCAAATTGAGTAAGGTACACAGCTTTGAAGATTCAACTGTAAGTAATGCCACTCAGAGATCAGTATAGGCAGAAAATAATTAACAGACTACTTACTTCTTCCCATCTTGAAGTAAATAAAATATGTAAACCCACAAACCCCGGGAGAAATACAAGATAAGTAAGGTAAAGGGAGAGAAACATAAAAACAACCAATTAAACAAGTGGTTATGACTAAAAGAACTCAGTTCCAAATGAAATAACATCAAGGTTATCTTTCCTTAATGGGCAATAGTAATTATTTTGCAGTCAATAACAACCAGATCTCAAGAATTTTACTTAAAGAGATACAAAGATAGATACTTCTTAACACACCTGATTCAGTAAGTGTAAAATTTCACACTCATTAAATTTGTAATATGTTGTTAAAACCTCTGTGAGTCCATATTCCAGTTAAAACTATTCCCTAGTTGCATTTAAGAATATATCAGAATCAACTGGAAAGGTCAGTGAAACACAGATTGCTGGGCTTGCAAAGTTTCTGATTCAGTAGGCCTGAGGTGGAGACTAAGAATTTGCATTTTTAACAAGTTTAATATTTTAAAACAAATTTTCAGGTGATACTGATGCTGCTGGTTTAGAACTTCCTCTTAAACAATTATTGCCTTATCGTATATAACTGTATTATATGCTTTTTGGGTCAGTTGAACTCTGGTTTTATTGTTGTATCCACAATTTCATATACCTTGCTTCATAATCTAACGTGAAAGAAATAAATGAGTTTTTAAAATAGACTAGTACCACATTTATATTTGAAATTGCACTGTTGGGTGGCAGTTCAATTAAAGCAAAATGTGTGAGACCAGTAAAATCTGGTCTTCTGTATGAAACTGTACTCTTAATCTATATACGGGAATTATCACTCACCATTCTCAAGTGGGGGATGACTGATGCCTCATAGTTTTAAAGATTATAACAAAATAAGTATATTGAAAAGTACAACTTGGTGATCTAAAGGTTGCATAATTTTTTTCAATGGATCTTCTAATTTCTTTGAAATCACAAATAAACTATACCATTGTTAAAATCATAGGATGTTGTTTGCATCTGGAATAGTTAAGCGAATATAGCATGGATATATAGCATAATCACGTTATGTAATAAGGTATAACTGATGCTAATAAAAGCAAATGTCTAAAGACCATTTGATAGATTTAGAGAGGTCACATGCTATTTTAACTGTGAATGGGCACCTAAAGAATGTCTTTGTTGCTCTCCTTCCCTTTATTAGTATAGGAAGATAAAGGTATTTCCATTTGGCTGTTATATGTATATTGTTGTTCCACAGTGGGCAGGTTTATGCAAACCTATCCCTAAAAGTCCCAGGAAGCTGAGAGGCCAAAGAAAGGGGATAATATATCCAGTTTCACAGAAGGAAACATTTAATAGAAATTTATGAACACAAGCCATGTCTGTGTCTCAGGTGTCAGCGGTGTAAAATGGTAGCTCCCCACGCCATTACCCCCTCCCCCCGACCCAGTGCTTATATACCATAGGAAAGAGATATAAGTGATTCCAAAGGGATGTGTAGGACAGTGGAAGTATAACATCAAGGTTGTTTTGACCTGAGGGCAGAATGTATAGTAAGTACGTGTTCTTTCACAAGGAAAAATAGATAAACTGGAAATGTCAGAGGTCTTCCTGGAACTGGAGTTAATCAGAAGTCACCAAATTAGCCTCCAGGATAGAATTGCTTCAGCCTCCACAGCTGTGAAATACATTTTACAATTCAGTTACAGAGGTGGGGGCTGAAGATGACTCTGTGTATTAGTGAGGTAAGAGCATACAAATCCTTCTTGGTCTCCAGGGAACTTAAAATCTGGTGTTGTTCACTCTGAAACCCTATGACAATGTTAGCCCAAACAGGAAATCCAACTGATGAATTAAAATATTTTAAAAATGTATTAATTGAACAAAAAATTGTGTCATTATTAATATATTTATTTGGTAAATTAGATTTTTGGTCCCCTTATTAAATAGTCATGTTAGTTTTTCCCTCCTGGATAACTCTACATAATTTGTTTACTTTGATCCGCTTTTCTCATTTTCCATTTCCTAATTTTCTTCCTAAATTACTCACTGTTAGTATGTTTTACTCATGGGT
This sequence comes from Plecturocebus donacophilus, assembly GCA_004027715.1. Taxonomy (NCBI): domain Eukaryota; kingdom Metazoa; phylum Chordata; class Mammalia; order Primates; family Pitheciidae; genus Plecturocebus; species Plecturocebus donacophilus. The sequence continues at coordinate 185,411 of PVKP010000267.1, read as the reverse complement.
CACACAAATATACTGTACATATGTGTGTGTGTGTGTATGTGTGTGTGCACGTGTGTGCATGTGTGTTATATAGAAGGTAATTTTTCAGGCTTTATTCTAAGCATATATAAACTATTTTAATCCTCATAACAAGCCAGTGAATGAGAACATAATGCATAGTGGTTTAAGTACTTTGTTCATGTTCACATGGCTTGTAAACGAAGTAAATAAGATTAAAACTTTGCATTTGGAAAGAGATTCTTAATGCTACCAATAAAATTGAGACTGTTTTTCCCTCTTAAATTTGTAACTAGAGTCATCATGAAGCTATCACCAGTCTTCTCTAAGAACCAGCCAACCCTACTCAGCAAAATGTTCCTTACTATGTCTTTTTCAAATATCTTTTAATCTGTCCTCTGAAATCCATGTTAATGGATTTTCTTCAGGTTCCCTTTCAATGCAAGTATAATATTTTTTATTCTATCTGAAGTATGATGCTACTTTCTCTAAAACTAAAAATTAATCAATATAAACTTTGTTTTTATTCACCTCAGTTCTTCACCTAAACATATACACCTCAATAAATCAGTAGCATATGTCAACACACATTGTGTTATAGAATATGTGTCTATACAGAATAACTTAGAGCTGCAATTTTAAATAACTTTCTTAAGCCATAATTATATTCATCTTCAACCATATTGAATATCTATACATCTTTTGTATGGATAACTACTTCCCATTAATATTTAATTAAATACAAGATAATTCAACATGTGCACTTCCCATTTTATTTTACTGCATTTGGAAATATTTTTGCATCTTCACATTTAATATTCTTTTATTCCTATTTGACATCTTCTCTATTAAGACAAAATATTTTGTTCTATTTTATTTTAGTTCTACAATTTTATTCTCTCTTGCTAATTTCACCTTTCTACATCATTGGTAATACTACTGTTAATCACAGTTTACAATTTCAAAAAACGGTGTTCCATATTTCTTCACTAGTATAAATACAACATGTATAGTTATGTATTACATATTTAGGTCTTACATATAATTAGTTTTATAATTATTTTATTAATATATACATTGGTATATTAATACTGTATTATATATAAATTTTACCTTCTTAATTATTAACATATTTAGTAAATCAGATGTCTGATCCCTTTAATTAAATTCTCAGGGCATGATTCTCTTCCTGGATAACTGCATAATTGTTTACTTGTTTTGGCCTTTCTCATTTTCAATTTTCTAATTTTCTTCCTAACTCACTCACTATTCATATGGCTGACTCAGGAGTTTACCTTTTTTTGACATTTGATAAATGAAATCATGCTCAAAATTCAGACATCAGCCTTTGACTTCCTCAAATTTACTTTGGAGATAACACCTATTTGCACTGTAACATTATTATTTTCAAAAGGTATCAACAATATCTCCCATCACAAACATTCTTCTTCAGCGTATACTTGCCATTTCCCCATCAGGAGAAGAATCTAATAACCCTCTCCTTCAATCTTGGTAAGTTTTTAAATTGCTTTGACCAATAGAATATCAGAGAAGACAGCCATATGTCTTCCAAGACTAAGTCAAAAACAGCTATCAACTTTCACATTTTTCCTTTAGAACATTCACTCTGAGGAAAGCTAGTTGTGATGTAAGAAATCCAATTGTCCTGAGACTACCATGCTGAAGGATTTAACATTATCAGCTCCATTTACCCTCCCAACCTTCTCTGCCTACACATGAGACATGTGAGTGAAGCCATCTTATATCATTCAGACCACTCCAGCCAGTTAAGTACCACTGAGTAATCCCAAATAATGAGGTGAGTGGCAGAAATATTAGGCTATCATTTTTATCTCAAATAAATTGCTTTTATCTCAAACCCTGCCTAAATTTCTGGCCCATAGAATATTTGAAAAGAATTAAATGGTTTTAGTTTAACCATTAAGTTTGAAGTTGTTTACTGTACAACAATATTAACTTGAATATCCACATAGCCTAAAATTCCTAAACTTCTAATAGTTTGCTATTCACAGCCCATCTTTTTCTCGTTATGCTTTTCTGATTTTCAAACGTTGTATTCCAAATACCGGTTAAGCACCGGATACTTTAAATAAAACTAAGAAAGAGGCTCTTTCCTTATATCATATTTGAAAAATACTCAACAAAGCAAATATAAGGATATATTGGTTTAGGTCAGTTTTAGAAATAAAGCTATTTGGTTCTCCTTTTCTCTTTTTCTAAAATCTCTTCCTCTTTCTTTCTCTTTCATTCTTTTTTCTTTCTTTTGCTGTTTCTTTCTTTCTCCTTTTCTCTCTTTTTCTAAAAAAAAAAAAAAAAAAGAAATAAAGCTATTTGGAAAAAATTGGAATTACAATTAATACTCAGTGGAGTCACAGAAGGATTGAAAACACGCATATCACTGCCTAAACCTTGAGATAGAGTTAGAGAAAGTAAGCCAACTATATTAGTTGATGTTAGGCATTTTGTAGACAGACAAATTACAGAGAATAGCATAAATGCATACATTTATATAGGAAATTACAAGTAGATTAATGTTAGTTATGAGTTATGTTAGAGTTGTAACTCATAAAGAGTGATACAAACAATATCATAATAGAAAAAGAGAGAAGCAAAGGAGAGAGAAAGACTAGATCATGGATATCATGGAATATTGGATTTCCTTTTGTAAATAATGGAGTCCCAGATAAGTGTACAGTAATAAATCAGTTACTTGAAAATTATTGGTTATAGACAATCAGTGTTTTTCCTCCCAACTTATTTAGGATAAATACTTTTACAAAATACAAGTGAAATTACAAGCAAAATGAAGGTATATTGGTACATACAATACAAGCCCCTAATTTTTACTAGATCCTACAGACATAAAATGATTTCATCAAATTGTTATAAAATTTCAAAATTCATATCTTCTTTTTTATTGATCCATAAGTACATTCAAGATTTAAACTTAAACATTTGTTGCAGACCTGTAACAGTTTGGGACTGGCATTAGTCCAAGGGTGACACTTCAACTAGAGCTAATGTAAGGGGTCTAAAGAAGAGGGGATGAATAACTGAGATGCTATTGTAATTGACCAGTTGAGAAAGACAGATATATTACTCTATTCCATGATAACTAGAAATAAAAAGGGGTGAGATGATACCAGAATTCTTAAGGAGTTAATATTATGCTCTTGTTTCAGGTACTTTCAAGCTAAATCAAAGATGACCCTTAACTGAGTCTCAGACACAAGATGAAAGTTGTCACTGTAGCTAGTTTTTGATAGGGAACATTAAAAGACATTATGGCAGAAACTTAACTTTTAGAGTCAGCATATTATAGAAGGGAAGGGCAGAAATCTGAAACAACTGCTGGTTTCATACATGACTCACTGGTCATGTGACCTCAGACAAAATTATTGCCTCTCCATAGGTAGCACCCATTCCATAAAAAGAAAACAATAAAAATTATAAATGCTTAATTTTCCAATTGACTACTTGACAGCTTCACCTGCATGCTCTCACAGCAAACTCAAAATATAAATCAAATTATGCATATGTATATATAAAATCAAGAACTACTTTCTAAACAACTATTTTTATTAATGACATTACAATAACCTAAAATAAAAACTAAGCTCCAGATTCTATCACTAAAATAAAATTTTCCTTTGTATATCTATTTCTAAAGTCTTTGCTCTAATTCAGGCATTCTCACTTGTCTGTTGTAATGGTTTCCTAATTTATAGGCAATATATTCTGTCTCAATGACTAAAAAAATTCAGGAATTCATTAATTAGTTAATATAGTTAATAAGGCAATACAATAGGATTTATGAAGAAATATAATTAAAAAGTATTCTTCAAGGAATTCAAATATTAATAGTTAAGATAAAACCAGAAAAATAAGTCAAATCAACTACTTTCCAAAGGTCAACCAATTATTGACTTGTGACTACAGCTTTGGAATCCAGGAATAGATTATTCTAAAATAAAGACTTCATACAGCTTGTGTTGGTTTCTTATTCCTCAATTCCAAACATAGTGATACACTGAAGGCCAGATCTGAACACGCAGCAGATTCTGCAGCATATCAGAGAAGCTTCAAAATTGTAAGACTCAAAGCTTCAATATGGTGACAAGCACATCTGTCCATTAACATGTCTGGAGTAAACCCTCTCCAAGGAAGAGAAGGAAAGTACTCTAGGTTATGAAAACTCTGGAATAAAAGCAAATGCTTCTTGAATAGAGGAGAAAGAATCTTAAGGTTATTATCCTTACAATGTACACAAATGACTCCAGGGGAATTGTTTCTAAATATCCCCAAAGCATTATCTCTAACTTCCAGGAGACATCTGCCATTTAATAATACATTCTGAACCAGGAAGGAATGTGAAAAATTTATGGAACACTGCCTCCCAATGGAGTTAATAAAATAGTATTAAAATTACATAATTCATATGTTATTTGTCACATAAATAACCAAGGTGCTTAATGATGTGATAAACATTCTACTTCAAATATATATTTCACTTATTTTCATAACAATCTTATAAAGAAAGCATTATTGTTCTTTCCTTACACCCCGAGTTAAACCGAGACTAACAAAAGTTCAATAGTTCTTCAAAGTCGTATATTGGTAAGCCACAGATCTAAGGTGCAATGACATTTTTATCATCATCAAAACCTATGTTGTTAAAATAATATTATATTACCATTGGAGTCTAGGGGGACCATTTATGATGCATCTTTTGGGATTCTGTAGTGAAAATGAACCTGTTAGGAAAAGCAAGATAATAATAAAGACAAATTCATAGAAACAATATTTTTATCAGGATAATGGACCTTCATTTAAAAAGATTTATTTAAATTATCTGACACTGATTTACTCATTAGCAACTGATCAATTTTTATAATTTATATTACATATTATATAAATTTACATTATACCTACAAGTTGAAAACTAAGATGCTAACTTGATGTTTTAGCTATTATTTTGTCTTCAATTACTTTTCTTTCAAGGCATAACAAGGGCTACTATCTGAATAAGACAAAGTATACCGCTGTATTATTTTCTAAATCACCTACTGCTGCTATGGAGTTTCTTTTTAACCATGAACACCCCTTTCTTATGCATCTTATGCACTTATAGCATTAAGTACTGAGTAAGAATCATTCAAAATATGATGGGTATCAGGCAAGAGTTATCAGAAGCTTGAAAAACCATTTTTAATAAATGATCCCAATCATTGTCAAAAATCATTGCATTGAAATAACAAGTGAAAGTCTGCTATAAGTGTATACAGGAAGTAAATTTCAACAGTTTTATCTTTTATTTCAAAAAATTATATTCCATAATTTATCTTAAATTATTAGAAATATCTTTTAATCCCAAACAAATTGGTATTGTCTACCCTGTGCATATAAATTAAAATAGAAGAAAACAAAAACAAAGTTTTTTTAAATTACCAAACAAACTCACTATTTCACAATCAAAGCCATAAACTTTGGGACATGAATTGCACAGTGGTAATTCACGCTCAGGTGCATTGATGGCTCTGAGCCTTCAGCCTCATACTCAGCAACACACTAGGTGTGAAATATTACAACACAATTCACAACCTGTCATGTCTTATGGCTTAATTAGGGATGTTTATGATCTTGTTATTCATACTGTATCAGTAACAGATGACTAAAAAAAGAGACAAGGGACCATTATATGCAGAATAGCGTCATCATCATCACATAAACTGAGAGCTCAAACTGTGACTTAATTCAGTCTGAAATGGTAACTGAAAAAAATAATGAAAATAAGTATCAAAGGAGAGTAACACAGCACAAATGCAGTGTCCAATAACAGGATCCAAGAATATATGTATATATTGCTTCTCAGTTCATTTCCTGGGCACAATTTGTGAATATTTACTTAGGTTTGAAAAAGATTAGATTTGATCCTGCAAAAAAAGTCTATATGTTGTTGTAAGGAGAAAATCATTAATCCATCAAAACATTAGAAGATTATAAACTCAATACATGCACTTATAAATTATTTCATTATTTTCTCTGATAATACTAATAATTTATATTTAATATTATATAGATAACATCAAGACCATCTAATTCTAGTAATTTATGAACATGATTACTTAGGTCTGACACTTAATATTAGCATTAATATTCATTAATATTAGTAATATTACTTCATTTTAGCACAGACAGATATATTTTTAAAATATTGCCGATCCAGTTTCTACTTTCATCACAAATTTATGGGGTTGAACAATACATGTTATTATCTCACAGTTTCTATGATCAGAAGTCTAGCCACAACTTGGTTGAGTCTTCTGCTAAAAGTATCCTGAGGCTGCAATCAATATATCTGCTAGACTGAGTTTTGGTCTGGGATCTCAACTAGAGAAAATTTCATTGTCAAGTTAACTTAGATTGTTGCAAAATGTCATTGTCTTGAGTCTACATTACCAAGACCCCAGCCATTCATTGAATTTTGGCTGAAGGTGACCCTTAGCCTTTAAAGGAGTTCCAAGTACCCTCTCTATAGGCAGTTTATAACATGGTTCTTCAATTCTTCAAGGCTAGCAAAAGATGTTCTCATATTATTTATCTAAGATCTAGTTTCAGGTAATAATAACGTAATCAAGAGATTTATATTTGTTACTTTTGCCGTATTCAATTGGTTAGAAACTTGTCATAGGTTCCATCATCAATTAAGGGAAGAGGATTATCAAAATGCATGGACATCAAAAGAAAAAATTCTGGGGACACCTACCATCTGTTCCTCTCATAGCCTCTTTAATTTTTCCAAACCCTTACAAAGGGAATATTATTTCACTTTTACAAGTGGGAAAATTCAAGTTCAGAGAGATTTACTTTACCCTGTTTGTACAATTTGTGTATTTCATAACTAGTATTATTATTTAAAAGTATTTTCTTCAAAAGTCAATTCTCATTTCAACAAACAGCTGACTTTACATGAGTGGTTTCCACATCTTGGAGGACCTTGAAAATACCTAAATATATCTGATAAACTATCATCTACCTACATTAGCTTTTTATTTATTTTTGAAACGGTATATAGAAAATAGGATCAAGACTTGTTCTAGACAGTCCAGGGAGATAAGTGTTTTGAATCAAAGTTCATTTCACAAACATAAATAACCACAGAAAAAGGAAATTCAAACATTTGAGCCAGTGTGGTGGCTCATGCCTATTATCCCAGCACTTTGGGAGGCTGAGGTGGAAAGATTGTTTCAGCCCAGGATTTCAAGACCAACCTGGGCAACATAGTGAGACCTCATCTCTACAAAAAAAATTCGAATAAAAATTGAAGAAAATTAGCTGGGTGTGATGGCACATACCTGTAGTCCTAGCTACTCAAGAGATTGTGGTGGGAGGATCACTTGAACTCAGAAGGTTGAAGCTACAGTGAACTCTAATCAAGCCAATGCACTCATGCCTGGGTGACAGAGTGAGACCCCTACTTTAAAATAATACAAAACAAACTCTGTTGTCCAGGCTGGAGTATAGTGGCATGATCTCAGCCCACTGCAACCTACTCTGCCAGGTTCAAAAAATTCTCATGGCTCAGCCTCCCGAGTAGCTGGGATTACAGGCATGTACCATCACTCCTGGCTAATGTTTTCAAATTGTTAGCAGAGATGGAGTTTTGCCACGTTGGCCAGGCTGGTCTCAAACTCCTGGCCTCAAGTGAACCACCTGCCTCAGGCTCCCAAAGCACTGGGATTAAGGCATGAGCCAACTAGCCTGGACAGAGGGCCAAGTTTTATAATCAAAAGATGAGATTAAAATCTCCCTGACTCTTACAACTGCATTCCTTTCATTTTCCACATTGTTTTGAATAGACTTTTGCCTGCCAGTTACGTGCTGGGAAAACCATCATCTTCTCATTTCTAGCTAAAGGCTGAAGGGTAACAAGTGGGTCAGGCCATGATAGAGCACAGGTGAAGGCATCTTCCCCAAATCCTAACTTAATAGAGAAATTCACAGGCTTCAGTCAGAATTATTCTTGACTCTCAGGTTCATGGTACCAGCCATAAAACTAGGTCACAATATAAACATTGATGTATTCTAAAAGACTAACCTCATATGACTAGTTCTCTGGCCAGAATGAACCAATAATAAAATTAATATTAACTGCAAATTAACATAAAAAAGAAAACAACTTTCATAAACACACTGAGCAGGGGCGTAACCTCTCCCTAACCTTAACATTCCACATATTTGGAAACCAAACCTTCACAGCAAGATACACTTTACATTAAAGATAAAGTGTAGGATTATTTCTACCTCCAGATAACTGAATGACATAAAAAATGACACAGGTCAAAATTTTTGTGAGGAACAGCAAATGAAATATTTAGAAAGAGACGCACAGAATTAAAAAATGAGAATAGTCGATAGAAGTAAAAAAATAGGAAATAATTATTTTGTTCCTTTAAAAGAATAAGTAATGAAAAGAGGGCATGAATCAATAAAACAGAAAAACTAAATTATAGACACATTTAACAATAACAATTTACATTGTTTAAGCACAATTTAAAGAATGATTCTATGAAAAGATGAACAGGATACATACACCTATAGCAGAACTAGTGAGGAGTGTAGGCAGGGGAAGGGAGAAAAGAAAAATTTTAATAAAAATGCAGAATAAAATGATTAGATATAAAATAAAATTTAAACACTTTAAGAGAATCTTTAATATTTAAAATAAACATTTTTGTGTGCAGCATATTGTTGGACCTAACATTTTTTACCTAGTCTGAAAATATTTGTCTTCGAGTGTTTCAGTCACTAACATTTAATTTTAAATTATATGGTTATGTTTACATCTTGTTATTTGTTTACTATTTTTTTATTTCACTTTTTAAAATTTTTCTACACTTTCTATTTTGATATGGTTATTGCCTATTAGAATATCTTATTGAATGGCTATTGAATTCTTGTATTTATTATTAAAATTTTTATTCTATATTTTAACATGTACTTTTAATAGGTTTCTGTTGTATTTTATGCATATGAGTGCTTAGTTTTCAGTTGCAAATGGCTTCTCACACTTTTTGACTTGTCTCTTTGCTGTCATGTCTTCTCATAAATAGCTCCTATTTTCATGAAGCTGAATTTATCAATCATTTTGTAATTAGTACTTCCAGTGTATGTATGCCTTGTTTCTGAAACATTTGCATATGTAAGGATCATTATATGCCGTTATATTTTATGCTATATTTAAGATGTAAAACCTTTATTGTGCTATTGTCGGTATTTAGTTTTAATGCAAAGTAACATATAAGAGACATCATCTCAAAAATTAGCATCAATTGATACATAATTGGCTATGTTTGGGTTTATTTACATAGAACACTTAAATTCTTAAAATGTCACAAGTGCTGAATACGATCAAACCATTTATTATAACTTATACCGAGGCATAATTTAGCCCAGGTATAACTAGGTATGAGTTAATTCTTGAGATAGAGGCACAAATATTTGTTAAAATATATTGTACCATATTATTGAATTATTTTTTATCAAGTTATCTTAAAGAATATATTTTCAGAGAATAAAATAAAATGGAAGTTGTTGTTTTTTCCTATTTTAGCCTAACTTTTGATATATAAAATATAAAAGAAATACATGTATAAACATTTAATGGTTCATATCAGTTAAAAATGAGGTTTTATTAAAGGAAAGTTCATTTTAAGACTGTTATGGCAAAAAGCACCTACAGAAAAATATGAGAATTATAAAAGATCATAAAATATCTTAAGCATGAGATTTAGTAATTTAGGCTTTTAAGAAATATATATTATCCCTCAAAACCTCTTTTTATGTACTCAGGGAAAATAGGTCTTCATACTGAATATGTTTGCATTGGTAAAAACGTGAATTCTGCTAGAACCTACAAGTGAATATTAGTTAAAATTACTACAAATAAATCTTATGGTTTTATGTGCTTCTCCTTTTCATTCATTAACTGGAGTTAAATTTATTGTTTTTTTCTTGATCCAAAAGGTCAAATATTATTTATAATGGCAGGTGAATACAGTTTACAACCAGATTACTTTGAAGTCCTTTGTGAAAGTAGGAAACTATTTTATTTCCTATAGGAAATATGTTTTATTTCCTATAGTAGAAAACTATTTTATGGTTTTTTTTTTACTATTTATTACTATTTTAGTACTCTCTACTACATCTGCATTTAATTTTCTTAAAATGTTTGAAAAATGATTACATATATTTTAATAAAAATAGTTGGTGAGACACTGTTCCTTTAAAATGTTCAAGTAAACTAATATTCATTTAAAAAGTACTAGTTCTAAGAGTAAATGATTTTATTTAACTCTGTTAGTCCTTATTCATCCATTTATTCAATAAATCCTTAGTGGGCATCTTGCTGGAGCTAGCACTGTGATATACTGTGTATATAGTAGTGAATAAATCTGATATTCTCCTTTGCTTTGAGCAAAATTCTCTCTCTTGCTTTTTTCCCACCTTTCTCTTATAAATGGTTTCTTATATATATTCTGTATTTAATATTTTATATTTGGAATGTCTTCTTTTTTTCTGATTTAGTATTATGAAAATACTAATTGATGATTACTACTCATATTTTAAGTGTGAAACTATTTCATATCATCTGTGGGGTCATACAAATACATTTTCTATCTCCAGGAATTTAATCCCTAATCATGTTTCATCATAAGTCACATGAATGAATGATTTTCAAGTAGAAAAATTAAAATAGTGAGTATGTTTGATCTAAATTTTATAATTATTTACTGTTTCTCTTGTTTGTTTAAACATTAAATCAAATCAAGTATTTAGAAAATTCAGGCAAAAAAAAAAAAAAACAAAATAAAACACTTTTCCATATATGAAAAGATAAGGATAATTAAAAAATCAAAACATCACCTTTGAATGACTCAATAAAAATGTTTCTGCATATTGGTTAAACCTACTTGATAGCTTTTTCAACTCTTTAAATTACTGTGCTGGTAAATTTCATTATGTGTTAAGTTAGAAAACTCCAAATACATGTAACATAGTTGGTAACACTACACAAGAACACACTGCCTTTTTTTCTTCAGTAACTTAATTGTTTTTAAAAATCAAGGATCTATAATTTCAAAGTAAAGATGATTTTGCTTATTTAAATGTATATATATTTATATTATATACATATATATAATTATTTTAAGGTAAAGATATAGATTTTAGTTATAGCTAATACCAAGAGAAAAAACAGCAATATCCCAATTCTTTACTGTGTCATCAACTTATCTGTAGGCATCAATAAGAACTTCCAAAAATTTTATTTCCCAAATTAATAATATACAAGACATGCCTCTTAACAACCTCTTGTCACATTAGACTCAGTGACTGAACTACAGTATAACATGATCTGATTATAATCAACTCTCTTATTGATTGAAAATATTTTTAAATCGATTTGAAATAAAAGTAGTTTCACGTTTGTAACATCTTGTTTTCCTTCTATTTTTATTTTCTGTATTCATGCTTTTTCTCTACATTTGCCGATTCTGTCATACCATTATGACAGGAATATAAATATTAATGATATAGTCTGTTAAGGACTTATAGAATATATAATTCAAATTAGTATCTTATTAATTTCCTCAGAACTGACAACCAATCACATAATTTATATTACTTCAAAACTCCTTCCAATATAAGTTAATTTTAATACTTTTTAAAAACTTTGATCTCAATCTTCAATTTTGCTTTATCTACTTTTTTGTTCTATACTGAACTCTTATAATAAATGCCTTTTAAAAATATACACTTATATCAGCAGAGTTCATATAATCATTCTCCCAATATGTATCTTTATATATTATTAGTCTTTTATAAAAGAAAAAATTATGTCATGTATTAAATAATATAATCAAAACTTTTTTCAAAAAAGTTTTCTTTTTTAAAGTTTAATTTCATAAACATTTTCACTATAACACATTTTTTTTCATTTTCATATTAAGAGGTCAGTTGAAACAACAGACACTGGGAATTTTAGCACAGTATGAAAAGAATTAATTACACATCTTCAGTTAAGACCAATTAGAGTTGTACTTTCATTGGCTTGCACACCATGAAAGAACTCTACCAAAAGTGTCTAATAGCATAGACAGTTCATTAACTTTAAATTTCGTCTCCATGTCTATTTTCATCTCCTGTGGTGTTTTGTGGATTCCTAGAAACTTTTGGAAATTATGTATTAGAGATGTATAACATGTAATAACATCATTTATAGGGATTTTAAATATTAAACAATACATTAATAGGTTAGCATTAGTTATATTCCTAGAATGTGGAAAACATTTCAGGCATTTTTGGATTTAATGATTTGATAAAGGAAACATAATAAATTCTTTACCCTAAATCTTTTATTCAGGAAATCATTACTATGCTACACTAAAATGATTATACAAAGCTCCATGTAGTTTTTAAAATGATTAAAAACTGTATTTCTATTTGCAATTATATATTTGTTGTGTATATATTATACAATATAGAAAATCTTATTACTTCACATTTCCAATGTGCTTTTCTTGGTGATATGTATATGTAAATAGTATGTTTCACATTGAAAAGCACTCTGAACCTATGCAAATTTGATCCAAAATAGAAATTACGGAAATTAGTAAGACAATAAATGTGAACGTTAATGTTAGTTTCTTATACAGAAATGAGTTATGTTTGATAAAATTGCCCATAGATATGTGTTTAAAACTGTCTAAATATTTCTTTCATAAAATACTCTGTATATTTTGAGACAAATGGAACAAAACATTTTAGACTAAAACAAATATTTTTGTTTGAACAACTTGACTACTCCCTGTAGAAATGGGTTCAAGATTGTTATATAAACACAACATTTAAATGCAGGTAAAACTTTAACTGAAATGTTAACGACAATTAAAAATATCAAATAAGGCCAGGCGCGGTGGCTCACGCCTGTAATCCCAGCACTTTGGGAGGCTGAGGGGACTGGATCATGAGGTCAGGAGTTTGAGACCAGCCTGAGCAACATGGTGAAACCTCTCTCTGCTAAAAATACAATATTAGCCAGGCATGGTGGTGCACACCTGTAATCCCAGCTACTCAGACAGGAGAATCGCTTGAACCCAGGAGGCAGAGGTTGCAGTGATTCGAGACTGCACCATTGCACTCCAGCCTGGGTGACAGAGTGAGACTCCTCCATCTCAAAAACAAAAAACAAAAACAAATAAATACCAATTGGCCTAGAAAATGCCACTGATCTTAAACTTCAGGCAATTACAGGCATACAATTATGACTAGATACACACGTGTATGGTCAGTTAAATTGTACCAATTCAAATTATTGTAAAATGCCAAGCCTTCAACAAAGGTGTTAAAAAAATCTTATATTTGTTAAGAAAAAAAAGTAAGTAAACAGTCTACTTTAGCCCATACCTCACATCATAAAATAAATAGTCACACTGTATTAACACTTACCCATAATGCAGTTACCAAAAAAAAGGAAAGAAAAGATAAATAAGACTACATAAAAATTAAAACTGACTTAAAAGTCACCATTAAGCACATAAAATTGAAAGCTATAGATTGAGAGAAAATATTTAACATGTCTATATAAACATATATGTGTGGGAAAATATGTTTAACATATTTCTACAAATAAATAGTAAGAAGATAATACAGTTTTTGTGGCTTTTATTTTATTGTGTATTTTTTCTTCTTTTGAGATGGGGTGTTGCTCTTGTCACTCAGGCTCAAGTGCAATGGCATGATCTCAGCTCATTGCAATATCTGCCTCCTGGGTTCAAGTGACTGTCATGCCTCAGCCTCCTGAGTAGCCAGGATTACGGGCACATGCTACCATACCTGCCTAATTTTCTGTATTTTTAGTAGAGACGGGGTTTCACTATATTGGCCAAGCTGATCTTGAACTTCTGGCCTCAAATAATCCACCCACCTTGGCCTCCCAAAGTGCTGGGATTACAGGCATGAGCCTGTGCCTGGCCTAACACAGTTTTTTTAATGGGCAAAATACTGGAAGACATTTTGCAAAGGCATATGTACTAATAACCAACAAGCACATGAAAAGTTCTTCAATACTGTTTTTCATCAGGGAAATGCAAATTAAAACTACCATCAGATATAACTTCACATCCACTAGGAAGATTATAATTAAAGTAACAAAATATTGGAGAGGAAGAGTAACTGGAACTCTCTTACTTTGCTGGTAGAGTATGAAATAGTAGAGCCACTTTGGAATGTAGCTGAAAGCTTCCTAGAAAAGATAAACATAGCCCTATTTTATATTACTCAATATGAGGCAGTCATTCCACTCCCAGGTATTTACCTAAGAGATATGAAAACATGTCCATAAGGAAGTGAATACAAGAATATTTGATGCAGCTTTATTTAAAAAAAACAAAAACTAGAAACAATAAAAATGTCTATTAACATAAGAATGGGTAAGAAATTATCACATATCTCTTCAATGAAATTATACTCAACAATAACTAACACAATATAATTACACATCATGAATTACTCTCAGGAAAATTATTTTAAGAAAAAAAGCAGACACCAAAAATCCCATAAAAATGATTTAATTTAAATGACTTCAAGGAAAGGCAAACCTAATTTACAGGAATAGAAATAAGAATCTGACTAGAGAGGCTCACAGAAGGGGCTGGTTAAAAAGAATAAAATAAATTTCTAAAGTGATGGACTTGCCTATATCTTTTATTAGGGTGTTAACAGGTGCATATTTGCCAAAATTTGTCAAACTGTTCATTTATGACTGTCCATTTCACTCATATAAGTATATATCACCAATAGAATGATACATGTTATTTTATATTATTTTCCTGTGTAGTTTTGTATATAGTAAAGTGTTAACAAATATAAAATATCTGATATTATATCTTACTTTTAACTTAACAAGCTTGCCTCCCACTGTGTTATTGATGGTGGCAGAATTGAGCTTCCTGTGTTGGAGTCAAATTCTTTTATTACTTATATTACAAGATGCAGAACGAGCTGTATGCCACCATCAGTTCCCTTAAGACCCAAGTCTCATAGAAGCAATGTGGAGTGGCCCAGATGGATGCTGCACATAAACAGTGGGTTTGTGTTACAGCTAAGTAATCCTGAGTTTAGGGAACGCTTAACTGTATAAGTAAGCTTCCAGTAAACCTGTTCAAATATTACTCTACAGAGATAATATATGTATTGTTCTATTGAGGGATTATATCTACTTCCTGCCCTGAAGGAAAGTACTGCATTTATCTTCCAAGGCTGTTCTCTATACAAATATCCTGGAAAAGATATCAGGAAAAAATGTATATTAGTCATGCCAAAAGGTTATGAAAATATATAGAAGTAGCTTTAGTGTATATTACTAAGTGAAAAAATCCAATCTATAAAAGGCTGTATGCTATATTATTCCACCTATGACTTTATTATGGAAAAGCCAAAACTACATACACAGCAAAAAATCAGTGATTGTGTCTCTATCTCCTTCAGTTCTGCTCTGATCTTAGTTATTTCTTGTCTTCTGCTTGATTCTGAATTTGTTTGATCTTGTTCCTCTAGCTCTTTTAATTTTGATAATAGGGTGTCGATTTTAGTTCTTTCCTCGCTTCTCATGTGGGCATTTAGTGCTATAAATTTCCCTCTAGACACTGCTTTAAATGTATCCAGAGATTCTGGTATATTGTGTCTTCATTTTCATTGGTTTCAAAGAACATCTTTATTTCTACCTTTATTTCATTATTTATCCAGTAGTCATCCAGGAGAAGGTTGTTCAGTTTCCATGTAGTTGTGTGATTTTGAGTGAGTTTCTTAATCCTGAGTTCTAATTTGACTGCACTGTGGTCTGAGAGACTGGTTGTTTTTACTTCTGTTCTTTGGCATTTGCTGAGGAGTGATTTATTTCCAGTTATGTAGTCAATTTTAGAGTAACTGTGATGTGGTGCTGAGAAGAATGTATATCCTATGGATTTAGGGTGAAGAGTTCTGTAGATGTCTATTAGGTCCACTTGGTCCAGATCTGAGTTCAAGTCCTAGATATCCTTGCTAATTCTCTGTCTCATTGAACTGTCCAATATTGAAGTGGACTGTTAAGGTCTCCAACTATTATTGTGTGGGAGTCTAAGTCTCTTTGTGGGTCATAAGAACTTGCTTTCTGTATCTGGGTGCTCCTGTATTGGGTGTGTATATATTTAAGATCATTAGCTCTTCTTGTTGCATTGATCCTTTTACCATTATGTAATACCCTTCTTTGTCTCATTCGATCTTTATTGGTTTAAAGTCCATTTTATCAGAGATAGGATTGCAAACCCTTCTTCTTCTTTTTTTGCTCTCCATTTGCTTGGTAGATCTTCCTCCCTCCCTCTATTTTGAGTCTATGTGTGTCTTGAATACAGCATACCGATGGGTCTTGACTTCTTATACAACTTGTCAGTCTGTGTCCTTTGACTGAGGCATTTAGCCAGTTTACATTTAAGGCTAATATTGTTATGTGTAAATTTGATCCTGTCATTTTGATACTAGTTGGTTGTTTTGCCTATTTGTTGGTACAGTTTCTTCATGGTGTCAATGGTTTTTACCCTTTGGTATGTTTTTGGAGAGGCTGCTACTAGTTGTTCATTTCCATGAAACAGTATTTCCTTCAGGAGCTCTTGTAAGGCAGTCCTGGTGGTGACGAAATCTCTCATCAATTGCTTGTCCATAAAGGATTTTATTTCTCCTTCACTTATGAAGCTTTGTTTAGCTGGATATGAAATTATGGGTTGAAAGTTCTTTTCTTTAAGGATGTTGAGTATTGGTCCCCATTCTCTTCTGGTTTGCAGGGTTTCTGCCAAGAGGTCTACTGTGAGTCTGATGGGCTTCCCTTTGTGGGTAACCCGACCTTTCACTCTGGCTGCCCTTAGCATTTTTTTTCGTTCTTTTCAACTTTGGTGAATCTGAGGATTATGTGCCTTGGGGTTGCACTTCTTGAGGAATTTCTTTGTGGTGTTCTCTGTCTTTCCTGTATTAGAATGTTGGCCTGCCTTGCTAGGTTGGGGAAGTTCTCCTGGATAATATTCTGAAGAGTGTTCTCCAGTTTGGATTCATTCTCCCTGTCACATTCAGGTACACTGATCAAGCGTAGATTAGGTCTTTTCACATAATCCCATATTTCTTGGAGGCTTTGAAAAAAATCAATAAATCCAAGAGCTGGTTTCTTGAAAAGATCAATAAAATAGATAGATCACTAGCCAGACTAATAAAAAAGGAAAGAGAGAAGATTCAAATAGATGCAATGAAAAATGTTAAAGGGGATATCACCACTGAGTCCACAGAAATACAAAGTACCATCAGAGGTTACTACAAACAACTCTATGCAAATAAACCAGTAAATGTAGGAGAAATGGATAAATTCCTGGACAGTCACACTCTCCCAAGACTAAATGAGGAAGAAATTGAATCTGTGAATAGACCAATAACAAGGTCTGAAGTAGAGGCAGCAATTAATAGCCTACCAATCAAATAAAGGGTTCACAGCTGAATTCTACCAGACGTATAAAGAGGTACTGGTACTATTCCTTCTGAAATTATTTCAAACAATACAAAAAGAAGGAAACCGCCTTAACTCATTTTATGGGACCAACATCAGCCTGATACCAAAACCTGGCAGAGACACACTAAAAAAGAAAAGTTCAGGCCAATAACCATGATGAACATTGATGCAAAAATCTTCAATAAAATACTGACAAATCAAATGCAACAGCACATCAAAAAGCTTATCCAACATGATCAAATAGGCTTCATCCCAGGGATTCAAGGCTGGTTCACCATACACAAGTCGATTAACGTAATCCACCACACAAATAGAATCAAAGAGAAAAAACACTTGATTATCTCAATAGATGCAAAGAAGGCCTTCGACAAAATTCAACAGCTCTTTATGCTAAAAACCCTTAATAAACTAGGTATTGAAGGAACATACCTCAAAATAATAAAAACTATTTATGACAAACCCACAGCCAATATCATACTGAATGGGCAAAAGCTGGAAGCATTCCCTTTGAAAACTGGCACTAGAAGAGGGTGCTATCTCTCGTCATTCCTATTCAACATAGTACTGGAAGTTCTAGCCAGAGAAATTAGGCAAGAAAAAGAAATAAAGGGTATTCAATTAGGAAAAGAGGAAATTGTCTCTACTTGCAGAAGACATAATCATATATTTAGAAGACTAGATCCTCTCAGCCCAAAATCTGCTTAAGCTGATAAGCAACTTCAGCAAAGTCTCAGGATACAAAATCAATGTGCAAAAATTACAAGCATTCCTATACATCAATAACAGAGAGCCACGTCATGAGTGAATTCCCGTTCAGAATTGCTACAAAGAGAATAAAATTCCTAGGTATACAACTCACAAAGGACGTGAAGGACCTCTTCAAGGAAAACTACACACCACTGCTTAAGGAAATAAGAGAGGACACAAACAGATGGAAAAGCATTTCATGCTCATGGTTAGGAAGAATCAGTGTTATGAAAATGCCATACTGCCCAAAGTAATTTATAGATTCAATGCTAGCCACATCAGGGTACCATTGACCTGCTTCACAAAACTGGAAAAAAATACCTTCAACTTCATATGGAACCAAAAAAGAGCCCACATAGCCAAGACAATCCTAAGCAAAAAGAACAAAGCTGGAGGCATCATGCTACCTGACTTCAAACTATACTACAAGGCTACAGTAATCAAAACAGCATGATACTGGTACCAAAACAGAGATACAGACCAATGGAACAGAACAGAGCCTCAGAAGTAATGCTACACACCTAAAACCATCTGATCTTTGACAAATCTGACAAAAACAAGCAATGGCAAAAGGATTTTCTGTTTAATAAATGGTGTTGGGAAAACTGGCTAGCTAGTGAAGAAAGCAGAAACTGGACCCCTTCCTGACACCTTACACTAAAATTAACTCCAGATGGATTAAAGACTTAAACATAGGACCTAACACCATAAAAACCCTAGAAGAAAATCTAGGCAAAACCATTCAGGACATAGGCATAGGCAAGGACTTCATGACTAAAACACCAAAATCAATGGCAACAAAAGCCAAAATGGACAAATGAGATCTGATTAAACTTCAGAGCTTCTGCACAGCAAATGAAACAATCTTTAGAGTGAACTGGCAACCAAGAGAATGGGAAAAATGTTTGCAAGCTACCCATCTGACAAAAGGCTAATATCCAGAATCTACAAAAAACTAAAACAAATATACAAGAAAAAAACTCCTCAAAAAGTGGGCAAAGGATATGAACAGACACTTTTCAAAAGAAGACATTTATGTGGCCAAAAAACATATGAAAAAATGCTCATCATCACTGGTCATTAGAGGAGTGCAAATCAAAACCACGTTGAGATACCATCTCATGCCAGTTAGAAAAGTGATCATTAAAAAATCTGGAGACAACAGATGCTGGAGAGGATGTGAAGAAATAGGAATGCTTTTACACTGTTTGTGGGAGTGTAAATTAGTTCAATCATTGTGGAAGACAGTGTGGCGATTCCTCAAGAATCTAGAAATAGAAATACCCTTTAACCCAACAATCCCATTACTGGGTATATATCCAAAGGATTATAAATTATTCTATTATAAAGACACATACACATGTATATTCATTGCAGCACTGTTTACAATAGTGAAGACTTGGAAGTCACACAAATGCCCATCAAAATAGATTAGATAAAGAAAATATGGCACATATACACCATGGGATACAATGCAGCCATAAAAAAGAATGAGTTCACTCATAAGTGAGTGTTGAACAATGATAACACATGGACACAGGGAGGGGACCATCACACACTGGGGTCTGTTGGGGGGTGGGGGCCAGGGGAGGAACAGCAGGGGGTGAGGAGATTGAGGAGGGAAAACATTAGGAGAAATACCTAATGTAGGTGATGGGAGGATGGAGGCAGCAAACCACCATGGCATGTATATACCTATGTAGCAGTCCAGCAAGATCTGCACATGTACCCCATAACTTAAAGTATATATATATATATATATATAAGAAAAAATCAGTAATTGTCAGGGGTTGATTGGGAAAGAGAGATCAACAGGACAGGCAGACAGAGAATTTTCAGTGCACTAAAACTACACTATGTAGTACTATAACGATGGACACAGTTCATTGTATATTTGTCCAAACTTATTAAAATACACAACGCCAATAATAAGCCCTAATGTAAACTAGGGACTTTGGGAGATAATAATGTGTGAACACAGGTTCATCAATTATCACAAGTATTCCACTCTCGTGGAGGATGTTGATGATTCGGCAGTCTATGCATGTATGGAGGCAGAAAGTCTACAGGAAATCCCTTCAATTTCGCTGTGAACATAAAACTACTCTAAAAAATAAAGCCTCTTTTTTAAAGGTTAAGAAATACCCTAGGAAAAGGAGCAAAATTGGGAAGATGGTAGTCATAGGATACAAAATTTCAGTTAGAGAGGAAGAGTAATTTCAAGAGATCTATTGCACAACATGCTATGACTATAGTTAATGACAATGCATTGCATACTTGAAAATTGCTAAGACTAGATTTTAAGTGTTCTCACTAGGAAAAAATGATTTTAAAAAACAAAAAGAAAAAGAAACACTTTAATATTTAATAGCTTGTGTTTTAAAAGCATGTATCATGCTTATTAATTGAGAAAATATATGAGAGGGAGAGAGAGAGAGAGAGAGAGAACACATACCTTATTGTGGTAGATAAGAAAGAGAAGAAGATAAAATTGGTCTTCTATCAGTAAATGAAATGACTCCTTATCAACCCCCAGCCACAAAATAAAAACTGAAGCTATATACGATCTATATAAAAAACAAACAAACAAAAAAAACAGACAACAAATAAATAATACATGCTGCGTTCCACAGATATATGACATGGAACGTCTCTTAGCTTTGGGGTAGATGAATATTAAAAAAAAAAATCTTTGGGTAATTGTAAAGTTTCATAAAAACTTTTTAGAATGTTAGATGGCTAAAATAGGCTTTTCTAATTATGAACAATTTTTCTTTGGTGCACTCTGTTCAGAAAACTATAAAAGGAGAAGCATTTGGTGTTTAGATGATTAACTCTGAAAACATTGTTCCTAATTCTGTATTTTGATTCTACACTGGAGTAGCTTTTCACGATTAGTATAGTACCGAATCTTGGTTTATTAAATATTTACTGCATAAATATTCTATCAAGCTCTGGTGTCTGGCCCTTGGATTGTGAACTCTGTTCTAGCTAGAGTCACAATATCACTTTGGGATCAGCATCTCCATTATCACTTCTTTGTTTCTTACTTAAGAAAATCTGAAGTAGGAAAATTTGAATGGGAGATGCCTTGCATCCTCCACTGGCCCATACATCTTAGGATGTATTAAGATGTATTCCACTGGGAAAAACGTTATTTAAATCTTAATGCCAAAGGAAAAAAATTGTAAATGCCTGGTGGGTTCTTCTTGCTTGCTGCACAGATAGAGCTGATTTACTGAAATAGCAGTATTGCAGCAGAGAAAGTTTAATAAATACAGAGCCTAATGGAAGAGCAGCAGTTTATTACTCAAATCAGCCTGTCCAAGAACTCAGAGGCTAGTGTTTTTATGGCTAATGTGGTGAGCTCACCACATTATGAAGTTCCCTCACTATCATAATCTTGGCAAAGGCAGTTTAAAGATAATGAACTAACAAAAAACTATCTACTTAAAAGTTCCGGAAAGGTTACTTTTTCATGAATAACTTTTCAGTAGCATCACCAAGAATAAAGACAGTGCTTCTGGCATTCATGAAGCTGGTAGGATGCAGTTCTTCAGGATGACAGTGGCAATGACGTCTGTAAAGGACACAATAGTCTCACAATGCATATGCCGCGGCGTTCACTGTATACTGAGCTACCCCCCTTCACTATCGGGGAGGAGGGCTCTATGGGGATGATGCCCCTTCACATTTAAAAACCTTTCAATTTTGCACCATCGCCCTGAGGAAAAATCCAAACTAAAGCTGACCTCTAGGTATATTCCACACTTATCTCACGTTCCTTTTCTTTTTCTTTCTGTTTATGCTCCAGATATAGCAAACACATGGCAATTCTTGAAGGAATGAGTGCCTTCTGAATCTCAAGGTATTAATCTATGCTTTCATGTTGTTATACATTGTATAACAACTCCATGTCCATCTCTTCCCACAGATTCTAAGTTCTTTCAGAAAAAGGAACTGTCTTTGTTGCTTTTATAGCATGAGAACATAGCACATCACAGCAGTAAACATTATTCATTAATTTAGTGAATTAATTTCCAATTGACTACAAATATTTTAAATTAGAAATGTTATTGCTAGATTTATATGCTCTACCTAAACAGTTGTAATAACTGTCCAGATTACAAGAAGAATGCTGAGGCCTTCTCTAGAACACAAACTTGTGTATTTATTATGACAATTGGACCCTTCTTACACATGGTTCTAATTAAAAGACTATTATGTGTACTTGGCACTGAGCTCTTTGCAAGAACTAATTTTCCTTTTGATCAGCAGAAATCAGAAGAAAATATCAGTCTTAAAAACTGATCAAATCTTAATGCATAATTATCAAATTATTTTAATAAAACAAACAACTATAAGATGGTTTAAATAAATATTGATGTTTTCTTTATTCCCAGTATCACTGAAGCAGGAGGTATATTATAAAAGCTTGTCTTGCATCAAATTTTGCTATGTATAAAAATCTTTAATATCAAGAATGTAAAAAAAGAGCCATCCAAGTGGTGAGATAAGTCATTAGGCACTCTGAGAAGTACCTACATTTAAGTGTTTTCTAGTTGGATCAGGTGATAGAGTTTTTCATTAAGTTCTCGGTTGCTGAGTTGGACAATTTTTATATACCATCATGCAAGGATGGCAATGCTCATGTGGTCTTTTTCGTCAAATACATTTTTGAACAATACTTATTCACCAGTAAAAAACTACTTCCAGCATTTCTAGGATTAAATAAAAAATTTTTGTTACATACTGAGGTAATGATTGAAGGGTTTGCCATAGTTATTGATGTAGTGTGCATTTATTAATAG
Source organism: Plecturocebus donacophilus (assembly GCA_004027715.1). Taxonomy (NCBI): domain Eukaryota; kingdom Metazoa; phylum Chordata; class Mammalia; order Primates; family Pitheciidae; genus Plecturocebus; species Plecturocebus donacophilus. Next base: position 162,248 of record PVKP010000267.1, on the reverse strand, counting down.
GGCTCTTCAATACTAATAACTTACCTCTAAGGTTGGAGACAATTAGCTTAAATTCACATATGCAGATATTTTAGAATAAACAGAAATAAATTTCAGATTTGTAAATATCTGACCCAGAGAATAGAGGCAAAAATCTCAATCGTGAAGATGATCTAGGATCACTAGAAAGGCCATTCTTGTCCCCTCATCTCCTTTGTGTCCAAATCCTCTGGAGCCATCTTTTTGTTGTATGCTTTTTTGGCCTCATGTTTCCATCATGGGATCCTTTCCTTCAGCTTCCAGCCAACACAATATTTACTTCCAGCCTAGTGTTTTATCTTAGTATTTCAATATGCATACCCTGCTCTTAAAAAGGCAAATGAATAAACAAAAAAACATAGTATTGATTAAAAACCTGCTTCCAAATTATATTTATTCTCTATGTGGTTTGGTTATAATGGGAGGGTTGCTGAGGTTGCAGTTGCTGATTACTATAGCTGTTTTTAAAATGTAACTTAGGTTTTACTTTCTTTTGAAAGCCTACTTTTAAGAGAATGGCAGTCTCCACGAGGAGGACATATATTCCAAATCAAGATCCATTGTAAAGTCAAAGAAAAACCACAAGAAAAAACAAAACCTATGTGTACCATTACTTATACAGACATTCTTCAGAAATATTGTGGGTTTAGTTTCAGATCACTGCAATAAAGTGAATATCTAAATAAAGCTAGTATTACAATAATGTGAGTCACATAGTTTTTTTTTTTTTTTTGGTTTCTCAGTACTTATAAAAGTTGTGTTTACACTACACTGTAGTCTAACAAATGTACAACAGCATTATGTCTAAAAAAATACTTAATTTAAAAATAATTTTTTTCTAACTAATGCTAACAATCATCTAATTCTTCAGTATTAATCATTTTGCTGGTGGCAAAAATTGCCTTAATGTTGTTGGCTGCTGATTCATCAAGGTGATAGTTACTGCAGATTTGGGTGACTATGGTGATTTTTTTAAAATAAAACAATAATGAAGTTTTCTGCTATTTGTTCTTTTATGAAATATTTCTCTGTAGCATGTGATATTTCGTAGCCATAGTAGGACTTCTTTTAAAATTGAAGTCAAACTCTGCTCAAACCCTCACAAACTCTGTTACTGATTTATCAGTTAAATATTCTAAGTCCTTTGTTGTGATTTTAACAATGTTCACAGCAACTTCACCAAAAGTAGATTCTGTCTCAAGAAACCACAACTTTCTTTGCTCATCCAAAAGAAGCGATTCCTCATCAGTTCAAGTTTTTATCATGAGATTATAGCAAATCAGACACATCTAAGACTCCACTTCAAATTCTATTTCTTTTGCTTTTTCCATGGCATATGCAGTTATTTTCTCCACTGAAGTCTTGAAGTTTTCAAAGTCATTGTTGAGGGCTGGAATCAACTTCTTCCAAACTGCTGTTATTGTTATATTGACCTCATCCTATGAATCATGAATATTCCTAATGGCATCAAGAATGGTCAATCCTTTCCAGAGGTATTCAAACTACTTTGTCCAATTTATTAGAAGACTCACTATCTATGGTAGCTATAACCTTGTAAATTTTATTTCTTAAATAATAAGACATGAAAGTCAAAATTACTCCTTGATCCATAGTTTTGGACTGAATGTTGTGTTTTATATTACCTCCCTGCACATCTCATCAGAGCTCTTGAGTAATTAGGTACTTTATCAGTGAACAGTAACATTTTCAAAGAATTTTTTTTTTCTGAGAAATAAGTCTCAGAAGTAGGCTTAAAATATTGACTGAAACATGCTATAAGTAGATGTGCTGTCATCCCGGCTTTGTTCTTTCAGTTATAGTGAACAGACAGATTAGATGTAGCATAATTCTTAAGAAACTCAGGATTTTAAGTTGATACCAAATGAGCATTGGCTTCAACTTAAAATCACCAGCTACATTATTCCTTAACAAGAGAGCCAGATTGTCCTTTGAAGCATTGAAGCTGAGCACTGACTTCTTCTCTCTAGCTATGAACATCCTACATGGCAATTTCTTCCAATAGAAGGCTATTCCAACTGTGTTGAAAATCAGTTGGTTAGTGTAGCCAACCTCCTCAATTATCGTGGCTAGGTCTTCTGCATAACTTGCTACAGCCTCTACGTCAGCACTTGCTGCTTCACCTTCTATTTTTGTTACCAGCAGCAAATCCATATGGGTGTACATCAATCTCAATTCTTACCTCCTCAGAAGGAATAATGTGACTAAGGGATATAAGGCAGGAGAGACTGAGACATGTTTGAGAACAGGAGTGAAAGTTTAATAAAATGTCTTAGAGCAGGAATGAAAAGAAAGTACACTTGGAAGAGGGCCAAGTGGGCAATGTGAAAGACAAGTGCATGATTTGACCATTTGACATGGGGTTTTATATGCTGGCATACTTCCAGTGTCTTGTGTTCTTTCTCCCCTGATTCTTCCCTTGGGGTGGACTGTTGACACGTGTAGTGGCCTGCTGGCACTTGAGAAAGGAGCATGCACAGGTGTTTACCAGATTTGTATGTTTGTTCACTTGAGGCATTCTTCCCTTACCAGCTGAATGTCCCTAGGAGGTCATATGCCAGTTAAATGCCATTTTGCCTCCTAGTGTGCATGTGTGAGCCCACTCACCCAAATCCTGAAATCTTATTGGTAAACTGCTAATGATCAGCTTCATGTGTTTCTGTTTGCTGGAGGACTGCCTTTTCCTGGTGCTTGTATAATTAATTATTATTTTAGAGAGACAGTTAACAACAGCCTGACCATCACTTGTCGGTCGCCTGACATTCCTGGTGTGTGTGTGTGGTTGGGGGAGCCCTCTTCTGCTCTGCTTATGTGTGACTAGCTACCTACTGTATCATTTTTATGTTACAAAGACAGCTTCTTTCCCTGAACCTCCTGAACTATCTGCTTCAAACTTCTGCAGCTTCCTCACCTCTCTCAGCCTTCATGAAATTCTTGAAGAGAGTTCTGGCCTTGTTCTGGATTAGGCTTTGGCTTAAGAGAGTTCTGGCCTTACTCTAGAATGTTGTGGCTGGTTTTATCCTTTATCCAGACTATAAAAACTTTCTCCATATCAGCAATAAGTCTATTTTGCTTACTTATTTGTGTGTTCATTTTAGTAGTGCTTTATTTTCTTCAAGAACTTTTTCTTTGTTTTCATAATTTAGCTAACTGTTGGTTCAAAGGACCTAGCTGTCAGGCTGCCAGGTCTTTTGATGACATCCCTTCCTCACTAAGCTTAATCATTTCTAGATTTTGATTTAATATGAGAGACATAAGAATCTTCCTTTCACTTGAACATGGGAGGCAATTGTATGGTAATTATAAACCAATTTCAATGTTGTTGCACCTCAAGGAATAAAGAGGCCTGAGGAGAGAGAGTGAGGGAAATGGCTAGTTAATGGGATAGTCAGAAGACACACATTTAGCAATTATGTTTTCTGTCCTATATGAATGCAATTCATAGCATCCTACAATTACAATAGCATCATCAAAGGTCACTGATCACAGACCACCATAACTGATATAATATTAATGAAAAAGTCTAAAACACTGTGAGAATTACCAAAACATGTCACAAGGACACAAAATGAACACATGCTGTTAGAAAAAATGATGCTGATAGACTTATTAAATGCAGGATTGCCGCAAATCTTCACTTTGAAAAAAAAATCTACAAAACACAACAAAGCAAAGCACAACAAAATGAGGCATGCCTGTATTTGAAAGAGCTATGACCACATAGTAGCCCCAGCTACTTGGGAGGCTGAGGCAGGAGAATTGTTTGAACTGGGGAGGAAGAGGTTGCAGTCAGCAAAGATTGCACCACTGCACTCCAGCCTGGGCAACAGAACAATACTCTGTCTCAAAAAACAAACAAAAAAACAAAAACTCGGAAATTTATTTCTCACCAGCTTGGAGGCTGGAAGTCCAAGATGAGAGTGTCAGTATGGTCAGGTTCTGATGAGGGTTCTCTTCAGGGTTGCAGACTGCTGACTTCTTGTGTACTCTCATGGGAGAAAGGGAAAAAGAGCTCCCTGGGGTCTCTTTTAACAGGGTGCTAATACCATTTATGAGGGCTCCATCTTCATGAATTAATCATTCCCCCTAAATCTCTACCTCCTAATGATACTACACTGGGAGAACACAAATATTTAGTTCTAACAGTGTCCTTTGGGATATTACAGGTAATCAGACACTTATGAGCAGGGCAGGAGAAGGCTCTCCCCCACCCACTAGGAATGTCAGGTGATGGTTTGGCAATCATCACATTGTCTCTTTAGAAGTGATAAATTTGCAGCCTGCACCAGGGAGAAACAATCTTCTAATAGTCCACAGCTGTTAACGTTAAAGTATTAATTGAATGCATATGCCAGGGAGATGCAAGTTCTCCAGCACAAGCATTAAGAGACAAAACAAGAGTATGACCTTCTAGGAACATATTTCCCTTTTCTGGGTTCCACCAGAAAAGGAAAAGAAAAATCCTCAGATGGGTATGTGCACAACTTTCTAAACACACTGCCTATGCTCACTTCCCAAGTATAAGGAGGAAACTGCATATGTGGGCAGCCCACCCTAACAGAAGGGTCATGAGAAAGGGGTGCAAGACACTGGAAAGGGGCCACACTATGATCACAGTTAGAGACCGCAGTTGTTCTTCAAATTGCCCACCTGGATCACAGTTAGAGACCGCACTTGCTCTTCAAGTTGCTCACCTGAATCTCTTCCAAGTTCACTTCTTTTCTTTCCGGCTCTAAAGCTTTTTAATCAACTTCCACTCCTGCTCTGAAACTTGCCTTGGTCTCTTTTTCTGCTTCATGCCCCTTAGTGGAATTATTCCTTTTGAGAAGGCAAGAATTGAGGTTGCTGCAGACCCATATGGATTTGCTGCCAGTCACTCAGATACCTTCCACAGGTAACAGGGAGAAGAGGGAATATAGTGGACTGCTAAATGACCATTAATAAAGAACTGAGAGAAGAAATAATTAAACTATTAAATCTCTGATACTGAGTGTCAACTGGATTGGATTGGAGGATGCAAAGTATCAATCCTGGGTGTGTCTATGAGAGCACTGACAAAGGAGATTAACATTTGAATCCGTGTACTGGGGAAGACAGACCCACCCTTAATCTGGTGGGCACAATCTAATCAGCTGCCAGCAAGTATAAAGCCAGCAGAAAAACGTGAAAAGATGAGACTGGCCTATCCTCCCAGCTTACATCTTTCTCCCCTGCTGGATTCTTCCTGCCCTAGAACATCAAGCTTGCAGACAGCCTACTGTGGGAACTTGGGATGGTGTAAGTTAATAATAAACTACCGAGTGTGTGTCCACCCCAGCCTTGACAACAACCTCTCCCCAGGTACCCTTCCACGACAGTGTGGAAGCTGTCCTTTCACTCTGCCTAATAAATCGCACTATCCCACACTCTTTGGGTCCACAAGTTCTATTTGAGCTGTAATATCATGCCACTGAGGCCCCTCTCCCCATTATTTGGGGTTAGGAAGTCCAAGAGCCTAAGTTCAGGCTGCAGCTGTTCTGCTTCTGTGGTGGCCTAGTAATTAGGATGCCTGGTTTTTACCCAGGTGTCCTGGGTTCAACTCCCCGGTGTGGGAATCCGGCTGCACTACTCCTGTTACAAAAGAAAATGATGAACTCAGGGATTCCGTCTACCAGCTTCAGAAGCAAATACTGAGCCTCAAATCTAATAAGCATGCCCTGAGAGTCAGGGGAATGTTGAGAAAAGCTGAAATTGTGGAAAAGCAGACATAAGCTCTTATCATGCAAGTGGCTGACCTGCACAGAAAGGTGCATACACAGCCTTGCCAGGTGTCTAATGTTAAAGTGAGAGCTCTGCTTGTTCACATAAGAGAGACTATGTTAAATTGTAAAAACTGTTAAACTATGAAAGAGCTTTAAAATCAATAGAAACTTAACAATTATTTATTATATCAAGGTTAAGTAAAAATCAAAGAATGAGAAACTAGACCAATTTGAATTCAAATAATCAGATCTACATCTCTTTTTTTAACCATGAAATGCACTGACTCCAAATCTAATCTTCATATTTCTCATCCTCTAAAAAAGAAAACAATAACTACCTCAGAGTGGAGCAGATAACAATATGAATCAATAAAAGCAATTAAGTAAATTCACAAAAACGTGTATTACAATATTTCATAGCAAATATTGTAAAACAGTACGTTTGCACAGTAATATAGTAATAAAATAATTTCTAAAGTGTGGTTCCCAATTCAGCAGCATCAACATCATCAAGTAAAGGCATATTTTGAGAAGTCAGACTTACTGAACCAGAAACTCTGAAAGGAGAACTCAACAATCTGTTTTAACAAGCCCTTCAGTTGAATCTGATGCATGCTTAAGTTTGAGAACCACTGGTTTAGTGCACTATGAAACTTACATGCATTTATTTTGTGCTGCTAAAATGAACATTGTGATGACTATGCAGATGCAAGCAATACCCTATTAAATATAGCTATAAGTAAAATTATATGAAGTTGTATGGATATGATAAAGGAATTATTACATAATTATGCAAATAGGCAAAGCCTTACATTGGAGGTCTACTGAAATAATCTATCTTCATATAGTGGTTTAAACAGATTTTTAGAGTTTGAATTTTTCTACATTTATAAAAGATAGCCAATCAAAATTTTCACAATCTAAGAAAAGAACTTAATTGAACACATACAAATGGAACAATGAAAGACAATTTTGTGTGTTCATAGGGAAAAAACTTTTATTCCTAATTTAAGAGAACAAATACATGCTTATATAACAGAAATTTTTAAGGTTATATGTTTATTCTATTATATTTACGTCCTGACCAATCAAATATATCTTGGAAAATATTTTGTTTTATTTCCAGTCACTATTAAAAAAAACATACATAAAGACACTGAAACCAAGATAACAAGAAAGGGAGAAGGTATATATTATTTTTAAGAAAGACCTTTATTCCATTTGACTGGTACCCCAAAATATGTTTGTTGGTTGGTTGGTTTGTTTTGAGATGGAGTCTCACTCTATTGCCCAGGCTGGAGTGCAGTGGCTCGATCTCAGCTCCATGTAACCTCGCCTCCCAGCTTTAAGCAATTCTCCTGCCTCAGCCTCCTGAGTAGCTGGGACTACAGGTGTGCACCACCAAGCCAAGCTAATTTTTGTATTTTTATTAGAGGCGGGGTTTCACCATGTTGGTCAGGCTGGTCTTGAACTCCTGACCTTGTGTTCTGCCTGCCTTGGCCTCCCAAAGTGCTGGGAAATCAGGTGTGAGCACAGTGCCTGGCCCAAAATATGTATTCTTATAGTAATATTTTGGTCATTGAAATTTAACATTTATCCAGTCTTATTTAAAACAATAAGTTAAATTCTTAAATACAAATATAACTGTAACATACATTTCTATAACTAGAATAAGTAGGAAAAACCTAAAATCATAGTTTTTATTTACTGGGCTTTGTTTTATCTTTATCTATTCATGAATTAGTTTCTATAAGTGAGATATAAGTATAGCATTAGAGGTATTAGAGTCAACAAAGATGGGTTCTACTGGTTTGCTCAGAAAATTCTTAAAGCCTCAATCTTTAAGACTGAAAAGTAATCATATAACTGCAAAAAGTTAATACAATAAAATCCTAGTTCTTATTTTTGATTGAATTGAGTGACAAACATTTTTTAAATCAAAGAAATTCGTGGTTAGATAATATCAAATAAAAGAAATTGAATCATAAGTAGGCTTAAACTTCAGGTATTATTCCTTTTTCAACACTAATCTCATGAGTATTTATCATGACTAAAAATCATACTTATGATAAAAAGAAATGGAATCTTAAAATAGGATGATTTCCACTTTGAATTAGAAACTTGGATCATTACTTTAAGATTATAGTTTGCACTTAGAATAAATAGAATGTGATGGGCCTCTGCCATTCTTTGAATTCAGGAGAAACACTGCACAATGATAACTGCAGTAAGGAGTACAGCGACTTTCTATTACAGCAGCTCAGTTGTACAAAGGACTTTTTAAAAATGACTAGCAGATAAAGCTATTCATTTGTGAATAGGGCATTATCATCTACTGAATAACTGAATTTAAGATCATTTATCACTGTCAGTCTCTGAAATCTTTTTCACAATGAGAAAGATATGTAATTACTGAATAATTTGAAATAATTTTAAAAGGCAGCATTACAAACTGCTTAAGAATGCCATTCTATTTACCTTAATAATGCAATGCACTATTTGGATTTCTAACTAACTTTTGACATGTTTTATACTATTTTCCCACTTTCTAACTATAAGAGAACTTTGGTTTCTTATAGAAACTCAGCTTATTCCTACACATTAATGTAATGTTCAAAGAATTTTTTTCTAAATTCTGCAAGAGCAATTACTTTTTTACCAATATTAGTCACTACTTATATTAGAACACAGATTTGTTTTCTGGAATTACATCAGACCGTCCCTCATGTCAGACACATTCTCTTTTGGGTTATTTCTTAATCTTTTTACTTCATCCTCCAAATCATACACTTATGCCAGTTTACTTTGTAAAGGACCAAGACAGTCTTACATTTCTTCTCAGTTTGAATAAACGTTTCTTCCTGACTATGTCCTCTTGATCTCCTTTTTTTTGAAGCATTCACTTTAGAATACTTGCAATTGTAAATTTTTTTCTGCCCTTGGGGGAAGATATAAATCTTCTGCCAGCCTCTTGCCAGTTTTATAACTCATGAAAGTCTTTCCCAAGAACCTGGGAGGTATCCCTTTGAAATATAATCATGAAGAAAGATAGTGCTTTCTCCTAGTCTGTGCTGGTGAGAGTCTAATTGTTATAAGTATCACCTAGCAAACCCAGATGGCCTAATCACATCAGCCAACTTCCCTCCTAACTAACAGCCCCTAGTACTCTTTCACTAGATTAGCTCACCCATGTGCTTAAAAACTCTCCTGCTTTTTTGTTTCAACAGAGTGCATATCAATCTATCTCTTATATCATAATAATCTTAAATGAAGTCTTCCTTACCCACTAAACCTCACCAGTGCAATTTCCAACAGTGGTAAACTTAGAAATTACATTATTTATATAAAGAATTATAGTTTTTGTTTTACCCTTTTTCACACTTTAAGAAATACATTTGAATATTATCTATTTAAAATTAAAATATCAATACTAGAAACAAAAACATTAATTTACAAGCACAATTAGTATATTTCTTATAGGAGAAAAAGTACTAACTCTTGAATTTTTGTATGCTAGCATAAAAGTCTCCCCTACCCGTATATAGAAACACCATTTTATCAATAGCCCCACAGTCTTCCTAGCTACCTATGCTGAAAACATGAAGCTTATACCAATCACCATTTACTGCATGTGATGGTTAATACTGAGTGTCAACATGATTGGATTGAAGGATGCAAAGTATTGTTCCTGGGTGTGTATGTGAGGGTGTTGTCAAAAGAGATTAACAGTACACTGGGAGAGGCAGACCCACCCTCAGTCTGAAAAAACTCATAATACATAAGAATGAAGCTGGAAGTCTCACACTACCCACACTACCTGACTTCAAAATGTTCTACCAGGCTACAGTAACCAAATCAGCATGGTACTGGCATAAAAACAAATACATAGACCAATGGAACAGAATAGAGAACCCAGAAATAGATCCATACATTCACAGCCAACTCATTTTGACATAGGCACTAAGAACATACAGTAAGGGAAGGACAGACTGTTCAGAAAGAGCACTGGTAAAACTGGATAGTCATATGTAGAAGCATGAAACTGATTCCTATCTCTCACTATGTACAAAAATCAAATCAAAATGGATTAAAGACAAATCTGAGTCCCGAAACACTGAAACTACTACAATAAAACATTGAGGAAATGCACCAAGACAGTGATCTGGGCAAAGTTTTTTTGAATAAGACCTCAAAAGCACAGGCAGCAGAAGCAAAAATAGACTAATGAAATTGCATCAGGCTAAAAATCTTCTGTAAAGGAAAAGAAACATCAACAAAGTGAAGAGACAACCTAGACAACCTACAGAATGGGAGAAAGTATTTCCAAACTATCTATCTGGTAAGAAATTCATAACTGAAATATATAAGGAACTCAAGTCAGTAGCAAAAAACCCAGATAATTCAATTTAAAAATGGGCAAAAGAACTAAAATAGATCTACCATTTGATCCAGCAATCTCACTATTGCATATTTACCCCCAAAAAATCATTATATCAAAAGGATACCTGCACTTGTTTAACACAGCACTATTCACAATAGTAAATATATGGAATCAACCTAAATGTCTATCAATGGATGATGTTTAAAAAGGTGTTGTATGTATATATATTTTTAGAAATGTGATGTTTACATATACACACAATATATAGTAGTATATATTTTATACAATATATACATAGTATATATATTATATAATATAGTATATTTTGTACAATATACCAAGCCATAGAAAAAGAATGGATTTATGTCTTTTGAATCAACATGGATGGAACTAGAGGGCATTATCCTAAGTGAAATAAGTCAGAAACAGTCAGACACTGCATGTTCCCATTTATAATAATAAATAATGTGTAAACATGAACACAAAGAGTGGAACAATGTAAAATGGAGACCTAGAAATGTGGGAAGTAGAAGGTGGACAAGGAATGATAAATTACTTAAAGGGTACAATGTACACTATTTGGGTGGTGCTTACACTAAAATCCCAAGCTTCACCACTATACAGTGTATCTGTGTAACAAAACTGCACTTATACCTCCTAAATCTATTAAAACAAAACAAAGAGATTAGTAGTTTTAAAAAATGAGCAAAATATATGAATAGACATTTCTCAAAAAGAAGACATACAAATGGCCAACCGAAAAATGAAAAATTTTTCAACATCACTAATTAACAAAAAATTGCAAATCAAAACTGCAAAGACATGCCATCTCACCCCACTTAAAATGACTTGTCTCAAAAAGATAGATTATGACAGATGTTCCAAGGATATAGAGAAAAGGGAACTCTTGTACACTGTTGGTGGAAATGTAAATTAGCAAAGCCAGTGTGAAAAAAATATGGAGGCTTTTCAATAAAACTAAACATAGAACCACCATATGATCCACTACTGGACATATATCCAAAAGAAAAGACTTCAATATATGAAGAAATACCTGCATTCACATGTTTATTTAGGCACTATTCACAATAGCCAAAATATAAAATCAACCTGTGTCCATCAAAGGTTGAATGGATTAAAAAAAAGTGGTATATATTCACAGTAGAATATTATTCATCCATAGAAAACAATAAAATCCTATCATTCATGGCAGCATGGATGGAACTGGAGGTCATTGCAAGTGAAATAAGCCAAGCACACAAAGACAAATATTGCATGGTCTCACTCATATGTGGAAGCTAAAAAGAGGACCTCATGAAAATAACAGATTGAAGATTACCAGAGGTCAGGAAAGGTGTGGGTGGGCATAAAGAGAGGTTGATTAATGGATACAAAAATACAGTTAGAAGAAATAGGACTTAGTGTTTGATAAGTCTGTAGTGTGACTACAGTTAACAATAGTCTGCTGTGTACTTCGAAATAGCTAAAATGGAAGAATACAAATGTTACCCAAATTAAAAAGATAAATATTTGAGATAATATATATTTCAAATTATCCTGATTTGACTATTACACATTGTATACACATAACATAAATATTACATGTACCCCCAAATATGTACCTCTATTATATAGCAAATAAAAAGAATATTCATCTAGAAAATTAAACTCAGCAATGTTAGCGTAGATAAACACAATACTTTAGGTACTCTGCTTAAACTATGACAAATGAAATTTTTAACAAGCAAGTCAAAAATATAAAAATTAATTTCATGAACTACCTGGATAGCAAGAAGGGCCTAAACTTTACCTGGATAGCAAGAAGGGCCTAAACTTGAAATGCAGCAGTGAGAGTCAAGTGTAAGGATGCATAAAATATTACATCTATGGTCACATGTGCATAGTAAGAGTATGGAAAAGAAAAGCATTAGATATAGCTCTAATTTCCAGCTTTTGCTACTGGAGCAATGGGAGCCCTAAGAATAGAAACAGTGAGAGAAGTGAGGGGAAGGAACACATGGAAATGAAGATTAGAAAATAGTTTGGACAAGTTGACAGAAATTAAAATGGGACTATATGGGATGAATTTAGAGAAGGGGAAACAGAAGGCTCAGCAAGTAGCCATGGAGAAAAATCATCAAAGCTTGAGCAGTGGCAATTAATAGGACAAAATGGCAGGGTGAAGGGAAGCAATAAGGAAAGAAGAAATGGAAGCAGTATTACTGCTTTAAATTTGTCATTAGTCTAGAATCTTAATTCCATTTTCTCCCACTTATGGTTTTAATTATTTGTTTTTGATTAGATAATATGCTTTAAAATAATCCAAAACTTGAAGTGAACATCATATTATTTCCCCATCCCTTCATTTTCTTCTGTATCTCAAAACCACTCCCACAGATAACCCATGTTTTCATGCACTCCATGTCCATCCAGAATTTCCATTCTTAATGTAAAATTGTATTAGATGCATATTATTTTTCACCTTGCATTTTCACTTCAGTATATGTCTTCAAGCACAAGCACGTGAAAGTGCACATTACTTGATGTACTCATTCTTTCCTCTGTAGAGACACACAGCAGTCTACTGTAGGGCTGCACCAAAATTTATTTAAACATTTCCCTAGTGGTGGAAACTAAGAGGTGGACTGTCTTCCCCTTTTAAAGCCCCTTTTCTAATCAGTTTTGCTTCCTCTATCTTTCCTTTCCATCATGTTATTTGAAATATCTTGTGAAAAGTTTAATAAACCATCATGAAAACTTAGCCAGTAGTAAAATTACTACTGCCAAAAATGTAGAATTATGCAAATTTGAAGAAGTTACTACTCTTTACTATAAAATGTCATACTTTCTTACATAAGGCTCATTAACATTTATTATTAATTAATTGCTTAACTTCTTTTTAAATAATTTTTTTAACTTTTATTTTAGATACAGGGAGTACATGTGCAGGTTTGTTACATGGGTATATTGTGTGATGCTGAGATTTGGAGTATGAATGATCCTGTCTCCCAGGTACTGAGCACAGTACCCAATAGTTTTTCAACCATCCCTCTTCTTTCCTTCCTCTAGTAGTTCCCAGTGTCTACTGTTTTTTTGTGTGTCCATAAGTACCCAATGTTAAGCTCTAACTTGTGAGAACATATAGTGTTTGGTTTTCTGTTTCTGCATTAATTCACTTAGGATAATGGCCTCTAGCTGTGTCCATGTTGCTGCAAAGGACATGATAATTGGCTGCATAGTATATTTCATGGTGTATAAATACTACATTTTCTTTATCTAATCCACCATCAATGCGCACTTAAGTTGATTCCAAGTCTTTTCTATTGTGAATAGTGCTGCAGTGAACATAGGTATACATGTGTTTTTTGGTAGAATAATCTACTTTCCTTCGGATATATATGCAACAATGGGATTGCTTGTTTAAATGGTCCTATTATTTGTTTATTATGATAGCTACTCTGACTGATGTAAGATGATATCTCATTGTTGTTTTGATTTGCATTTCTCTTATGATTACTGATGCTGAGTATTTTCTAATATGCTTGTTGGCCACTTATATGTCTTCTTTTGAGAAATGTCTGTTCATGTCCTTTGTCTACTTTTTAATGGAGTTGTTTTTTGCTTCTTGAATTAAGTTTCTTATAGATTCTGGATATTAGATCTGTATGGGATGCATAGGCTTAATATTATACTGGCAATTTGTCTCATTTAGAATTTAAAAACAACCCATCAAATTATTTTGTTCACATGAATTATCTATTCAGTTTGTAAATTAAGTAAATGTCTCTAAAATTTCTAATATATACTTTTTTTAGGGCCAATGCAATAGAATAACATGAGAACCTGCATTGGCCATTAAAACATAATAAACTCTCAAGCACCCAAAACAATCTGTGGCTCTGTCTCCTGTGCTTCCACCACTTAACCCTTAGTCAATACAGAAAGAGAGGGAATACAACTGCAAAATAACTTTGGGCCACACTTGATATAGAAAAAGAGTTCTGTATTATTAATTTTGTGGCAATATTTTGGTGATCTGCTTAGACTCCTAGTCTCCTCCTCAAAACCTTAGATGAAAAGAATAAGAATAGTCACGACCCCATCAAATTTATAAACCAACTTCTTCTGTGGTGGAATCATATCATTGAGGTATGCCTGGCGAGCGTGGAACTATATTTCCCTGGTCCTCTTGTGCTCAGATGATGAGCTATCACCAACCAATTTACCAAACATGACTTTTTTCTATTGCATTACTTATTTGTGAAGGAAATTATGGAACAGGTTTGTTGATGTGTCCTTTCATTTTCTTCTAGCTGGATATAGATATAGAACAAACACTGGGGTGGGGAGTTGGGGGAATTTTCAAAATGTAAGAATCTTGTGATTCTACGTCAGGATTGAATCAACACGTACAGAAAGTTTCCTGCTTACCTCGAATATTACACTTGGGATTGTCATATGAGAATAACATAAGATTCTATAATGTTAACTCACAGGGATTTGAGAATACAGAACTTTCAGCACCTAGCAAATATAGCTGCAATTAATATGAAAAGTTCAGCATACGAGTTCATGCAAAATTTACAGTAGGACTTCTGACTTCCTTTTCATTCCTTGGATCAGATTATGTGATGACTGACTGAACTGAACTGAATGTGATCCAAAAAAGAAAGCTTCTGTAACATTCCTGAAAGCTCTTTGGCAGCACATTTCAGTGAGACGGTAGTGGGGATCTACACATCTGGGAAAATTCTGATAATGGGAATATGAAAGAGGGTGATAGGAAAACAAGGACACTCAGCAGAAGTAAAAGCTCTTAACACCTTTCATTTCAGCTTTATGAAGTGAAAAGTACAATACATACTCCTAAGATCATTCTGTCCTTTACCGGTAAACGACACTTGGTGCCAATAAATCTCTGGAGAAATTATCAACTTTTGTCCCTACATCATACAAAAATATAGATTTCCCCAAAATGTGGCAATCATATTTTTTTAAAAAAAAAATTAATGATGGCTTCCATAGTAGCAATTAGACCTCTAAAAGATAACATGAACTTGATGAAAGAGATTTGGTAATCAAATAGTCCATAAGTATAACATTCTATGTATATGTGAAATTGTATAATTGAGCTTCAAACCTGTTAAAAATTAGAGTGTTCGTTCATATTCATAATCAGGGCATGAAAGATGGAACATAAGAGAATTTGATATTTGCTGTGTTGTCTTAGTCCATTCAGACTGCTATATAACATAATACCATAAACTGGGTAGCTTACAAATAATAGAAATGTGATTCTTACAGTTCTAGAGGCTGGGATGTCCATGCTCAAGGTGCTGGTAGACTCAGTGTCTGGTGAGGACCCACTTTCTGGGTCATAGATACTGTCTTCTAATTGGGTTTTCACATGGTGGAATAGGATCAAGGCAGCTCTCTGGGGCCCCATTTATAAGGGCAGTAATCACATGTCACAATAATTTTCTAACATCCCCATCTCCTGATACCATCTCATCCATGACTGAATTTATATATGCGAATTTTGTACATGCCCAATTGCCCTACACCAAACTGTGTTAATTTGTTCTGTAAATTAGGAGCAAGATAGGAACAAGAAATGTTTCAAAGCAGCTATCCACAATCAACATCACACATTCTCTCTTCACATATCTCACTTATAACCTCTCAGAGACATGTTTTCTCATAGAAGAATGAAGTTTCCTATAGCAGCTGAAACTTTTCTCTGTGTGTCTCAGTTCAGGTTATATTGCCTAATTTAAATCATGAGAAACATGACCTCAGCTCATGCCTTCTATAGAGTAAGTTAGCACACCAAGAATACATTCCCTTCTGCTTTATCTCTTATGCCCTGACTATGAATATAAATGAGCACAGCTTGCCTTTAAATGTGTTTTACATCCTATTATAAATATCACACACATTTGAAATGTAGCATTCATGGGCTATTTGATCATCAAACACTCTGGATTTCAGTCTATTTATAAAGTTACACCAGTTACTGTGGAACATGTCATTAGTAAAACATATTAGAATGATAAGATGAGAGACACATTCTTTAATATTGCATGCCTCCTCTACCCTCCCTGTGGTGGTAGTCTCTTTCCACCTAATCATTTTCTCTAACAGATGTTACTGTTAGTAGTTTGCAGATGTAAATTATGTTGAAACATTAACATCTTTGGAATCTTGAGCTAATGTCCCTGACTGACTCTGTAAAATAATCTATATTAATAATAAATTCTTTCATAAGTCCAGCACCACCACAGAGTTCTTCCCACACATTTCCTTCTCTTGACTACCCTGACCACCATGCTGAGCCTAGTTCTCTCCTACTCTGCATCATGTCAGATTCTAAAATAATTTCCTCAGACTTCAAGAATCTCTGACTTTCCTCTATTATGTTTTCTCATAAGATCTTTATCCTTTTCTTTACATTATTTTATCCAGTGTTTTCATTTATTCGCATATTTTCAAATTAATTGAAAAATCTAAAAGAACACAAGCAAATGACTAGGTCTGTTTTGGGTTCTGTTGTACTTGTTTGTAGAGCTGTGTTTTTCAGGGAGCTCAATATATGAATACATTTTACCTAATTTAGAGACACAATCTTATCTTTGATTCAGAGATAAGATTATATAAACAAATAGGACAGAAGGAGCTGCTATTAAAAAGTTCAAGATTTGATGTGCCTCCAAGGGGACACAGCAATAAAGACAATTTATAGCATGTGCTTTTCACCGAAACGTTTTTTGGCTGATGTTTTTCTGCGAAACTACACTTATTTATTTGTTTCCTTCTCCATTTGTACTCTTTTGGACATCGTTGAGTTGAAAATTTCAACGTATGAGCACTTCTACCAATTTAGCTTTGGTGATGGTCATAAATCAGCTTGGGAGATGGAAGAGGAAGGTGATTCTCTAGCAGAGGGCTTTTTCTGCAACTAACCCTTCTTAGACAGCCTTTCTACTCTAGTTTAGTAGTATGCCCAATTGCCTTCCACAAAATGTAAGGCCAAAGAAAAATCATCACAATTCACAATGTCTCAAAACACGTATTTTAATATAGGATATGTTGTTTTTATAATGTGTCTCAGAATGTTACTCTTGCATTATGTTTGCTACTGATAAAAGACATTGTCTCCCACTCTCAATGTGTACAAAGAGAAAACGCTTGAATACTATCCATTTATTATGGCTGTCCTATTGACGAATTTCAGCTTCACTGTTGTGTCTATAAATTTTCAGTGCCCTATTGTTTTAATGGAGAAACAATGACCTGAGTCAAACTACTATTCTTTGTTTCAGAAAGAACATATAAGGCAAGTTAAATATTTATCTTGTCACCATAAAATAATAACCAGGATATTTAAACAATACAAATTACTTATTTAGACCGAAGACTGCAAACACAATATGTCTCAAAATGTTTCATAACACTATTAGTAACTGATCAGGAGTCTTTATATCTTATCATCTAATGGCCTTTACTAACAAAGCACATAATTGATCAGGCATTGAAGACTCAATTACTTTTCAGGCAGATATGCATGTGACAACCATAAGTTTATCTGATTTCCCTTCAGAGAGAAATGGCATTTTGAAACTCAAATATTCACACATAATGCAATTGTAGACAATATAAAAATGACTTGGCCTATGTTATTATTTGGAATAAAAACTTCTTATTTTATAAAATCATTTTTTTGTATCTCAAAATAATTATGTTCAAACCCTAATTGATATGGAAAAACATCTTCCAATTAATGCAGGTAGCAAAAAACAATCTGAATCAGGATAAATGAAAGCCTTAAAAATGTGTGGGATTAGTGCTGAGTGAATGTACCATAAATCTGTCATGATTTTACACAATAAGCATGCTAAAATAGTCTACTGAGACTGAAAGTAGACATCAACAAAGAAGCATATCATGTAGGTAAGGGATTCTGAGATTTAAACACCTTTTTGATTTATACCCCTTGACTACTCATAAATAGGTACTTCACCTGTCTACCCTTGCGAGGTAGGTCTTATTTAAACACATTGATTTGAACTTCAGCTAAGCATTTTTTGCAATTATAATGTAGTAGTCTCTTGAATATCCATACTAATGGAGGAGAGCTTGGGCAGATAAGAGAAAACCATAGTTCATTCAAACCACAAATCAAATTTTGTTTTAATCAGGATGCTGAAAAATTATTTACCACTCCAGGGAAAATACCTTAGAATAGTCTATTTATCTTGAACCAGGGAATACATTTCTGTTATAGTCATCTTCATATGACTATCAACTGAATACACTGACTGAATATCTTAAACTTAAAAATACTTTTTATGACATGCACATGGTAGATTTTATTTTTTATTTAAGGAGAGAACTATTAAATAAATTCCTACTGTGTATGAAGCTTGTCTTATTCTGTCAGTTTGACAATATGATAAAATGACTCAATCAGTAATAATAATTATAATTCACCTGAAATACTAAAGCAGCTCTCATATTTCTTAGGGTCAAATGTTTAAATGTATTCAATTTAATTTACAAAAAGTTTCATTTAAAATATGGTCTACTAGATTTATATTATTTACATTTTATATGTAGCATATAAAACTTTTGAAAAAATTAGTGGTAATAAATTTAGATAGATGGATAAATAGACATACAGGTATAGGCACTAAGTTAAACAGTAATATACATGGGAATGTATATTGACATATCTAGATTTGTGAGTCTTTGAACCTCAAAAATCCATAATGTAATCTGTATAGAGAAAATGGAGTCTGCAAAGAAGACATTAGTCAACAGGCACTTGTAGACAGAATGAATCAATGTGACATCTCTTAAATATAGAATAGCTCTGAACACCAGCAAGATGAATTTTATAAAAACAAAACCTACACAAGATGGCATAATATAAGGTCCCTAACTCATATTGTCCCGTAGCAACAGTAATTTGGTAACCGTCCTCCAACAAAAGTGACTTTGTAGGAGCTTTGGGATCTAGGTAAGAGGTTGAAAAACCCCACTAAAGTCACAGACAAAAAAGAGCCATTTTGAGAAGGCAATCCCACATCCTCCAAGTGGCAGATTCAATGACTTGGCTACATATCTTGAAACAGAAACTTCCCCTGTTCCTCAGCTATAGCACTGGTTTGCCTTGATTTTGCCAGCAGGACCATCCACCAAGGGACTAGGGAGGACCCATGCACACTCATAACTCAGTTAACAGAGTCACTGAACCTCATATGAACTTAGGAACCTGAAGCAGCCTATAAACTGGCTCAAGCCCCTCTCAGTAGTATTGTGGATGCAGTCCTGCCGGCACATCTAAAAAAGGAAATTTCAGGCCAATATCCATAATAAACATTGATGTGAAAGTCCTCAATAAAATACTGGCAAACCAAATCCAACAGCATATCAAAAAGCTTATCCATCATGATCAAGTCGGTTTCATCCCTGGAATGGAAGACTGGCTCAACATACGCAAATCTATGAATGTAATCCATCATAAACAGAACCAAAGATAAAAATCACATGATTATCTCAATAGATGCAGAGAAGGCCTTCAACAAAATTCAACAGCGCTTTATGCTAAAAACTCTCAATAAACTAGGTATTGATGGAATGTATCTCAAAATAATAACAGCTATTTGTGACAAACCCACAGCCAGTATCATGCTGAATGGGCAAAAACTGGAAGCATTTTCTTTGAAAACTGGCACTAGACAAGGATGTCCTCTCTCACCACTCCTATTCAACATTGTATTGAAAGTTCTGGCCAGGGCGATCAGGCAAAAAAAAAAAAAAAAAAGAAATAAAGCATATTCAATTAGGAAAAGAGCAAGTCAAATTGTCTCTATCTGCAGATGAAATGATATTTAGAATACCCCATTGTCTCAGCCCAAAACATGCTTAAGCTGATAAGCAACTTCAGCAAAGTCTCAGGATACAAAATCAATGTGCAAAAATCACAAGCATTCCTATACACCAATAACAGACAACCAAATCATGAGCAAACCCCCATTCACAATTACTACAAAGAGAATATAATACCTAAGAATAAAACTAACAAGGGATGTGAAAGACTTCTTCAAGGAGAACTACAAACCACTCCTCAAGGAAGTAAGAGAGGACAGAAACAGATGGAAAAATATTCCAAGCTCCTGGTTAGGAAGAATCAGTATTCTGAAAATGGCCATACTGACCAAAGTAATTTATAGATTCAATGCTATTCCCATCAAGCTACAATTGACTTTCCTCACAGAATTGGAAAAAAAATACCTTAAACTTCATATGGAACCAAAAAAGAGCCAAGACAATTCTAAGAAAAAAAAAAAGCTGGAGGTATTATATTACCTGACTTTATACTACAAGTCTATGGTAATCAAAACAGCATGGTACCGGTACAAAAACAGAGTTATAGACCAATGGAACAAAAACAGAGAAATAGACCAATGGAACAAAACAGAGGCCTCAAAAATAATGCCACACATCTATGACCATCTGATTTTTGACAAACCTGACAAAAACAAGCAGTGTGGAAAGGATTCCCTATCTAATAAATGGTGTTGGGAAAACTCCTTAGCCATATGCAGAAAGCTGAAACTGGATCCCTTCCTTATACTTTATACAAAAATTAACTCCAGATAGATTAAAGATTTAAACATAAGACGTAACACCATAAAAACTCTAGAAGAAAACCTAGACGATATCATTTGGGACATAGGCATTGCCAAGGACTTCATGACTAAAACACCAAAAGCAATGGCAACAAAAGCCAAAATAGACAAATGGGATCTAATTGAACTTAAGAGCTTCTGCATAGCAAAAAAAAAAAAAAAAAAAAAAAAAAAAAAAAAAAAAAAAAAAAAAAAAAAAAAAAAAAAAAAAAAAAAAAAAAAAAAAAAAAAAACTATCAATAGAGTGAACTGGCAACCAACAGAATGGGAAAAAATTTTTGCAATCTACCCATCTGACAAAGGACTAATATCTAGAATATACAAAAAACTTAAACAATTTTACAAGGAAAAAAAAACAACTTCATCAAAAAGTAGGCGAAGGATATGAACAGACACTTTTCAAAAGAAGACATTTATGCAGCCAACAAACATATGAAAAAATGCTCATCACTTGTCACTAGAGAAATGCACATCAAAACCACATTGAGACACCATCTCATGCCAGTTAGAATGGCGATCATTAAAAAATCGGGAGACAACAGATGCTGGAGAGGATGTGGAGAAATGTGAATGCTTTTACACTGTTGGTGGGAGTGTAAATTATTGTTATTCCACAATGGGAGTTCAATCATTGTGGAATACAGTGTGACGATTCCTCAAGGACCTAGAAATAGAAATTCCATTTGACCCAGCAATACCATTACTGGGTATATGCCCAAAGGATTATAAATCGTTCTGTTATAAAGACACAAGCACAGGTATGTTCATTGCAGCACTGTTTACAACAGCAAAGACTTGGAACCAACCCAAATGATAGACTGGATAAAGAAAATGTGGCACATACACACCATGGAATGCTATGCAGCCATAGAAAAGGATGAGTTCATGTCCTTTGCAGGGACATGGATGAAACTAGAAACCATCATTCTCAACAAACTGACACAAAAATAGAAAACCAAACACCGCATGTTCTCACTCATAAGTGGCAGCTGAACAATGAGAACACATGGACACAGGGAGGGGAACATCACACACCAGGGCCTGTTGGGGATTGGGGGCTAGGGGACGCTTAGCAGGGGGTTGGGGGGTTGGGGAGGGATAGCAATAGGAGAAATATCTAATGTAGACAACAGGGTGATGGATGAAACAAACCACCATAGCACATGTATGCCTGTGTAACAAATCAGAACATTCTGCACAGGTACCCCAGAACTTAAAGTATAATAAATGAATTTTTAAAAAATCAAAGAATTTATAAATAAATAAATAAGAAATTCTTACCGTAAAAATACAAATAACCTGACTTAAACAGGGCAAAGAATCTAAGTGGGCATTTTTACAAAGAAGACATACAAATAGCCAACAGGCGTATGCAAAGGTGCTCAACAGCATTAATTATCAAGGAACTCCAAATCAAAACCACAATGATATCACCTCATACCTGTTAGGATGACTATTATCAAAAAGACAAGAGATAACAGGTGTCAGCCAGGATGTAGAGAAGAAAACCCTTGTACACTCTTGATGAGAATGTAAATTGATACACCTATTATGAAAACAGCATGAACATTTTTAAATAATTAAAAATATAACTATTATATAATCCAGCAATCCCACTTCTGGGCATACATGCAAAGAAAATGAATGCAATATGTTGAAGTAGTATCTTTGTTTCCATATTTATTGTAGCATTTTTCATATTAGCCAAGATGTAGAATAAATTTGTATAAATACTATGTGAGGTGATGGATGTGTTAATTAACCTGATTGTGGTCATTGTTTCATAATGTATGCATTTCTCAAACCATTACATTGTATATCTTAAATCCATCAATAAAGCTGAAAGAATTATAAAACAAAACAAAATTTAAAGAGGCATTTCAACCAGGGTATGAAACAATCTTTCTTTTCTTGTCTTTTCTCTTTTCTCCTCTCCTCTCCTCCCCTCTCCTCTTCTTTCTTTCCTTCTTTTTTTTTCTTTCTTTCTTCTTTCTTTTCTTTCTTTCTCTCTTTTTCTTTCTTCTCCCTCTTTCTTTTTCTCTCTCTTTTTTTCTTTCATCTATGTCATGAGAATAACATATAGTATAATTGGGAACCATGTGAAGCAGAGAGGTTATTTATTTATTTATTTATTTTGGTAATGAGTGGAAGAAACAGGTTATGCCATTTGGACTTCTTCCACCTCAGGAACTCAGTTTCTCTTTTTAAGGACGCAGGCAGCAGTGAAAAGAGGAAAGGAGCAACACTAGTTTTCCAAAGCCTATATCTGGACTCAACATTACAAAGTAGAGTGAAAGGAAAGAAAGGCAATACAATTCAAAATATCATTTGTAATTATACTTGATTATGGGGATCACTCCACCAGCGTAGAGACCCCTCCGTGTCTGCGCCATCACGGAGTTAGAGCCCGGACATATTCTCCCCCCGCTGAGGGCAGTCGAGCTGAGGAAAAAAGAAGGAAGTGATAGAGGCCTGAGTTTGCAGAAGCCTATTCTTGATCCACGGAGCTAATGGCATATCTGGGTGAGGCCTGCGTGACTATTTACGAGACTACTGTCTCTTGAAGTTCCCGTTTTGGGCTGGTTTTATGACTCTGTTTACCTGCATTCACTAAATCCCAGGATTGCTCACGTTACTAGAAAAATGCTACCCCTCAAATTATTGCTCCCCTTGATGTTATTTACCGTAACTGTAGTCATTGATAAGAGGATAAGAATCTTTATAGGATAAGAATCTTTTGTTTGTGTTGGGTTCAGCGATCTTTAGATACACCTGTATGCTACCCCCTCCCATGCTTACTTTGTAATTTTCTGTTCCCTCCTGATAAAACTTTTGTAATGGGACCTACGTCAGTCACTGTATGAAAAAACACATATAAGCTCTTGTGCACAAAGAATAAATCGCTGATCTGAGCACAGCTCATTTCAGACCTCCAGACCCATTTTTCTCTATCTCTCTTTTCTTCTGCGCACTCTCTCTTCCAGGTATTAGGACCTTCTTGCTGGTCAAGAGACCCCCGGCAGACGTGCCGATCTCACGGACCCCAACACTTGATGTTCCCTGAAGACTACTAAAAATGATTCAGCAGAGAGGACTTTTAATGGGTTTTGAGTTACTGTGTTATGTAGGTAGAAGAAAAGAGGCAGTTAATTTGAATCTATTATTGTTATTTTTATGTGTAAACATAGCTCTATCAGTTCTACACACACACCTGCATGTATGTGTGTGTGTGTCTATGAAGTGTACTTTTGGTAGTCTTTATTAACTTGGTGACAATTATAATAATGACGGCAATGTGGAATGCTAAAAGCTATAAAGAAAACAGATTTATCTTCTGTCTAATTCATGAGCATATTTCTTTATGCTGAATGTACTAGTTTGCTAGGGTTACTGTAACAAAGTATCACATTGTGTAAAATGAACGATATAATTTTCTTCTCACAGTGCTTGAGGCTAGAAGTGTAGGAACAAGCTATCAGCAGGTTGGTTACCTCTGAGGGATATGAGAGAAGAATCTATTGTAGGTCTCTCTCCTTGGCTTGATTGCCATCGTTTTCTGTGTCTTTATATATAGTCTTACCTCTGTAGGTGTATTCAGTCATCCCCCCATATCCATGGTTTCAATTTTCACAGTTTTATCTACAGTCAATCACAGTCAAAAAATATTAACCGGAAAGTTATAGAAACAAAAAACTTACACGTTTTACATTATGCTCTGTTGTGATTTGTGTAATGAAATCTGGTATCATACCACTCTGTCCCTCCTAGGATGTGAATTATCCCTTTGCTTATCTATGCTATGTACCCTACCTTTGCTTATCTATGCTTATCCATTTGCTTATCTACGCTTATCATAGCTTATCTATGCTATGTACCCTACCTTCCTGTGTAGTTGTTGACATTGTCTGCTCATGGCATCTAACCATCAACGTCTTCATGGCTCAATGATCCAGGATTACCGGAAGCAGATAAGTCCCCTTCTGACATATTTCAGAAGGTCAATAGTAGCTTAACATTATGTTACAATATTTAAATCATTCATTATTTCATTTCATTATGTGGGAATTTTATCATCTAACACTATCACAAGAAGAAGGATAACGACAGTACAACAAGATATTTTGAGAGACAGACCACATTCACATTTTTTTTTCTGAGACACTTTCTCTGTCACTTGCTCTGTCACTCAGGCTGGAGTGCAGTGGCACCATCTCGGCTCACTGCAAACTCTTCTTCCCAGGTTCACGTGATTCTTCTGCCTCAGCCTATTGAGTAGCTGGGATTATAGGCAATGTCACCATGCCCGGCTAATTTTTGTATTTTTAGTAGAGATGGAGTTTCATCATGTTGGTCAGGTTGGTCTCGAATTCCTGACTTCGTTATCTGCTTGCCTCGGCCTCCCAAAGTGCTGGGATTATAAGCATGAGCCACCACCCTTAGCCCACATAATGTTTATTATAGTATATTTTTATAATTGTTCTCTTTCATTATTAGTTATTGTTAATCTCTTATTATACCTAATTTTAAAAATAATCTATACTATACGTATGTAGGTATAGGAGAAAACACAGTACATATAAGATTCTGTACTGTCCATAATTTCAGGCACCATGGTGGGTCTTAGAATGTATCCCTTGTTAATAAAGGGAAACTAAATTTAAATTTTCTTTTTTATAAATTCAAATTAGCAAATTTAAATTTCCTCCTCTTAAAGAACACCAGTCATGTTGGATGAGGGTACTTCTACTGAATTCATGTCAGCTTAGTTATTTCTATACAAACCCTGTTGGAAAAACATCCTGAGGTGATGAGGGTTAGGAATTTTGTAAGGGGCACAATTTGGCCTATAATGTGAATTATTATTTTTGTCTTCTAAATGAGAATGTTCATTTCAATTTTTTAAACTTAGAAATGTGTTGGCATTATCTGCTTAGTAGGGTTAGATGGAAGGAAGTAAAAGAAAACCACTTCTCAGAATGTTTCTTACATAACTTGCTTTTAATAAAGTACCTATTTTGTTTTCATTTGCTGAATCTAAATCTATACCTTGAATTAGTCTTTTATAATATGCTGAAAATATGTGACCTGTGAAAGTTCTCCTAAGAACATCACCCATATTTTTACTTAACATTTTTCTCTGTTTATGTTTAGAAAAGAATCACCTCCCACACACAGCATCTTAGAAAAACACCTTTCAAAACAGTTAGCAGACTGATTGTTTTTGCTTGACTTACTCAGAGTTCAATACTGTTCACAGTAATAACTCTGGCTTTTGATAAGCAGTTTAAACATGAATCAAGAAGATTGTCAATGGCTCAAAGAGCATCAGGACTGTTTTTAACTACAAATGAGATGTCTAGAAAATGCCTGTCAACACACTCAAGCTTCCGAGTATGGTTGCTGGTTTATGACATCACTGCCAGCAGCCCTGCATCTTAGAAATTTGGGTCCCAAGAATACAAATGAACAGGTTTGAGGAAAGTTGAGGATGCTTTTCATAGGCTAAGAAAGAAATGTATTTTGCTATTTTAAGTGTAAAATCTTGAAAAGATAATGGTTATATAAAATTATATTTTGTATAAGATTTAATTATTTTTAAAGTGGTTTTCTTATCTGATACTAAACTAAGCATCAAATAAGAATTGGAGTTAAACTTTAAAAAAGGCTTATAGAGGATTGTTTATTTTGAAGTTAAGTAAAAATTCTGAATATCTCATGTAAATTCACACTCTAGCATTTACTCACTTTGTAAGCTCAGTGACTTACTTTTCCTTTGTATCTAATATTTATTTTATTATTCTTTTCTGAAAAAATTAAGACATAGTGATAAATTGAAGTCCTCTTATAGTCTAATACAGTATAGTTGTTCAATATTTATAATGTCTCTATTAGGAATGACACAATAAACAGAGACAGCTGAAAAAAAAAGGTAAATAAACAGAACAGAGTTCATGAATTTGACTCAATGCCCCAAAGAGTTATCTCCTTTTCCTATGCATTGTAGATATAGAAGGCCATCAACACTGAGAGTTTAGTTGAACATTTGTAGTCATCAACATTTCAGAAAGTGTGAACCGTAGTTGTGCATCAATATTCAAAAGCCTACAGAAAATTAGAAGTAACACAGCAGCTTTTACTTTATAGGAAAAGCAACATTGTCATTTTCACCCAAAATGACTTGGCAGGAACCCATTGCTCTATTTCACTCAATCCTGGGCTCTGGTAAATTTTAGAATTTTTTTTTTTTTTTCAATTCTTCTCTTGAAATGAGAATACTGAACATCCTGTGGACTTTAAACTTTTTGGTGTTCTATTCTCTAAAGCACCAAATGAGATCCAGTTGAAATAATGTTATTATTGCAGAGATGAGTATTAGCCATAACGGCAGAAGAAGGAATTGCAAATGCATTCTCATGGGGTGCATAAAAATAAGTTCATAACTGATCACATAGAACTGGTGATGTGTGAGATCACTAGCATCATGAGGTTGATGTATCATAGGAAAGTTTTTATTTCATCTAGCAATATACTCTTTCTACAACCATATACTCAGTAAACAATTGGTTTGGTATAATTATTATTGAGATGTAAAAAGTGAAAGTGTAAATTTAAAAATGTACCTTATTTCATAACATAAAATAAGCCATGAAAATACTAATCTCATGAAACCTCTCCTCCACATATATTGACAGGTAAATCTGTATCTTTGTCTCTATCAGCTCTATCTATACCTATTATATTTATAAGTATGGTTATAACATGTGATTATGGTTTGCTTGACTGAGAACTGGAATCCTAAGTACTCCTCTTTCCAAACAGTCAAATTTTTTAAAATATATATTTTATTGCATTTTAGGTTTTGGGGTACATGTGAAGAACATGCAAGATTGTTGCATAGGTACATACATGGCAATGTGGTTTGCTGCCTTCCTCCCTGTCACCTATGTCTGGCATTTCTCCCCATGTTTTTTTTTTTTTTGAAACAGAGTCTTGCTCTCTCACCAGGCTGGAGTGCAGTGGCGCAATCTTGGTTCACTGCAATCTCCGCCTCCCAGGTTCAAGCAATTCTCCTGCCTCAGCCTCCTGAGTAGCTGGGACTACACGCACGCGCCACCATGCCTAGCTAATTTATGTATTTTTTAGTAGAGTTTCACCATGTTGGCAGGATGGTCTCAATCTCTTGACCTCGTGATCCGCCCACCTCAGCCTCTCAAAGTGCTGGGATTACAGGCGTGAGCCACCATGCCAGGCCAACAGTCACATTTTTAGACAGAATGTGTAGTAGTTGAGAATAGAGCCCCCTTCCTAATTGTGTGCCACATTGGCAAGTTTTACAATTTAAAAGAAGAGAAAATGTTAAACCTCCCTAATAACATGGTTGTAGCAATTGAAAGATATTATATTTGTAAAATGTTTAAAATAAATCCTAGCATGAGTTTTATGCTCAATAATTGGTGATTATGAAAAAAATTATGATTATGATGCTAATTCATGTTCCTCTTCTATAAATAAGATTATTCATACTTACATAAAATCTTTTGGTGTTACTTTTTTGTTATAGATTTAGTTTTTAATGAAAGTGCCTCATGTTAAAGAAAATAAATCCTTTTATAAATCATAAATATGGCTCATATATAGAAGAATCACAATAGAGTCTGTTTCTCTTGATCACCAACACGTTGCTTTTTCTTTCTCACTAAACAGTTGGTAGAAAGGTAAAAGCATCCTCTTTCTTTGCAGTAAATTAGAAATGTAAGGTGATGCACTTGAAATTATTGCCTTGGTGCCTGAAAATATTTAAAATAATTAAGGAAATACTGTGAAATTGCATTCATTTGGAATTAGGCTTCATCTTCTGGCGACTCAAGTGACACAAATATCTCAGCATTCACCTTTGCTATTGTTTTCCTTTGCCAAGCTGTTCACTGAAGAAATAATAAACATACTAGGGCAGGAATATTTTTAAAATGGTTACATAAGAAGTATTTAACTAGTTTACATTTCAAAACCTTGTTAGCATATGCTGTGACACTAAAGCTTTTGAAACATAAATTAATAAGGTGTAAATGAATATTTTGTAATGATAGATGATACAGAAATCCCATGGTATTTCTCAATCTTTTTTTCTATATGCATATTAGTAGAAGTTACTTAAACCCTAAAGGCAATTAGCACTTCTCTCTTAAAGACTTATAAAAT
This sequence comes from Plecturocebus donacophilus, assembly GCA_004027715.1. NCBI lineage: Eukaryota > Metazoa > Chordata > Mammalia > Primates > Pitheciidae > Plecturocebus > Plecturocebus donacophilus. Next base: position 133,197 of record PVKP010000267.1, on the reverse strand, counting down.
TTAAATGTGTCATTACTTGTAAAGTGCTTTAAAATGCACAGTAGGGACTCAGCAAATAGTAACGACTCAATGTTCAAATAATGATTATTGTTATAATCGTTATTATATAAATTCTTATGTATATTATACCTCAACTTAAATTTATGTATCAGCTATTCAAATGTATCAGTCTCAGCTTCAGCCAAAAACAAAACAAAAGATATTTTTGTTACAGGACATTTTGTTATTTTTACATATCTTTCATGAGGATCTCTCAGAAATAAAAAAGTGTAGGAAGTGATACTATTTGAGCATTCTAGTTGTTGAAGTGAAGTCACTGGATATTTCTACTTCAATTGACATAACAGAGATATAACTTCACAAAAGAGTACACTCTTACTAACACAGTCTGTTAGAAGAGCATAACATTTTTAAGAGAGGAGATTTAAGAAAAGTGTTTCAGTCGTTTTTATTTTTCTGTTTCTGCCGTTGAATGCTGCAGTAATTTAAGGTGAGAACAAAAAGAGAAGTTTTGCAGTAGAGAAATGTAATCTTACTTGTGTTCAGCTCATCATTCTTCCATGTTACTGCTTGCCAGCAACACCAGTGTACCCGTTTCTAACTGCCTTGTTATAAAGTGCTACCATGTGCCATTGTGCGTCTTACTATTACTGGCATGCTGGCTATAGTTTTAAAAAGGTATCTCTCTTCTTGAATACACAATAGCCTCCAAATGGCCTTCTCCTTTCCACTTCTGAATGCTTTCATCCATTTGTCATGTAACTGTCAGCATAATTTTAAACCTAAATCAGATTATATCACTCTAGGTAAAACACTCAAATGGCTTTCAATTGTACTGGGAGGGAATTCAAAGCTCCCTACTGTGGCTTACAAGGATGTCATGCCCTAACTGCAGATCTCTTCGGCATCATCCCATACACTCTGAGCATTCACTAGGCTCCAGCCATGCCAGCCTTCCTTCTATTCTTCCCACTTCCATGGTTTGCCTGCCTCAGAGGCTTGAAACTGGCTCTTGAATTTTTCTGTAATACGCTTTCACAGTATGTTTAATATGTTTGGCCCCATATTATTATCAAATGATCTGTTCAAATGCAACTTTCACAGACATCTTCCCTACACTAGAAAATCTGAAGTAGCCTGCTCATCCATATAATTCTCTAACTAGAATTCCTACAAAATAGCATCACCTGGGTAATTTAAAACAAAACAGAGAAATATTCCTTGGCCTATCATCCAGACAAATTTTTTAAATGTTAGAACATCATAGAAATTTTAACAAAAGAAAGGTTGAAGAGTGCTTTTGAATAAAGGATTAATAGTTCTATCCAGAAATTTATGAAATAAATCTGCCATTTCTAAACATCTAATTGGATTATCTCTAAATTTCAGTTCTTAACCAGGAGCACGGTCTCATAACTATAATCCCAGCATTTTTCAAGGCTGAGGCAGGTAGATCGCTTGAGCCTAGGAGTTTGAGACCAGCCTGGGCAACATGGAGAAACCCTGGCTCTAATAAAAAGTACAAAAATTAGTCAGGTGTGGTGGCATACCCCTGTAGTCCCAGCTACTTGGGAGGCTGAGGTAGGAAGATCACTTGAACCTAGGTGGGTGAGTCTGCAGTGAGCCATGACCACGTCACAGCAGTCCAGCCTGGGCACCAAAGCAAGACCCTGTCTCAAAAACAAATTGAGTTCCTCAGAAATAGAGCCTAAGATAAGGATTAAATGAAACTGATTTATAGAATGTTAAGCTGCTAGTAAAGTAGAGCTAGTAAAGTGAGACAAGTGTGAGTGTAATGTCAAGCACAGCTCCACGGCCGGTAACTTGGGTTTGACCTCACAGAAAAATTCTAACAACAGTACAGGTGATGCTGCTGAGTTGTTCCTCTTAAAGCTCCCACTTCCCAATACTGTTACATACGCAATTAAATTTCAACGTCAGCTTTGGCAAGGACATTTAAAGATATTTAAACCATAGCAAGCACTGAGAACATTTTCCATGTATGTCATGTGGACAAAGCCAAAGTTCATGTGCCCAGATTCTTCTGAAAAGTCCCTAATGATAAATATTAAGCATTTTATTCTGTAAATAATATTTTAGTAGAGTATCAGAATACAGAAAATGCCCATTTGCATAATAGCATTAATATAATTAAATATACTGTTATACATAAACATATTTGAATGTGTTGCGGTTCATAGGCCTATGCAGAGCTATTTAAATATGTACATTCAAATAATTATATGAATGTTTGAATAATCATGTCTCGTCAAGTTTCTTCAAAGATGAGTTAATTTTTTTTCTGACAGAGGTGCCAAATAGGTGATTGATAGATGAATAAAGTACACAAATTCTAATTCTGTATTATGTAAAGAGCCAAATAACTTGAGGTTGGTTGTTTTTTCTAGATTCCAAAACTGACTAAAAGCATTTTTCCTTGACCAACAAACAAAATAGAATTTAAACGCAGATCATTATGTTGACAGCACAACTGTCCAATTCATTGTCACTCTGATGCAAGTAAGAAGGAGCCAAGATGACAACATTTAAAATATCCTCTTTAAAGTTCAATTCCATTTTACATACTATTCTGCATTATCTTAGAATCACACCAATTTGATTCTTCTTGGTGAGCAACTATTATATATATGAATATAGCCCTGGTTTGTTTTAACAGAATTATATTTTATTTTTCTTTGATTCTCAAAATATACCATTGAGATAAAATCAATCTTTTTACCACTATTTGAAATATTAGTTTTAAATCCAGCACTGCTTCTTTATATTTTATTGTGCTTTCTAAAAAAGACTCAGACTGCAACAATCTGAAGCTCAGGGTTTGCTCTTTTGAAAATCAATTCTATATTATGTGTTTTAAGAGAAACAACTTTATCTTAAACAGGCTCAACATTATCAAATAAAATGTATACAAATCATCTAAAGATGTCCACCAGTTGACAATTGTGAGTTAGGCATTTATCATTATAGCAGTGTGTGTGTGTGTATGTGTGTGTGTGTGTGTGTGTGTGTGTGTGCATTTACCTGTTCCACACACACACATACATTTTTCAGCTTTTGAGGCACAGACATTTTATTAATTTACATAAGAGTTAAATACTAAATTAATGTACTTCTTTGAATATTATTGAAGCAAATTTTGGAAAGCACTTATTTTCATGATATGAAACTTCTGTATATGTATTTCTAATTTAATTGGAGGATTGTTGACTAAGCTTTAACAATTGGCTTATTCCTGTGTATAATGGAACTATCACAGAAATAAGAATAAAAGAAGAGAGAACAGTAACCTTAGCACCATAATTCAAGGCATCTTTGCATGGACAAGAGATAGAAACATGATTAATATGTAACATTTGAAAAGAAAAGTAGAAAGTAGAGAAGTAACTGACCCTCCCCTCCTGCCTGACAGTTTCTGGGGTACTTGTTATGTGCTTTCATAGCTCTTTATTCTTCTCCATAGAATCCATTTACATGTTGCATTATATATTTTATAATTAATGCCAATCTGTCTCTATGAAAAGTAAACTTTTTAAATTCAAATATATGAATAACTTTTTTGAATATATGATAAACATTGTTTTTGACAATGAAAATATTAGAAGTATTTGGAGAAATTCTAATTAATTTGGTGATCGTATATATTTTCAATCAAAATATGTGTGCATACATATATATAGATGGATGGATATATATATGTGTGTGTGTGTTTGACAATTCAGAAATCAAATTCAGAACAATAAATATACAATAACTATGCTCAAATTAACTTCAAATTTTATTAAATATACATACATGAATAACTGCAAGTTTTAGTATTGCAGGCATAAAGGCTAATGCAATCAGTATGATCAATATGCTTTCTATAGACATTAGATAAGTTAATACATATAAATGGCTTATAACATCATCATCATTATAATCATAATGATATTTTTCTATAAAAACATGACATTCCATGACAATTAAACTTTCACAAAGTAAACTCAATCTTTTCTATCCCTTTGGGCCTCACAGAAATATAACCTTGACTAATGTGATGAAATAGCTGTGTAGCTCTGTGGCTCTTGACCACCTGGAGAGGAGAATATTGATTGTATAATTAACTGTGACCTGCAAAGTACAGCCACTAAAATTACTTTTAAAAAAATAATTTCCCTTTCTGAGCATTTAAATGGAAAACAAGGAGAAAAAAGAAGATACTTAAAGAGTAATAGTCATTAAAGGTTAAATAATCATCATGATTGTACCTTTCTATAATTCATTGTAATTGCTGATATATTCAGATAAGAAAACAGACTGGTAGTATAAAATAAATTGGACAAGGAATCCTAGTAAAATATTTGTGATTTGAGATTTTAAGGATGGGAAAATCACTAGTTTTTACATTTTGTCATTTATAAGAGGGACTAATGCAGTTTAAAAAACCCGATAGTCCTAATTGAAGTTTTAAAAAATGAACAGAAATACCATTAAAAAAATAACACATTTGAAAAATTGTAAGTGATAAAATAGGCCAGTGTTGTTGTCATGTTAATAAAATAAATATTGTTTATTGTAGCTTGCCAAGCCCCTTCTTACATTCTATATTTTTTAGTAATAATGTATCTCCAATTTTTAAGAGGTACATGTTTACCTTTTATACAAATGAGCAAATACACACATAATTGCAAATGTATTTAGATATCATTGCCTTTTAAAATATATTTTAAAGTCATATCAATTTATACCAAATAGTTCATGTTGTCATTTAAATTGATCTTATATAATCTAAATTACAATTCCTTTTACTTTATAAAATTTCTTACTATAAAAAATGTTGAATATATATTCTATGCATTAGAATATTAGACTATATATATATTTAGCTAAAAAGAAGTCTTCAATGTCTACAATCAGAAGCTGCATAGGCAACCATTATAGACAGCTTCTTAGGTATCCATACACAAATAACATTTTAATATTTTTGCATTTATATTATTGGTTTTCTAAAAATAGAAGTACACTCTAGAGCTCTTTCACTTAATATTCTCAGTGATTCATCAGCAACATACTGATCAATATATTAAATATATAATATATCTCAATGATTGATCAATAATATATATCATTTACCTTACTTCTTCCAGTGCCTTTTCCAGGTTACCTAGAAATGGAGCCCAGGGTAAAGATTTTTGTACATGTGATTTACTAGTAGAGTGCTCCCAGGAGAAATCTGGGAGAAAATAAAGGAATCTGAATAAGGTGTGGGAAGAGGTAAACACAGATACTTTTAGCCAAAGTCTAGCCTCAGCTTTATCCCTGAGGACTTCTGGAGTATGAGTGGCACAAAAGAGTTGCTTCATCTCCAAGGAAGGGGGCCAGATTTTGCACTGCAGTGTCAGTATGTAATTGGCAACAAGTGTCTTTGCAACTCCCAGAAGGAAACATAATCTCCCAAGTGAGGTGATTACAGTTACTGAAGCCAATTCCCTAGAAACATTGTAAGCTGTTGTAAATTATAAGTGGTTAGCAGCCCAAACTCACAGAACCTGGGGGATGAGTTGATCTGGTTGTCAAAAGGAATCTGGGCAATGTACCAAAATATGATACTGATGGCATTATATCACATTGCCAGGATATGGAACTATGCTTTAATTACTTTTTGTTGAGGAATACTTCATTGTTTCCCTATTTAGCAAGTATAATGTTATAGATTATTTTTGTGCCAGTGATTTTTTTGCATATTATAAAGCCTATCTTTAATAAAAAATTCTGGTAGTTTAAATATTGAGTCAAAGGTTATATTCATTTTAAAGTTTGATGTTGCCGAATGATTATCCAAAGAGGTTCACATTCTTCATATTATTCATTGACACTGTGAATTAAATTTTAGATCCTTAATTATTTTGATGTGAAAATGGTATATCAGTTTGGTTTGATTTTTCACTTTTTAAATTATAGATAGTGTTTAGCATATTTTGTTACCTAAAAGTAATATGCATTTTGGTTTCTGAATAAATTATTTTTCTGTTCTTTTTAGGTACCTAATTTTTCTTATTAGATTTTAAGAACTATACTTATATGTTAAGGGAATTAATAAATTTGTATGACATTTACTCATATATTATTCCAAGTTTGTCTTTTGATCTTTGCTTTTTATTTTCACTATGAAAAAATATTTTATTTCTTGTAATTGAATTTTCACACCTTTTTGATTTCTGAGCTTTGCAGTTTGTTTAGGAATATCTCCTTTCTTCATACAAATATATATATATTTTAAAACTCCATACATTTTCTTCCAAAAATTTAAAAATTATCTTTGTTTAAGTAAAAATTTAATTTTTAAATTTGAGGCCAAATTAAATTTAGAATATTTTAAAATTCAATTTGAAACTATTTTGCATTGAGTAAAGTTTACTTTGTTTAATTGATACTGCATGACTATATGTTTTGTAAAATATAATTCAAATCACTGAATACCCAAATACATGGAATTTGTGTGTGCCTGAGATATATAAACAAAATCACATTTTAATAAGTTGATAAATTTGTTCAAGTAGATTAATTATAAATAGAAATTAGTGTTCATAATAAAAGTATAAAAAATAAAATACTTGGAAAAACAGTAATTCTATTTGAAATATATAAACAATTTTAAAATTATAAGCATGTTTTCTGTTTTGCCTTAGAAAGCTGAAATACATTTAATGATAGAATTTTTTCTTATAAAATTTATATTTAAGAGTAAGGTTTTCTTTTCACATTTTGTCATCGCTAATAAATAGTTTACAGCATGCCAAAACTGTCTCAAACTATTCAGTTTGCTTCATCCTTTATATGTTTCTTGGTTTTGTCTACAAAGTAGTTTATAATTCTGTTAAGGGGTTAAAATGTGATCTTAAAATAATTCATTTACTTACAGGGCTATTGACTGGATCAACTCTAGTAATATTTCCTTTGTTGTTTATATATACAGCAATTCAGTTCAACCACTCTTTAGACCTTACAGAATTTGTTATATATCAAAATAAAAATCAAAGCCATCTAGTAGTAATTTGTAATAAATTTTAGACATTTTGAAATCAATCTAAACATCTGATAAATTAAAAACCATCATAATGAAAATATAATGCTAGTGTTTGCAAATAGGATAATTCTCAACATGGGTATCTAGTTTATCTTCTTAGCTTAACTTCTTCCTTAAACCACTAAACTGACACACAGGTAGTTTTAAAATACAAACATCACAAATAAGGTAGAATCATTTCTATATGACATTGAAATAATTGAGTGACATTGTCTACATTTTCTTATTTCATTACACCCAAATTCTTTCTATTAGTATATCTGGGAGGCTTTAACATTTTTTAGAAAGTAAAATCCAAAAAGAATTTTAATGGTTTATAACAGAGAAGAACTTTGGATTCTGCTGATTTTAAAAATATAAGAGGATCAAAGGTTATGTTCAGAATATATTGTAAATAAGTCATTACATTTCAGGATTTGATTACAGGAATAATTTCTTCCCAAGCATCTCCCCCTTGGCAAATGTAAGCACCTCTGCTTATAAGTTATTTCTCAGCAAACATTTTTAGTGAACATGGCTCTCAGGAGACTTTATGGTCAGAGCTGGAAAAAAATGAATGTTCCTTTTCACCAGCGCTGTTTTAGTGGCAGCTATATAGCTCCAAGAGCAGACAGATATTGAGTCAGATCAAAACAAAGTCACTCAAAGAATGGATACTGTAAGGTCAGACACAATAAATAGACTATGTATGCACATCAACATACCTATTCAGGAATCAGACATATGGCACAATTTGGTATGATTCAGAGCAGGTTTTATGAACCAGTATATCTGGTAGTGTGTATGGCACCAGTAAGAAAGAAGAAAAAATGATGAGACATTTGGGAATTCAGTCATCAACACTTCAGTGATCAAATGAAGAAATGACACTTAGGTATAATAACTTGAGTATTTTATCCCTGTGAAAAATCTAGGCAGCTGGTATGTGAGAGTTAACACTGAGTGTCAACTTGATTGGATTGAAGGATATAAAGTATTGATTCTGGGTGTGTCTGTGAGGCTGTTGCAAAAAGAGATTAACATTTGAGTCAGAGAGGTGAGAAACCAACCCACCTTTAACCTGGGTGGGCACAATCTAATCAGCTGCCAACACAGCTAGAATATAAGGCAGCAGAAAAATATTTAAAGAGAGACTGGCCTAGCCTCCCAGCCTACGTCTTTCTCCCGTGCTACATGCTTCCTGCCCTTGAACACTGGACTCCAAGTTCTTCAGTTTCGGAATTCGGATGGGCTCTCCTTGCTCCTTAGCCTGCAGACAGCCTACTGTGGGACCTCTTGATAGTGTGAATTAATACTTAATAAAATCCTCTTTATTTATATATCTCTATTCCATTAATTCTCTTTCTCTAGAGAACCCAAATACAAATTTTGTTACCAGGAGTAGGGTCCAGGACAGGAGAAGGCTCTGCAATTGGTACAGGCTGCTTTGCAAGCTGCTCTGCCACTTGGTCCACATGACACAACAGATCCAAAGGGGCTTGAGGTGTCAGTGGTAGATAGGGATGCTGCTTGGAGCCTTTGGCAGGCCCCCATAGGTGGATCACAGCAGAGGCCTCTAGATTTTGGAAAAAGGCCCTGCCATCTTCTGCAGATAACTAATCTTTTGAGAGACAGCTCTTGGGCTGTTACTGGGCTTTAATGGAAACTGAACATTTGACTATAGGCATCAAGTCACCATGTGACCTGAATTGCTTATCATGAACTGGGTGCTTTATGACCCATCTATCCATAAAGTGGGTTGTGCATAGCAGCATTCCATCATCAAATGGAAGTGGTATATACGTGATTGGTCTTGAGCAGGTCCTGAAGGCACAAGTAAGTTACATGACGAAGTGAATCAAATGCCCATGGTCTCCACTCCTGTCAGCCTGCCTTCTCTCCCACCGCCTGCACCGATGGCCTCATGGGGAGTTCCCTATGATTAGCTGACAGCGGAAGGGAAGACTAGGGCCTGGTTGACAGATGGTTCTGCACGATATCCAGGCACCACCCAAAAGTGGAGAGCTGCAGCACCACAGCCCCTTTCTAGGACATCCCTGAAGGACAGCATTCAAGGGAAATCTTCCCAGTGGGCAGAACTTACTTAGAGCAGTGCACCTGGTTGGGTACTTTCCATGAAAGGAGAAATGGCCAGATGTGCATTTCTATACTGATTCATGGGGTGTAGCCACTGGTTTGGATGGATGGACAGGGACCCAGAAGAAGCATTATCGGAAAATTGGTGACAAAGAAATTTAAGGATAAGGTATGTGGATGGACCTCTCTGAGTGGTCTAAAACTGAAGATATTTGTATCCCATGTGAGTGCTCTATGACAGGTGACCTCAGCAAAGGAGGATTTTAATAATCAAGTGGATAGGATGACCTGTTCTGTGGACACCACTCAGCCTCTTTCCCCAGCCACTCTTGTCATGGCCCAATGGGCCCATAAACAAAGTGGCCATGATGGCAGGTACAGAGGTTATGCATGCACTCAGCAACATGGACTTACACTTGCCAAAGGCTGACCTGGCTACTGCCAGTGCTGAGTGACCAATTTGCCAACAGCTAAGACCAACACTGAGCTCTCAATATGACACCATTCCTTGATCAGCCAGCTACTGGAGGCAGGTTGATTATACTGGACCTTTTCCATCATAGAAAGAGCAGAAGTTTGTCCCTCACTGGAATAGACACTTACTCCAGTTATGGGTTTGCCTATCCTGCACACAATACTCTTTCAAGACTACCATCTGCAGACACACGGAACATCTTATACACTGTCATGGTATTCCACATAGCATTGTCTTTAACCTAGGCACTCACTTTATGGCTAAGAAGTGCAGCAGTGGGCTCATGCAATTCACTTGTCTTACCATTTTCCACATCAGCCTGAAGCACCTGGATTGATAAAAGGGTGGAATGGCCTTTTGAAGTCACAATTACAATGCCAAACAGGTGACAATACTTTGCAAGACTGGGGCAAAGTTCTCCAGAAGACCATGTATGCTCTGAATCAGCATCCAATATTTGGTACTTTTCTCCCATATCCAGGATTCATGAGTCCAAAAACAAGGGGTGGAAGTGGAAGTGGCACCACTCACCATCACCCTAGTGATCCACTAGGAAAATGTGTGTTTCCTCTTTCTACAGCATCGTGTTCTGCTAGCCTAGAGGTCTTAGTTTCAGAGGGAGGAATGCTGCCACCAGGAGACACAATGATTCTATTAAACTGGAAGCTAAGATTGCCACCTGGACAAGTTGGGCTCCTCCTACCTTTAAGTCAACAGGCTAAGAAGGGAGTTACAGAGTTGGCTGGGGTGACTGACCCAGACTATCAAGATGAAATCAGTCTACTACTCCACAACAGAGGTAAGGAAGAGTACACATGGAATACAAGAGATCTATTAAGGCATCTCTTAGTATTACCATGCTCTGTGATTAAGGTCAATAGGAAACTACAGCAGCCCAATCCAGGCAGGACTACTACAAATGGTCCAGGCCCCTCAGGAATAAAGATTTGGATCATTTCACCAGGAAAAACCATGACCTACTGTGGTGCTTGTTGCAGGCAAAGGGAATACAGAATGGGTATTAGAAGAAGATAGTCATCAACAACTATGACCACATATGCAACTGAAGATATAAGAAATATAAGTGTCATGAAAAAATGAGAAATGTCAAGTATTTCCTCCTTCTTTTGTTAAAAACATGTTTGTGCATGTATACTCTTGTACTAAGAAAATGTCTTCATTTTATATCCTTTTCTTTTATTATGTAACATAAGATTTATTGACTTCATACCAGCATTTAATACTGTTAACTTTATGTAATAGTATTTGGGTTGAGGATTGGTGCGTTTCCAGTGGTAGGAAGGATAGTTGTATTATGTTAGGCATAATTATGACCTTATTATTGTCTTTATTTGAAGATTATGTATGATCTCAGAAGATGAGTATGAGTTCAAGTTGACAGGGGTGGACTTGTGATGGTTAATACTGAGTGACAACCTGATTGGATTGAAGCATACAAAATATTGATCCTGGATCTGTCTGTGAGGGTGTTGCCAAAGGAGATTAATATTTGAGTCAGTGGGCTCAGGAAGACAGACACACCCTTAATCTGGTGGGCACCATCTACTCAGCTGCCAGCAAATATAAAGCAGGTAGAAAATTATGAAAAGGTGAGCCTCCCAGCTTACACCTTTCTCTCATGCTGGATGTGCTGGATGCTTTCTGTCTACGAACACTGGACTCCAAGTTCTGCACTTTTGGAGCTCAGATTGGCCCCCCTTGTTCCTCAGCCTTCAGACAGCCTATTGTGGGGGAGCCTGTGATCGTGTGAGTTAATACTTAATAAACTTCTTTATATATATATAAAAACTTCTTTATATATATATATATAAACTTCTTTATATATATATATATATAAAAACTTCTTTATATATATATATATATATATTCCCTCAGCCTTCAGATGGCCTATTGTGGGAGTCTGTGATTGTGTGAGTTAATACTTAATAGGATTTCACCTTGTTGGCCAGGCTAGTCTTGAACTCCTGACTTCAAGTGATTGGCCTGCCTTGGCCTCCCAAAGTGCTGGAGTTATAGGTGTGAGCCAAGAGGCCTAGCCAATATTTTGAAATCCATATTTGAAACAATAATTGATATGATACTATGAAATAATGTAGACCATGAGCAATATTCCATTAGTTCTGTCCCACTAGACAACCCTGACTAACAAAACATGCTATTTAGAATAAATTCTAAGAAAATATCTGAGATAGAATTCAGCTTTTGAATTATCCTATGTATTTTTCAAGACTCTTAAAAAGAGAGTAATCATTATCTTTACTTGGCTTGTCAAATTATTGCAGATGGTGATAAAAGAACACAGCTGGATAGAGGAGGGGTTACCAATTTTCTGAAAATTTTCTCTGAGGATACAGAATTTAACTTTACTTACTGAATTTAGTTGATAATACATATATGAAGGGTAGCACGATTATAAATGTGCAATATATTATTATCTTTTCAGTTCTGAACTCCATACCAAGGTTAAATCTGGACTACTTATCCAGTAAATAAAAATGGTACACTATTTTAAAGTATTAATCTTTTGTATTGTTTTCTGAAGTAAAAGTCATGGTTACTTCTTAGTAAAAATGGCTATTAGAATTCTTTTTTTAATGTATTTTCTCATTAGCTAAACAATAATAATAGTGGTGTCTCTTCATGTCCCTTCATACAGTGTGTTGCTATATAGTGAAAAAATTTAATAGCAACTTACTTGTGCCCTCATTATTGGTATGCTGTAGTCATTTTCTACTTTTCAATGACTTTGAAAATGATCTTGTACAGTAGTGGCTTCTTATTATCCAGAAAGGTACTAGGAATAGGTGTAATCTCATTATACCCACAACAACTCAGTAGAAAAATATGTAATATTCATTTAAATATCTGTGAAATAGCATAGTTGAATAGCTTCATTTTCTCTGCTAGAAGATGGTACAATTACATTTATTTTTTTAAATGACAAACTCATAAAATTATACAGTGACAATCAGCACAAATGCAGCATTGCCATTTGCGTAGGAGAAATGGGTTATAGGATAAACCCCTAATTCAGCTAATGGAATTTTGAAATAGGGCTTATAACCAAAGTGAAATTAAACACAATAGTCTTAGTCGACTCTATTTTATAATCACTTACACTTTTATTGCTAATTCACCTAATTGAAGTCAGGAGTAAATACACTATTAGCTCCTGATAACTTTAGGTTTGGGTTGAATTTTAGTGTTACAAAGGATATGTAAGTGTCCAAAAGAAAGATGCACAAATATGCCGAATATTATTAGCAACATAAGACAACAACAGATTTTAAATTACAAGTTCTGATTCCTGGGTCTAATTATAATGCTTTTTGAGATCATTTGTGACATTATTAAAACTATATTTGAAATCATTTATTTTCTATTAATTAATTTGTTGACATATAAAAAGGAAGATAGCAATAAATAATACCTTTTCTAATACTTATTAAAATCAAGGATATATATGGATATTGTGAAATCTTATATATAGATTATGACTTAACATATTAAACATTTTAATTTTTTTTTTGTTTTTGAGACAGCATCTCACTCTGCTACCCAGGCTGGAGTACAGTGGTGTGAACTCAGTTCACTGCAACCCCCACTTCCTGGGTTCAAGCAATTCTCTTGCCTCAGCCTCCCAAGTAGCTAGGATTACAGGCACCCACCACCACACTGGGCTAATTTTAATACTTTTTATTAGAGACAGGGTTTCACCTTGTTGGCCAGGCTAGCCTTCAAGTGATTGGCCTGCTTTGGCCTCCTAAAGTGCTGGAATTATAGGTGTGAGCCAAGAGGCTTAGTCAATATTTTGAAATTCATAATTGAAATAATTGATGTAATACTATAAAATAATGCAGACCATGAGCAATATTAAAATTTTAAAACATGAATTAAAAAAATACAACTTTATAATTATTTTAAACATTAATAAAAATAATGACTGTTGCCCATTATTACTAGATGTTAGGACATATGTCTCTCATGTCTGGAAAATACTAACAATAACCACAGTAACAACATGCCAAGAACCTATAGATACCTTTGCAAATCTTAGAGTATGTGTTCTTTAATCGAATTTTCAAAATATTCAAACATATTTATTTATTAATAAAGCTAACTTTTGTTTAAGTTATTGTTCCAGGAAGTATGTGAAACACATTTTGTAATTTTTTCACAATGTACTCATTTTAAAATGAGTACATTTTTTACTTATTTCTCAGAAACCTTATGATGGGAAACCACTATTTCTCACGTTACAGATGAGAAAACTGATGCCTACAGAAGATCAATAGCCTGCCAATAAGAAGATCTTCTAAATAGTAGTACTGGCTTTTGAACCCACATTATGGCTCAGCAGTCCTCCTTCTTAACTGCTTTCCTACCATTGATAATAACTTAAGGACAATCAGGCAAGTCTGTTTTGGAGGCTTGTTTCTGCAATTAACTCTATGTAGGAGACAAATTAATTAAGATTAGATCTCAATGAATTACACAGGCAATTCCTTGTTATTATGTCATTTTTAGATGAGCTACCAGTACGAATGTAAACAAATGTGTTTCAAGTATATACTTGTAAGATGAGAAGTGATTAGTCAGGCGTAGTGGTACATACCTGCAGTCGAAGCTACTCAGAGACTGAAGTGGGTGGATTGCTTGAGCCCAGGAGTTCAAGGTTGCAGTGAGCTGTGATCAAAACACTGTACTCCAGCCTGGGTGACAGAGTGAGACCCTGTCTCTAAAAAAACCCTATTAAATAAATAAAATAAAATAAAATAAGAAGTGAAATAACTTTATCCTCAAACAAAAACCAATGTTTACCTCACTTATTTACTAGATACCAGCCTCCAGCCTCAATAATGAATTGCTGAGTCTACATTTTCTTTCATATATTGTTGGACTAATTTTGTTACTTACAAAACACTAACTTTGTTACTTACAAGACATTAGTGATGTCTACTAAAAATTATGACTAATTATGAGAATTAAGACAAGGTTTAGTTTAGTAAGGCCAGAGAAGATTTGTTTGGAAGTGGATCTTAGAGTCTTCTTGAAGACTGACAAAGCTGTATTTCCAGAACTGGGTAGTATTACACAGATACATTGCTCCTCGTTTATTAGTGGTAATATGTTTATTATATACTCTCTTGAATGAGTTATATTTCACAAATTTTAAAAAGATTTTAAGGGAAAATCCTTGATACTTTATGACAGTATTTCTAGAAATTATATTTTTGCATTTCAACTGTAAATGATTCTTTTAAATTATTATATTTTAACATGAGCCGGTAAGAAAGTACATAAGGCACATCATAGCGTTCTTGTACATAAGGACAACACTTTAATGCTATGCTTGGGGCCATTATAAATAGCAGAATCACTAACAAAAACCACACGCTTTTTAAAAAGTGGCATTAAACAGATCACAAATGAATGACTTGTTCACAGAAAAAAAAAAATCAAATAAAAAGACAGAACATCACCTTGTTCCATCTCAGCTGAGAATCTGTGCATTGGGTAACTTAAATTTTTTGCAGTACTGAGCAAGTATAGAAATGAGTGTGAAAGTGCTCTAAGTTCTGTTTTGTGGGTTACAAGAAAGCTTTGGCAAGCAGGCAAATTCATGAATATGGAATCTGCAAATAATGAGGTTCAACTGTATTTTTCATTTAATTTTAATAATATTAACCAAGGCAGTTTTTCCAAAGTTTTGATCTTTTTTATCTACATATGCAAAGAAATTGTATTATTCAAAACTTTTTGGAATGCTTCTCTTCTATTCAAGTAATTAGAATCGCCTTCTAATCTTGGTGTTAGCAATTGCATCTATTAGCAACATAATATAAAATTTGTTTTACTTCAACACATTTTAATACTTCCAAAACAAAAGTTTACAGTACTAAACATTCTTTTTAATGGTATAAATGCAATAGCCAGATAATCAGAAAAACACTATGTGACTACTGATATTCTATGATTCCAGTAACAGGATCCTGAAAGTTAAAGGAGCACATAAGGAAGCATTTACATTTTAACTCTTCTGCATGGGATTATTTAAAATAACTCACTAGGGTATTAGAATGATTAGACAGGTAAATAGTAGTGTAACCAGATTTGGTTATAGACACAATTGGAATGAACTGGCACTTAGAACATCTGTTGTAAGGGGTAATTGAGGTGTCTATAAATATCTTCTAAGAGAGACTTCCTATATGCCCTGTTGATAGAGTCATTTATTTGATTTATCACATAGAGTCACTGAAAAAGATCCTCTAATAAAATGGCTATCTGGGAAGTTTGACAGCCCAACCTCCACTACCTACCACTAAAACTTTTCCAATATTAGTTTACTATATCAATTACTAGCCACCGGTTAAGACTATTAAAAGGTGTGGTATGAAAAAACTCCTAATGAGTTTCTGAAAATCAAAGATGTTGGAATCCTTGAGTGGGGGGAAAATATTTGCTAAACACATATGTAACAAAGGATTGATATACAACATCAATAATATTTCTCACTTTTTAAAAAAGGCAGGTTAAACAATTTAATGAAACAAACAATATACTCAAAAAGCACTTTTCAAACAATCAAATGTCAAATAAACATAAAATATGTTCAGCATCACTTGTCATCAAGATGATGCAATTTGAAATCACAATGAGATAAATTTACATACTCACCAGATGAGACACATTTTAAAATGTCCACACAGCTAAATGTTGGGAAGAACGAGGCACAAATGGAAATTTCATATAATGCTGGCAGAAATAAATACATTGCCTCAATTTGTTTGGAAAATTTGTAGTTGTACCTCCTGATGGTAAAAATATATGCATTGTACATGACCTGGAAATTCCATGTTTATAACACACGAAATGCCTAAATATATGCATCAAGAAACACTAAGAATGTTTGTATGTTTTTCATTATAAAAAATAATGAGAGCAATCCAGAAGTTATTCAAGAATAGAACAGATTATTTTTTGTGTTATATTTAGATAATATTATGCTACTCACCAATGAAAAATAACTACTGCTATCCTCTATAATATAGATGAATATCACAAACAATAAAATAAAGTCAGTTACAAAATAGCATATACTGTATATTTTCATTTATCGAATGTTCAAAAAACATATGTAACCAATATATAGTGTTAGAATCTGATTAGTTAACTTTGGGGCAGATTGTGGCTGGGAGGGACAGGATAGAGGCTTTGTCAATATTGATGTGTTTCCAATTTCCTTTGCTTTTTGTGCTTTCCTTTCCATTGGGTCTGTTTTATTTAAAAATCTACTTAAAAACAAGGTCAATAATTTTTATTTTATCAAGTTTAGTAAGTGGAAAATTGTTTATTCATGGCATAAGTGTTTAAATTTTAGAAACTTTAAAGAGGGTTAAGCAACCTAACTCTTGATATTCACATAATATCCCAAATTATATCTTCAGTGTAAAAGCTTTAACTTAGTTTTCTGTTAAATATTATAGCTTTTAAAATAAAAGATGACAGGGTCATCATCCATCAGAGTATTCCCTGCAAGTTAATATCCTGTACTGTAGCATTTTTTTTCTTTAATAATGTATATTTGTTTTAGAAAATCTTCCAGATATTTTATGTGCTATTTAGCTAGAATTACATTGGTTATAAATGACTGCATGTTCTGTGGCCTGACTCAGGACTCAATCATTCTTGACCCTGATGAAAATTTTCAGAAAGCCAATTATTTAAGGTATAGAACTTTTTTTGTATGATTTACAAAACACTTATGATTCTTATTTGGACTCTACTTTTTCTGTGCTACATAGCTTCATTTTTTTCTAAAACTGTTATTTTCCTACTATAGATATTAACTACAATTTTAATTTTTTTAAAAAAATTCTTAGGAATTCTCTTTAGGCAAAACAAAGCAATATGATGATTAATCTTAACTAAAGCAGATTATCTTCTGAACGTGTGTGTGTGTGTGTGTGTGTGTGTTTGTGATAGAAACAAATTGACTCCAGTTTCCAAGAAAGTAGCCTATTATTCAGACTGCTATTTTTAATCTCACATAAGTATGCATGGTTGGGTGTTGCTAATTATAATACAGACCATAAAACTCTCTTACCTTAACTTTTTTTAAACATCTCACATCTAATTGGCAATATAGACTCTAGGTATTTTGATATGTTGTTTCTGGATATTTATCTCTTTTAGAAAAAAAGAACAGAAAAGGAAAGGCAGGAAATGCTTATGAAAGCCCTTGTCTTCATGTCTTTATTTTCTAATTCTGCATTAAAAAATCACAGCACAGTTTTACAGGCAGTCACATTTAATAGAATTTAAGTACCTATCTAACCAGGAAAAAAAAAAGCCTGTTCTGAATATGATTAGTAGTGTGGGTAACTTAAACAGTATTTTAGTAGAATAATGTAATTGTGGTGTTAGTCAGGTGTGGTGTTAGCCAGGTGTGGAATTCATGTCTGAGTTCCTAGCATTATGGAGGCTGAAGCAGGAGGACCACTTGAGTTCAGGATTTTGATACTAGCCTGGGAAACACAGTGAGAACTTGTCTCCACTAAAAATGAAAAGAATTTTTTTTTTTAAATTAGCTGGATATGGTGGCATATACCTTGACTCAGCTACTTGGAATGCTGAGATGGGAGAATCACTTGTAAGTTTGAGGCTGCAATGAGCCATGACTGCACCACTGCACTCCAGCCTGGAAGACCAGAGCAAGATTATGTCTCAAAAAAATAATAATGTATTTATAGTGTTGTCTGATTTTTATGCCGTAAAAGTGTCTCTTATTTGATGTGCAATCATGAATTTCTGATGTCCATTGTTTCAATCTTTTATTCCCCTGAATTACAGGTTGAAAAAAGCAATATAGACATCCCTTTAACATCCCTACTGTTACGCTATTACTTTGTCACAAACATGCCTTTGACTTAAGCCATCCTTTGCTATATTATGACTTCAGCATCTTATGCTACGTAGTTGAAAGGTGACTCACCATATTCTTTTACACTTCTTCCCTTCCTTCTTTCCCACAACACAGAAAACTTATACATAGCTCCAGAATATGTGGTATATATCTAGCAGCAGAAAAGAAAAAAAATAATAAGCCAAAATAGACTGTAAAATGCTTACTTGGTCATGTATATAGTCTGAGTAAATGTTACAAAATGAATATATTCTAATAGTCTAAGTATTTATCATTTCTTAATGTCCTCATGACAAGTTGAAATAGTTTTATTTCATATTCATAAAATTTCATCACATGTAAATACTAAGGCATACAGGTAAAAGTGATATGGTTTGACTGTGTCCCCACCCAAGTCTCATCTTAAATTCCTACATGTCATAATTCATGTGGAGGGAGTTAATCGAATCATGAAGGCAGGTCTTTCTCGTGTCATTCTCATGGTAGTGAATAAGTCTCATGAGATCTGATGGTTTTAAAAAGAGGAATTTCCCTGCACAAGCCTTCTTCTCTTGTTTGTTGCCATGTGAGGCATGCCTTTCTCTTTCCACCATGATTGTCAGGCCTCCCCAGCCATGTGGAACTGTAAGTCCATTAAACCTCTTTCTTTTGTAAATTGCCCAGTCACAGGTATGTCTTTATCAGTAGTGTGAAAATGGACTGATACAGAAAAAGATTAAAATATTTGCCACACTCTCCTAAAGTCATTTTTTTAATGTATGATAGGGATTTTTTTCCCAAGATTAATAATGAAGTGCTCTTCGTATGAGATGATGGTTAGGTATTGTTTAAGGGGACTGAAGAACTCATGTGAAGAAGCAAAAAACAAATGAAAGTGGTAGGTGGAAAAACCAGGGCTTTAACTACTTTATTCTTCAAGTCATATAATGGGTGATTTTTAAGCACACCATCACTTTGTTGTCAAAACAGATCTTCGAGAAAGATCTTTCAATAATGGTTTAAGGGACACTGAGAGATGGCAAGTTTCTCACGCAACTATTTAAATGTCAGAGTTGGAAAAGAAATAAAGGTTTGTCTAGCTTTCCTTCCCTGGTTCTTAACTGGTGAACTGCCTGCCACACAATACAGACCTCAATGTAATGCTTGAATACTCATGTATTCACAGCAAAGATTCCATTTTTAATTTAGGTGTAATTTGCATGCAATAAATGTACAAAGTTTAATTTTGCTACTTTGATGAATTTTGATAATGATATACATCCATGGTACCACTATCCAAAACAACACATAGAATAGTTCCATGATTTCCAAAATTTTCTTCATGCCCTTTTTTAGATATTTTTTATCCATCCCTGGAGACAACCATTTCCTATGTCCCCCAATTATTTTTGCCTCATTTGGATGTCAAATATGCAGCATTATACAGTGTGTATTTCTCTGTCTGGTACCTTTCACTAGACATAATGTCTTTTTGAGATTCAGCCAAGCTGTTGTATGTATTAGTAATTTGTTCCTCTTATTGCTGTGTGGTATTCCTTAGCAATGATGATCTGAATGACTATACCATCATTTGTTTATACATTTCCCTATTAATTGATGTTAGTAATGTTTCCAGCTTTTGCTCTTAGGAATAAGACATTTTGCATGTTTTTGTACAATATTTGTGCTTTAAAAAAATTTTTCTATTCATGTGTTTAAATTTATTGGATTAAATTATTGAGTCTTGGAATTACTCTAATATGTGTGTTCAATTACAAGAAACTGCCTAACATTTTTTCAAGTGGTTACACCATATTTCACTCCCACCAGCAAAGTATGTGTAGCACAGTAATTGTGTGTTAATATTTTTCTCTTAAGAGTCTTTTTATTTGCACTAGTTATATAACCAGAAAAAATCCTGTTTTGAATGTTGTTAAAAATGTTACCCAACTTAGACAACATTTTATTGAAATGCTATGATATATAATGTTTCTAATGTAAGTGCTATAGGAGATAATTTCTTATTTAATGTGAATTCATGGATCTCTAGTGTTCAAGATTTAAAATTTTCGGCTGGGTACAGTGGCTCATACCTGTAATCCCAGCACTTTGGGAGCCTGAGGCAGGCAAATCACGAGGTCAGGAGATTGGGACCATCCTGGCCAACATGATGAAACTCTGTCTCTACTAAAAACACAAAAATTAGCTGGGTATGACAGCATGGCTGTAGTCCCAGCTACTCAGGAAGCTACGACAGGAGAATTGCTTGAACCAAAGAGGCGGAGGTTGCACTGAGCCAAGATCACACCACTCCACTCCAGCCTGGCAACAGAGCAAGACTCTGTCTCAAAGAAAAAAAAAAAATTAAGATTTTCAATAGAAAAAAGTAAGATAATCCATACATTCAACAAATTTGTTATTCCGCTATTATAATGTGCTACTACAAGCTGCTATTTTAAAAATACAGTAGTGCTACTCTTATTCTCATTGTTATTATTACTGTTTAATAGGTACATCTTAAAATGTGAATTCTACTCTGCAAAAGTAATTTGTTTCTTCAAAAATTCACTATGAAAAATATTTGTCAATTTGGTTTATTTTCTCTGCTCCAAGGCCCATATTGAGAGATTGTGCCTGAGGGAAGAAGCAGACCATTAAACAGATAACTTCTAATCTGTTCTCTAAATTACTGATTTCATTTGTGATAGAGTGTGGAAAAGTTCAAACCTAAGGGAGCTTTCAAAGGTAGTGGTGGTTGCAGTAAAAGGCAATTCGAAAAAGATTGGTAAATTTACTGAAGACACGGTTTAAACTGTAGTTAGCTAGTTGCTGGAGAGGACTGGGAATAGTGATAGCCAGAAGAAGCTGACTTTAGAACTTAAATCATACACTGATCTCAGAAACTACCCTGCAAATTTGCCCTTTATAGTTGTATTAGGCTAGTGAGGAATTTATATCTTCAGAAAATACTTGAATACAATAGAATAATTAGCCAGAAATTAGCGGAACTTTTGGGTGTGATCATGGAAAGAAAGGAAGAGAGCCCTGCCAAAACCACTGTTATTTCAGGGTAGTTGTGGGCATACTCGAAGTCATGTCTCTCAGGAGCAACAGTAGAGGTTTAACAGAGGGATGGGGAAAAGACTTCACTAAAATAATCTTTTCATTTATTTTGAAAAATAAATGAAGTAAAAATAACAAGCCCTGAAGTAGGGAGACAAGAATCCAGAGTTCCTACAATATTATTAAAAATGCCTATTTTCCAACAAAACATTTACAGACATGCAACAAACAGGAACATATAACTATTCCACTGGGAAAAAAAATGAACTGCCTGTGAGAGCAAACAGATGTCAGATTTAGTGAAAAAAGACTTCAAAGCAGCCATAATAGTTATGTTCAAAGAATTAAAAGAAGTCATAATTAAATAAGAAAATGGAAAGAAAAAGAAAGTATGGGAATCACATTGCATCACACAAAAATATCAACAAAGGGATATAAATTATAAAAAAGAACCAAAGGAAATTCTGGAGTTGAAAAGCATAACTGAAATAAAAAATTTATTAGAGGAATTAAACAGTAAATTAGAATTGACAGAAGAATCAGTGAACATAAAAATGGATCTATAGAGATCATGCAATTCAAAAAACAGAGAAAATAAAGAATAAGGATAAATGAACATAAACAGGGAATCAGAGGAATATGAAACCCCATTAGACAGAGCAACATATGCATATTGGGAGTACAAGAGGTAGATAAATGAAGAGTAGATAAAATTTTTCAATAAATAGTTTAGGGTGAAAACATCTCAAATTTATTGAAAACCACTAGTCCTCACATTAAGGAGGCTCAATAAATTTTAAATGAAATAAATGCAAAGAGATCCACTAATCAATATACAGTAGCAAAAATGCTGGAAACCTAATATGAGAAGAAAATTTTGAAAGCAGCAAGAGAAGAAAATGATACATCATTTACAAGAAACCCTAAATATGATTAATAGCTGACTTCTTAGCAGAAAAGACAAAGATATGATGACAGTTGGGAAAATGTATTTAAAGAGCTCAAAGAAAACAAAAACTGGCTATCAAAAATTATACATCAGACAAAGTTGTTAAACTTGAAACCAAGACAGTGGTATCTCAAGATAAAAACAAATGAGCAAACTAGGGAATTTATTGCTAGCATATCTTCCTTAAAATAAATACTAATGGAATTTTATCAGACTGAAATCAAGTGACCAGTGACCCTAGAGTATAATTTGAATCTATATAAAAAAGCAAATAATCACAGTAAATTAATTATATAATCACAAAAGATAGTAGAAATTAAATATTTATTTTTCTGTCTTCTCCTTACTGATTTGAAAAGCAATTGTATAAAATAGTATGTATACAATATAATGTTGGGCCTGTAACATATAGTAATGCAATGTTTCTTTTTCAATAACAACCTAATAATGGTGGGTAGTAGCTAAGCTACATTAGCCTAAGTAAATAATGCCATATGGTAACTGAAATCCATAAAAACAAATGAAGAGAACCAGAAATAATAGAGAGTTGATAAAAATATATATATGAATATGTAATAGCCTTTATTCTCTCAGTATTATGTATGTAGTATGTATCAGACAGAAAATAATATAAAAGAAAAACATAAAAAAGAAAAAACAAATGCGATGAAAAGGACATAGCAGCAACTTGTCAATGTTTAGTCTAATTGTAGCAACAATCACTTTACATGGAAGTGATTTAAATAAACCTCTTTTTTTTATTATTTTTATTTTTTTGAGACAGAGTCTTGTTCCATCACCAGGCTGGAGTGCAGTGCAGTGGCGTGATCCCAGCTCACTGCAAATTCCGTTTTCCGGTTTCAAGCAATTCTCCTGCCTCAGTCTCCCAAGTAGCTGGGACTACAGGCACACACCACCATGCCCGGCTAATTTTTTGTACTTTTAGTAGAGACGGGGTTTCACCATGTTGGCCAGGATGGTCTCGATCTCTTGATGTTGTGATCCGCTCGCCTCGGCCTCCCAAAGTGCTGTAAATAAGCCATTTTTAAAATGTATTTATTTTTTATTATTTTATTTTAAGTTTCAGTATACATGTACAGGATGTACAGATTTGTTACATGTGTAAACATGTGGCATCTTGGTTTCTTACACTTATCAATCCATCACCTAGGTATTAAGCCCAGCATGCATTAGCTATTTTTCCTGATGCTCTCCCTCCCACCTCCCTTCCCAAACAGGCCTCAGTGTGTGTTGTTTCCTTCTCTGTGTCCACGTGATCTCATTGTTCAGCTCCCTCTTATAACGGAGAACATGCAATGTTTGGTTTTCTGTTTCTGCATTAGTTTGCCAACGATAATGGCTTTAAGTTCCAACCATGTCCCTATAAAAGGCATGATCTCTTTCCTTCTTATGATTGCATAGTATTCCATGGTGTGTATGTAACACATTTTCTTTATCTAATCTATCATTGATGGGCATTTCAGTTGATTCCATGTTTTTGCTACTGTGAGTAGTGCTGCAATAAGCATACATGTGCATGTATCATTATAACATAATGATTTATACTCCTTTGGGTATATATCCTGAAATGGGATTGCTCATTCAAATTTTCTTGACTGGGTCTTTGAGGAATCACCACACTGTCTTCCACAATGGTTGAACTAACTTTCATTCCCACCAACAGTGTAAAATTGTTCTTATTTCTCCACAGCCTCATCAGCATCTGCTGTTTCTTGACTTTTCGATAACCTTCACTCTGACTGACATGAGATGGTATCTCATTATGGTTTTGATTTGTATTTCTCTAATGATCAGTGATGTTGAGCTTTTTTTCATGTTTGTTGGTCACATGAATATTGTTTTTGAGAAGTGTCTGTTCATTTCCTTTGCCCACATTTTAATGAAGTTGTTTTTTCTTGTAAATTTATTTAAGTTCCTGGCAAATTTTGGATATTAGACCTTTGTCAGATGATTGGATTGCAAAAATTTGCTCCCATTCTGTAGGTTGTCTATTCACTCTGATAATAGTTTATTTTGCTATGCAGAAGCTCCTTAGTTTAATTAGATCTCATTTGTCAATGTTTGCTATTGCTGCAATTCCTTTTGATGTTTTTGTCATGAAATCATTGCCCATGCCTATATCCTGAATGGTATTGGCTAGATTTTCTTCTGGGGTTTTTATAGTTTAGGGTTTTACATTTAAGTCTTTAATATACCTTGAGTTAATTTTTGTATAAGGTGTAAGGAAGGGATCCAGTTTCATTTTTCTGCATATGGCTGGCTAGTTCTCCCAGCACTGATGATTAAATAGGAAATCCTTTCCCTACTTAATACCAGATTGCCAGATTCCATTTTTAAAAATTAGAAGAAACCATATGCTATCTACAAGAAACTTAATTTTATTTTAAAAAGACACAGATTAAGGTAATAGGATGGAGAAAGATGTAAAATACAAATACTAATCAAACAAATGCTGGACTAGCTATATTTATTTCAGCAAAAGTAGACTTCCAAACAAGGAGGAAATAAAGATTGACACTGAGTAATATAAACATGCAAATTGTCCCAGATGTAAGAATCTTAATTGTATGCATCTAACAAGTGGGTTTCATGCAATACTTGAGGCAATAATTGATAGATCTTAAAGAAGAAGTAGACAAATCAACAATTACAGTGGGAACACCAACCTGCTTCTCTTGGTAACCAATAGAACAGATAGACTTAAATTCAGTAATGGTGACCCAAATGAAAACCATCAGCCAAACTGACCTAAGTGTTTTAGGACAGTCTACTCAACAGGAACAGAATATATATTCTTCTCAAATGAATATGTAATTGAACCAATATAGATTATATCTGAGTTATAACACAAACCTCACCAAATTTAAAAGAGCAATTCTAATGATCAGTGATGATGAGCATTTTTTCATATGTTTGTTGGCTACATAAATGACTTCTTTTAAAAAGTGTCTGTTCATATCCTTCACCCACTTTTTGATGGAGTTGTTTTTTTCTTGTAAATTTATTTTAGTTCTTTGTAGATTCTGGGTATTAGTCCTTTGTCAGATGGGTAGCTTGCAAAAAATTTTTCTCGTTGTGTTGGTTGCCAGTTCACTCTAATGATTGTTTCTTTTGCTGTATAGAAGCTCTTAAGTTAAATTAGATCCCATTTGTATATTTTGGCTTTTGTTTCCATTGCTTTTGGTGTTTTTGTCATGAAGTCCTTGCCTATGCCTATGTCCTGAATGGTATTGGCTAGGTTTTCTTCTAGGGTTTTTATGGTGTTAGATCTTATGTTTAAATCTTTAATACATCTGGGGTTAATTTTTGTATAAGGTGTAAGAAAAGGATCCAGTTTCAGCTTTCTGCACATGGTTAGCCAGTTTTCCCAACACTATTTATTAAACATGGAATCCTTTCCCCAGTTCTGGTTTTTCTCAGGTTTGTCAAACATCAGATGGTTGTAGGTATGAGGCGTTACTTCTGAGGCCTCTGTTCTGTTCCATTGGTCTATATCTCTGTTTTGGTACTAGTACCATGCTGTTTTGATTACTGTAGCCTTATAGTATAGTTTGAAGTCTGGTATCGTGATGCCTCCAGCTTTGTTTTTTTTGTTGTTGTTGTTGTTGTTTAGGATTGTCTTGGCTATCCATCTCACACCATTTAGAATGATAATCATTAAACTATCTGGAGACAACAGATGCTGGAGAGGATGTGGAGAAATAGGAACACTTTTACACTGTTGGTGGGAGTCTAAATTAGTTCAACCATTGTGGGAGACAGTGTGGTGATTCCTCAAGGATCTAGAACTAGAAATACCATTTGAGCCAGCATTCCCATTACTGGGTATATACCCAAAGGATTATAAATCATTCTATTATAAAGACACAAGCACATGTATGTTCATCGCAGCCCTGTTTACATTAGCAAAGACTTGGAACCAACCAAAATGTCCATCAATGATAGACTGGACAAAAAAATGTGGCACATATATACCATGAAATACTATGCAGGCATAAAAAAGAATGAGTTCATGTCTTTTGCAGAGACATGGATGAAGCTGGAAACCATCATTCTCAGCAAACTGACACAAGAACAGAAAATCAGACACTGTGTGTTCTCACTTATAAGTGGATGTTGAATAGTGAGAACACAGGGACACATGGAGGGGAACATCACACACTGGGGTCTCTTGGGGTGTGAGGGAGCTAAACAAGGGATAGTAGGGGGTGGGGAGATTGGGGACAGATAACATTAGGAGAAATACCTAATGCAGGTGATGGGGGAATGGATTCAGCAAACCACCATGGCATGTGTATACCTATGTAACAATACTGCACAATCTGCATATGTAACCCAGAATTTAAAATATAATAAAATAAATGCTTTTTTTTAATACAAGTGCAAAAAGGATAAAAAATATGTTTTCGAAATGTAAGAGTTTTAAGCTGGAAATCAGTAACAAATTCACCTGGAAAAATTCTGAAATATTTGAAAAGATCATATTAAAATGTGCTGAGGGAAAACAAAGCTTAACGTTTTCCGGAAACTGTAAATGAGTTGTCTGACATTTGGCATATGTGAGTCATGACAATGTTAGAAGAGTAATATGAGCATAGCTGAAGAGCATAAGGTAGAAAGGTGGCAGACATGAAGAGCCCAGGATGCTGATCATTCTTTAGTAAAGCCAGGCTAGGTCCTAGTATCACCTGTAACCCTAGTGTAAGCTGCCTAACATAAGATAAATTTATTTCTTACTTATTTAACAACACAGGACAAGGTTTTTAGGCATGTTTTTCTTCATGCAGTTATTGACAAACCCTGGTTTCTTCCACCATTTGATTCTTCTTGACTTTAGTACACAGTTAGGTGGAAGTGAAAGATTATAGAGAAGCAAGCATGGGAAATTTTGTAAACCAAGGCTGAACGTGGTGCCTCTGCTCACATTCCATTGCAGAAAATATAAATAAGAAATCAAAATACAATAAAATATGTACAATGTAGTTTAGTTGTGTGGTAGAAGAGAAAAAGAGAATAGGAGCTCAAATATAAGTGATATCATCATATTTATGGGAAACGGCTCCTATTGAAAAGCCAATTCGAATGATGGAAAGAAAATTTTGAAGGAAGAACTTTTTCTTTCTATAGAAGCGAAAGAAAGAAAAATGTCAAAAAGATTGGCAAACACCCCAATCACAAAATGTTGTATCTGTGCTAAAAACAATAGAAAGAGAATTAAAATGTCCTCTCAATTGGGAAATTAATAGGAACTTATTGACCTGAACAAGTCACAGCTGCCAGTTAAAAGACAGTTAAGGCAGAGGCTGTACTTAATTCAACTTAGGAGGTGGAGATTTAGAAATACAAAAGGTAGCCTCCTTTATTTAGAAGGTTGACAGAGAAGCAATAAAACTGTTTTCTCATTGAGGGGAGGTTAAATTTGAAGAAAAGTGTGCATGTGTGCATTTGTTAGACTAAAAGACCTAATGCTAAGAATAGTCGAAAATACAACATGGCAGTACTTTCTAGTGTACCAATTTGCTTGTGGAAACCTGACAGGAAGAAATATATAGTACAGGTTGTACACTGTGGCACTTATTAATTGCCAAACACTTTGTACTTAAATAGCCTCTAAATAACTATGAGATAAATATTACTATAATGATATCATTTGGAAGTTGGAAATGTTAAGTAATTTCCGTAAGTTTACTTTCATAAGTAAATTTTAATTTAAATTTAAATTAAGAATCTGGAATTTAATGCCAAGATATTCTCATTCTGCCAACTTAATTCTTATATACTACGCATTTACTGTCTTCTAGTATAATATTCACCTTCCAAATGTGTTACATTGATTAGGAGAGAAATAAAGGACATGGTCAAGGGACAGATAAGATGCAAGTAGCATTCATGTGATAATAGAAGCATGAGAGAATTCTTGCACAGTGGTCTAAACTTTATCAGTTCAATTGGAACTAAAGTCTCATTATATGAATGAGACAAAGAAGCTGAAATCAGATGCTCTTGTAATGTTACGAATCATTGGAAAAATTACTTATGGTAAGAATAGTAATGTGAAAAGGTTCACTGTGCACGGATTAGCAGCTTGCCTGAGTCTGGTACAACAGAACACCCCCACACAAGTTATATGATATGGGTTTATTACTTACACATAGGCAGCAAGGAAAAACAAAAGCCTAGAATTCATTGTGATATGGTCCTGCAAAGCTCAAGAATGCTCCGCCAGGGCAGATATAGTCTAAACTATGCATGTCCAACTTGTACCACAGCTGAGGGCCCTGAAAAACAGTCTCTCTTCAACCCCTGGGTTTTATACACTTGGACGATGAGATATGCTGGGCTAAAGCTTTGAAGGTCATGCTGTTTTTGCAGGAAAGAGGACGGGAATAGAGCCTGAGCTGTTCTAGCCAGTACCTCCCTATCTCAGATGTTGCATCTTCAACACATTCTACAGTAATTCTTGAGAACTGCAGGCAAAAAAAAAAGGGGGGGCGGGGAGGATGGCGTCACTCCACAGCCATTGGGAGAACTTTCATGTAAGTAGTTATTTAGTGATACATTTTAAGATTTAAGGAGGGTCGAAGACCCCAGATGAATTTAGGAACCATTCATCAAGCCATTATAAATTCAAGTTTTATGATAATTACTTAAATATACTTTCTTTTAAAACATACTATCATAACAAGTTTTCCAAATGATTCTTCTCACATAGACTCAGTAAGTAAAATTTCTCCTTCGAGCAAGGTTTGAAATAAAAGTTGACATATGACTTCAACCTTGAATTTTTCAGGAAGAAAGCAGACGACTTAGGTTCTAAGATCGTTGGAATGCTGAGGTTCATTGACTTATCAGTAACATTACTGTTTTGAATTGCTTGTAAAGATTCTTTTAAACGTTGAATATTTCAATTTGATTTATGTTTATGTGTGAATTTGAATTAAGTTTTATGACATTCAGGAAAACTTGCTTCCCACCATTTCATCCAATGACTATAAAATTCTCTTATATTTACTAGATATTCAATATTTAATTCTTATATTTACAAGTATATTGAAATTTTTAAAAAATGTGTCCAAAGGTAAAAGGTTTGCAATCATTTTTGATGTGTCAGAAACATAAATATAGTTGATCTCTATGTAAAAGAATTTTTCTATGTCAGATCTTTTGTAGTTCTTTAGTTTATAGTAAAGGCATTTACAGGTTAACTTAAATAACCAAATCTGTGGATCTTCCAAATAATCACTCACTGGGGAATGAGCTATAACATGAGTTTTGATGAATGCATAGTATTCTTATTGCATGACAGTGGAGTAAAATGTATTCAAGTTTTGTGCAAATATTAAGAGTTGTCATGATGAGATTGTCATTGTAGAATAGATGTCAGTTATTCTTATCTACAAATTAAAAAATATTGTATATATATATCTATTGTGTTTGAATAGAATATCCTCCCTTAGTGGAAGGATACTAAATTTCAGAGACACAAGATTTATAGTTTTCAAATTGGCTTATAAAATCACAGGAATGTATGCTTATAAACAGAAACTGACAGCTTAATAAGGCCTCAGGTCTCAGTATGTATACTGAAGCACCCTGGGGTACTTCGGCATAGTCACAGGGGCACAGCATGATATACTAAAATGCTCCTGGGGAACGTAAAAATGCTTAACATCTGTAGAAAATCTCTTCAAATATTTGCTCAAGGTAGTTCAGATTCCATGTCAGTCATACATTTTTTTCCCCAATGGCATTCATATCATTGTAAAATTGGGCTTTTTAGCAATTTTTGTGACAAAAAGCAAGGACTATGTGAATGCTAATGTGGAAAGAGAAATGAGGGTTTCGTGTCCAATCTGAGTCCTAACAGTGTCCATTTCCAACAATGCAACTAATTACTAATTGAGATTATTTAACAATATTTAACAATATTTTTTCTTTAAATTCATACATTTTTTAACAAATAACTACTGAGTTGTTAAAGCACAAATATACATTAAATAGTATGAACCCGACTCTTTAATAAACAGGACTCGAGGTATTTATTTTGGCCTAGAGGCATAGTGAAAAATTATTGAAATATGAAGAATGTTGAAAATGAGAAAGTTTGAAAAATTCTGCAATAATAAGGTATTGTCATTAAAATTAATGAATAAGCTGCTGTCTCTAATGCTCCTTATTCTAAAATATAAAATGAAACTAGTAGCTTTAGGTATCAGCATAAAGATTATTAATACTGGTGAAATATTTTTCATACTGAAACTATGTAATATTATGCCTGCTCTTAAATTATCAAATAATAGGGCAAATAGATATAAGCATATTTCATACATTACTAAATGCAACAGAAATATGTAGCTTCCAGAATAAATTATTACCTTAGGTGATATAAATTAAAGTTAAAATCACCCCTTTAACGCAACCATAGTTATTAACCTAATGGTAAGCCACTCTTTGGGTCAAGTGTTTGTACTTGACTTTTTCTTTAGTTTTAGTCACTAGATAGAAAAACTGGATTACTTTCTGTTTATTCTCTGTCATTACTTTGGACACCATGACTTTGTCCATCTCAATTTTATTGAAAATGCCTATATAACAGGCTATACATGTTTGTGAGACAACATTGTGCAGTCTTTTGATGCATAGTTTATACTCTGATATTAGTTTGTTCTAGTCATGCTGTACTGATTTTAGGATGTTCACAATTGACTAAATCAAAAGTTCAGTGGACTTTGCATGGCAAGCAGACACATAGAGATGGAGGTCCCCTGTGTAAGCAGAATGCCAACAGCAGTGACGTTGATGCTCTTCCAGTAGCTTTGGCTTCTTTGTCTGACACTGCCATCCCTTGGTGAATGTTTGTCTCAATGGAATCTTTACTCATCTCTTATGTCAAGACCCAGATGAGTGATGACAAATCTGGAAATAAATAAATTTATTTTGCTTCAAATATTGAAAGTTTGATTCTGATTGGAATTGAATTACTTCTTAGTTGCAAAGCAGATGATGTCATAGTTAGAACATTATTTCACCTATTTAGTAAAACATAATACAAACTGAAATGTGGTGAACTTTTTGTTGTGTCAATTTGGCTCTTTATAGTGTCCCATTACTCAATCAAACACTAATTTTGGTGTTGCTGTGAAGATTTCTTTTTTGCATATGTTATTAAACTCCACAATTAGTTAATTTTAATTAAGGAGACTTTTTAAATCTTGTGTTTTGTTAACTATTGAGCATTTTAGTGAAACCATAAACCATATTTTCTTCCTGCATTGCCCATAGAATATATTATTTAATCTTCTATTCTATTCTTCTAACATGAAATACAATATAAATATCCTTTTTTCCCCATGATGTTTGAGGTTTGTTTTTCTAGGAAGAACAGCAGATATTAAGTTTGGTATGTCAGACTCAAGTGGGGAGAGGATAAATTAGAGGACAAACTGAAGGTGTTCAGTTTTGTCACACACACAACCTATCTGTGAAGTCAATATTGAGACAATGAGAAAAAAGTTGTTGTAAGGTAAGAAGAAAAGAAAAAGAGGTGGAAACAAGTGCTGAGGGCTGAGACAACACTCTGGTTTTTGGTCCATTAATACATGTTCCTTTGTTGAAAAAGTGCAATTGACTTTAGTCACTCTGAATAAGATAACTAAGACCTAGTTAAAATTCATTTTTAGCCAAGAATTCTGAGCTCGAGTGCAACCAATTATGTCAGGTGTGTTTCAAGGCCACCATAAAAGTAAGAGACTATATTCTGAATTTTACAAGACCTCTCTGTTGAGTTCAGTAATCTAGTAGCAGAGATTTTTGTTCTTTTTTTTTGTTTTTCTTTTAATGTTTTTACAGTTCTTATACACATGAAAGTTGTTTCACATTCTAATTTGAACATATTTCAAATAAATTAGTTTCTAAAAATACCTTCAGTATATGAAACTAAATTAAGCAGAAACTTATTAATTTCTTATTAGTAGTAAACATATAACATGAATTAAATGAGAACATATTCTTATTCTTCCTTTTATAATAATATTACCATTTTTTTTTTTTACTATCTTGAACTCCAAAATTTCTAGTGCTAAGTTGGGACAAGAATATAAAGAGTATACATTATCAGAATGTTAAAATTAAATTATTTCTTATTTTATTGATACTTCAAAGTTTTCTCTTTCCAGTACCCTTTTATACAATGATGTGTTACTCTGCTTGGGTTGCCATAATAAAATTCCATGGAGTAGGCAGTTTAAACAAAAAAATCCATTTTCTTATAGTTATGAAGGCTGGGTATATTTTTTAACAAACTTTTATCTTAAATTCAGCATACATGTGCAGGTTTGTTACATAAGTAAACTTGTATTATGGGTGTCTGTTGTACAGATTATCTCATCACCCAGGTATTAAGCTTCATACCTATTACTGTTTTTTTCCGATCATCTGCCTCCTCCAACATCCAACCTCCAAAAGTCCCCAGTGTGTGTTGTTCCTCTGTATGTCCATGTGTTCTCATAATTTAGCTCCCACTTACAAGTAAGAACATGCAGTATTTGGTTTTCTGTTCTTGTGTAGTTTGCTAAGAATGATGGCCTTCAGCTCTATCTGTGTCCCTGCAAAGGATATGATTTCATTATTTTTTATGCTGCATAGTATTCCATGGTATATATGTACTATATTTTCTTTACCAGTCTATCACTGATGAGTATTTAGGTTGATTTCATGTCTTTGCTATTATGAATAGTGCTGCAATGACCATGCATGTGCATAGCCAACAATCACATAAGAAAAGTTCAACATCACTGATCATTATAGAAATATCATCTCATACCCCTCAGAATGGCTATTATTAAAAAGTCAAAAAATAACAGATGCTAGTGAGGTTGTGGAGAAAAAGGAATGCTTACACTGTCGGTAGGAATGTAAATTAGTTCAACCATTGTGGAAGACAGTATAGTGATGCCTCAAAGACCTAAGGACATAAATACCATTTGACTCAATAATGAAATTATTGAGTATATACCCAAAGAAATATAAATCGTTCTATTATAGAGACTGGATATCTTAAGATCAAGGTGCTGGCAGGGTTGGTTTCTAGTGAAACCTCTCTTCCTACATTGAACATGGCTGCCTTCTTGTTGTGTTCCCACACAGTATTTTCTTTGTGCTCATGAACTCCTGGTATCTGGTTTTCTTATGAAGACAACATTTCTGTTGGATTAGAGCCCCATTTTTATGATAGCATTTAACCTTAATGGCTCTATCTCCGAATATAGTAATGTTAGGGTACAGAGCTTCAACATATGACTCTTACAGGGGTCAAAATTCAGTCCATATCAGATATATTTCATTAGATTGTTTTTTTTCCTCTGCGGTATTTTGAATAAAGATTTAAAGAAAATAAAATTAAATATTCTGAGAGCAAAAGAAGTCCATTAATAATTTTCCAAGAATAAAGTTATTATTTTCAATATAGAGCTTTGTATTTAAGTTTCATATAATTATTCCTTTACATTAAAATATGCAATAGAATGGGAAAATTTAAAGTCCAGTAAGATTTTAGTGACAGCAATCAAGCTCATTTTTACATATATTTTAGAGAAAATGTTTTAATTGTATTCAAAATAACATTTTGGTTTTTACTGACTTTAATACTATTTTCATAGTTAAAATTTAAGGAATATAAAGTTTCTATTCAGAATTAAGCATAAATACATACTCACACACTTACAGCTTAATACTTACTTAATATTTTATTAGTGACCTACACTGTTGGAATTGTGTACATGGAATTGGATGAACCAGAATCAGAATGTATTTCTTTAAAGTCAGATAATCATGAAAGAGTGTAATACTGAAGAAGTATAATATGTAAGTTATATTGATTTAGCTGAATATTTAATCTATAGGCAAATAAAGATTTGAAAATCTCAGAGAATGTATATTCAGACTTAAATTTTAAGTGACACATCCACATTATAATACCTTATATTTATCCGAGAGAGAAGTATAAATTTAATTACCCAGCTGAAAATACCCAGTCTCTGAGTATTAAATAAAAATGTCAAAGGCAGTTTGCTTTAACTGACTTTAGAACTTTAAGGTACACATTAAGAAAACACAAAGAAGCCGAGGCCTATTGGTAGAAACATAATTAGAATTTATAGAGTAGTGGATGTTTGAGAGAAAGCCCTTGTATCGGTCCCCTTCTGTTGTCTCCAAACCTAGCTGTCTCCGTGTTGGCGGGGCATGGGGTGGTGTGTGCACACATATGCAGGTAGGCATGCATGGGAAAATAGTAAAGAAATCCCAGACACATTTGGAAATCTTTGAGCAAAAAAAATGTTGTTTGGCTATTAAGGTTCAGAGAAAGTAGTAGCATATTACATTAACTTACAACTCATATCAGAAAAAGAACATTAAAAATACTGAGATAATTGATGGAGAACACAGTAACACAGGGAGCAAGAAAGATGAACAGCACTCGACCATTATGATCAGTGACTTTAGTTGGACCAATAACCTCACTTTTGTTGCTGGGAAATAATAAATGCTTATATGCCCAAGGTAAGCTAGGAACTGCTATATAATTATGATCAGTGTACCCTATATACATATTATGGTGCTATATAATTTCTTTCTTCTTCCCTCTCCCTATCCAAAAGTTTATAACATCCACAGAGAAAAAGGAGGAAGAGAAGAAAGGTAAATAATAATTTTGAAATTAATTGAAAACTCAAATTGACTTCAGGTGATGACTTCAAATGATTAATTATAAAACTAGAAAATTACTACAAATGGGAAGATTATCTATTTTCTGTTACTTAGCAGAAATGATAACTTGTGGCCTAAGTAAAATGAGTTAAGGACAAATAAATTTACATATTTATATGTATGCTTAATAAATGGAATTTGCTACCAGCTACAGAAATGTATTTTTCATTGAAAAAGAAAAAAAGGCAGGGCGCGGTGGCTCACACCTGTAATCCTAGCATTTTAGGAGGCCAAGGAGGGCAGATCATGAGGTCGGAGATCTAGACCATCCTGGCTAACACAGTAAAACCCTGTCTCTACTAAAAATACAAAAAAGTAGCAGGGCACGGTGGCACCATTCCTGTAGTCCCAGCTACTCAGAAGGCTGAGGCAGGAGAATCGCATGAACCCAGGAGGCGGAGGTTGCAGTCAGTTGAGACGGCGCCACTGCACTATAGCCTGGGTGACCAAGTGAGACTCTGTCTCAAAAAAAAAAAAAGAAAAAAGAGAAAGAAAACACGTGATTGGCAGAATTATTAAAAATCTCTAAGATACATTTTACGATGAGTAGGAAAGAACTAGTTGGAGAAGTGGCAGGAGGCAGACCAATTTCTAGGCAGATAGGGACAGGTCCCCAGAGGAACCCACTTAGGCCAGAGGCAGCCTCAAGCCTGAAAACCAGACTGCCAGTTCCAAGTGGAATCCACCATCAGGAATGATAATTTCGTTTATCTTTCAGCCAATCAAATGGTGCTTTTTCCAGGTCTGCCCATGGATCAATCAGCATGTATGTCCTCCTGCCCATCGAGCAATCAGGACACACTTCTTCCATTCTGAGCCCATAAAAACCCTGGGTTCAGCCACATGTTGGGGTTGCCTGCCTATGGATAGGAGGTACTCACTACTGCTGAGAGCTGTTCTGCCACTATATAAAACTCCTCCACCTTGCTCACTCTTCAATTGTCTGGGTAACCTCATTCTTCCTGGATGAGGGACAAGAACTCAGGACCTGCTGAATGGAGGGGGCAAAAAGGAAAGTAATGTGTTCTTGACTGGGTGTGCCCAGCTGCAGGTGATGACATGCTCCCGTTTGCTGGACTGCAGGAATGAAGAGTAGTGACTCTTCTGGGGACCCAGACCTGAAACACTATGGCCCTCCTGCCCTCTGCCAGGGTCAGGTGGCCACCCCATGTGATGGCAAGGGCTGGGCCAGCCTGGGAGCCGGGGTCTGGTACAAGGTAGCAGGACTATATGAGCTGAAACAGGCCCCCCGCCATTCTCTGAGCTGTGGATGGCAGGAAGCTCTCTCTTCCAAAAGGGCTTTAGAACACCCCTGACCTTGGGGCTTCAGGGTTGCTGGTGTCTCTTTTTTGGGAGCCACCAAATTCTCCTCATCCAGATACTGTCACCAACGGTGAAAGCTGCTTGTGGTATGCTTGGTCCAGCTGCAGCCTCACATGGAGCCAGTGCCTGTGCCAACACTGGGAGCTTCCCACCCCACCACAGCCTCCAGTACACCTGACTGTGTGAAATGGTAGAACCCTGCACTCACTTGCTCACATACCCCTCACTGCTCTGCGCCCATTGCCCTCAGCAGGCATGGGATCTAGGTCAGTAGCAGGAGCCAAGTGCAGCCTGCTGGGCTGAGTAGGTGAAATGCATCAGCAAAAACTCAAGCAGAGGTTTCCGGCTGGTGAAGTGACACCCAAAAGATCCTGTGACAGAAGGCTTCCATGATAAACTCATTCCCAGCAGTAGAAATCACATTTTTCAAAGATCTGGCACTACGAAGGTTTATGACAAATTCAAACTAAAATAAGATAAAAGTAAAAATGTGTGAGGCATGGTGAGAGATGAAATCTTAGAGACAGGTGGATGGAGAACATGTCAAACTTTCAATACTTTGGTTTGCACTTTAAAAAAGATTTTTGAACTGTTAAAATACCGGTGTACAATTGATATTAATGGGTTTTAAAATGATTTTTCTGTATACAGTATGTAATTTAGAAGAGAGAAGAAATAGATATGGGATATCTGTTGCAGTAGTCCTCGAGAGAGATTATGATAATTTTGACTAAGATGATGATAATGGGGAGTTGATTACACTAAAATATATTAAATAAGTGAAAACAGGATTTGTTTAGAATTGGCGATGTAGGTGAGGAATAATGTGTCAATGTGTATTTTTTATTTCTATTTTACATAATCAAATAATTGTTAATTTTATTAAGAATAATATTTGAAAGCTATAATCATGATTTTCAAGCAAATTTAAAAGAAACACATTTCAAAACTTTTAATATTACAAGCTTGTTTGTTTTATTTTACTGATTAGGAGACTTTTTAAGCAGTTCCAACTACCTGTAGTTTAAAAGTGTGTAACAAATATATAGGCAATCAGGAATGGAATGCTGAAATGAGTTTGTTCAAGAGTAAAAGTGGCTTATTTTATAGTAAGAAATGGAAATCAACTGAGTTTCTTCCAGGCAAAATTTACTTATAACTATGGATAAAAATAATGTGAACTGCTATCAGTCATCAGTTATCTGTTGTCAATAGCTCAAAGACAAGGAAATGCAATATAATGCCATAAAATTCACAGAATTCACAGATAGATATGCCAGACAGTATCCAATTTTTCATTAAAGACATCCAGCAATCTTTTGGTCTATTTCAAAATCTTTCTTAATATTGGAGAATAACTGTGAGAAGTAAACATTGATCAATATTTCAATGTTTGAATGATGATTTGAAGGTGAGGTGACCTTGAGAAATTTCAATAAAGATATGATGTAATGAGTTGGATATGTGAGTCTGAAAATCATATCAAACTAATTTCACAGAGGTGATAATTGGATGAGGTCATCAAGGGACAAAAAAATAGATTAAGAAGAGAGAAATTCTTCACCTGAGCCTTGAAAAAAAAAAACAATATTTAATAACATTGTAAAAGAGCCTGCACAAAAAGAAGCAGAAAGAGAGCTGGTGTTTTGTACTGAAAGGCAACAGAAATGAAGTCTGTCCGCTTGTTATTAATCAGCATGCTAATATTAAGTACAATAAGGACAAAATATTGTTGTATTTATTAGGTAAGTTAAAGTTTAGAATGTTTGCCACAAAAAACGTACATTTCAAACATAATAATGAATCAAATCTCTCTCCACATAAAATTGTGAGAAAAAAATCAAAATGCTCTTTCTCACAACTTACTGGAAGAGTGCCTTTAGAATGGGACCAGATTTTAATTCCAGTAAGTAGAGGAATGTGGAAATATTCAGATTACACCGATTTTGCTAAGTTTGGAAAAACAGTTGCAGAAGGCACACTAGGAGGGTTAGAGAGGTGGGTAATTTTAATACTGTTACATACTTACACCTTAGTAAGTTCCTATTACCATTTCCCAACAGGGGAATTACACTGGAATGCAATTTTGTGTCTGATTACTCATGAATATATAAAAAATGATGATTTCTTTGGGATATGTATTTTATACCAAGAAGTCAGGGAACAAAACATATGTTTCTTTTAAAATATTCATTCTCATCAACTCAGCTTTATTATAGTACTAAATTAATAATGGGAGTTTTAATTGCATCTTCTGATCCACAAAAGGGTATAAGTCCAGAAATATATGAACTACCAATGTTTAAGGAACTCGAGCAGGGTATTAGTGTACTGTATAAAAACCAAATTGAACAAAATTTTATCTCTGTTGATTCAAAAGAATCATGAAATTTCTTAGGGTCAAAATCTTTACCATTTATCGGCACTGAATTGATGAAGCATAAAACTACCATCTATCACTATTTGTCATTGATATTTTGTTGAATATTTAGTATAATAAGAAACCGCAAATTGATTCCATTACCCTGAGCAATGAAATATCCGCTTATAAAACATAGATGGTTAGAAATACTGCCTGGAGGAAAGAATCTGCATTACATTTTCACAATAATTTATGAAAACATAACAGGATAATCATCCTAATGCTAATTCATATTCTCATGGATGATTATCTGGGTCTATTTTAAATAAAAAGTAAGAAACATTACTGAATATTTGATTTAGTAAAATGGATTTATAATGCTTTGCCAGAAATTATCTTCTAATTTTATTTAAATTTTCTAGATATGGAAACACTGATGGTTCTTTGGTTGATGAGGCCTTATTTGTTTATAAATGAGCAATGGCACCCCCACAGGGTCACAGAGAAGCTTTTATCAGGAGCAGCCTTTAGGCCACAGTTTGCAATCAGTGAATATTTATATTAGTAGCAATTGCACCAGACAGTAATTATCTTATCACAGAGGAAAAGGTTAAAAAGAACCTTCTCCATTGGACACCCACTGTGTGGATAATTAAGTATCTCCATGGCTTCTTTCATTACTGCATTCAATAATAGTTAAATACTAGGGAATCTAGCTATAATCAGACATGATTTGATGAGACATAGAGACAGACAGGAGCCAACAGTTTTTGTCTCTAGTTTTACTTGCTAAATTCCTTAATTTGATAGACAATGGTAAACATTTTTGTAATATACTCTAGGTACCCACTGTTGTCCAATGAACAAAGTTATTAAGTGGAAGCATTTAACTGCATCCTGTGGCATTCTAGAAAATACATTAAGATACCTAAAGCAATTCTTTAAAAGTGTGTTGAAAATTATTTGTGAGTATAATTTTAAAGGCAATTTATTTCTGACACATTTAGGTGAGATTTACAGTATTATTTTGTCAGACTGGGGGAACAGACTCTTCTGTATTAATTCATCCCTTGAAGCCAATGAAGGTCTTTCAAAATGGTTACACACATTCTCTCCTTGAAATTATTAAAATAAAATTTATTTAACAAAATATTAGTATAGTTTATTAAATGTCACCTGAGAAGAACTGACATATAATGCACTTAATAGGACTAAAATTAATTTAGTAAAATTTTTAAAAATGCCATTAGCACATTTAAATTATGCAAATAATGGGGTTGATGATTCAATTGGGCAAAAAGTACTGCCTTAGAATATAGATCCTATCAGTTCCTGCCTTCTCTCCTCCTTAAACTCTCTCACTTCAGATCTCATGATTCCATAATCTGAAAACATGAAGTAAGGATAGTGCCTGGTCATGCATTAATTTACTACTTCAACAAAACATTGAGCAGCTGCTATATTCCAGGCACTCTAATAGGCATAAAGTAGGTATTGGAAGATTTAAAAAATAATGATATAATTGTTTTACTGAAAGAAATTAGGGCACTGCATATCAATGGTTAGAAAAGACTTAAATATGCATTACATTTCCTAATGTCAGCATACTCAATACTAGCAGTCGAAAGTATATAATTTTTCAAGCAACAACATTGCATTTTACAGAGCAAGAGTTTCACAGATGAACAGATTAGCCTTCTATCCATATTAATGAGATACTATTTTATATAATAAATATTTATCGATCTCCAGAATTTTGCTGCTCATGTTACAGTGAAAAATAAGGATATAAATTGTTTACATACTTGTGGTCTCCAGTTGTATAAGATAAGAGACAAGAAACCCAACAAACTGAGAAGGAGCAAGATAATTTGGGGGTGAGCTATCAGTGTGATAAGAGTAGAGCTAGGAAAGTGGGTTGTCAGGGAAGCTTTAATAGGATAAACTATTTGGAAGGCAGAATTGAAAGTTAGGTAAAACACTGGGGATAACTTGAATTAGATGAGGATAAAGAAATGACAAATGAGTTAGGCATCTAAAGTTTGTTACTAACCTTGACAAGAACAATTTCAGATAAAAATCAGTTTGAATTCTTAATTGTACCTGAGATGCAGAACCAGAGTAAATCATTTCTTTTAAGACATGTTGATAAAATAAGAAACTGAGAAATAAGGTATACCAGGAAATAGAGATGACACTTTATTGCCTTATTTTTATAGCTGAAAAATATTTGAGTTAAATTCTTAACATACGGTTTGTAAATAGAATTTACAAGGTTTATGGAATTGAATAAGGAAAAATTTTCATGCTAATTGTCACTAATTTCTAATTAAATTTAACATTTATTTCAAGTATTAATGCAGAGAAAAAAAATTTAAGGAATTTAGCCATATATGTCATTGCATCAGCAGTAGAAATCAGTCATTTTTTATTATACTTTAGTCATTTTCAAATAATGTCATAGTTACCCCAGATATTATTTACACTCAGTCTTACTCAGAAATTATTGTTACAAATCATGCTGCTAATTACTGTTACTTTATAAAGTGCATGCATTACTATATCTAAATTTTGTTATTAATAATGTTTTAAATAATATTTTCATTTTGAAATACAGTTGACTCTTGAAGGATGCAGGAGTTAGGGGGACATACCCCTTCATAGTTGAAAATTCAACTATAACTTCTGACTCCACAAAAAGCTAAGTACTAGTAGCTTACTGTTCAACAGAAGCCTAACAATAACCTAAACAGTCAACACGTATTTTGTTTGGTATACGTATTACATACCATATGCTTGTGACAAAATAGGCTACAGAAAATGAAATGTTATTAAGAAAATCGTAAGGAGGAGAAAATACATCTACACTATTCTACTGTATTTGTTAATACTGTAAGTCTGTATCATCTGTTAACAAGATGAATCCTCTGCAATCATAGCTGCAGACCTTAATCTATGGAACATATCCAGCAATTCAACTTTTTCTTATGTCATGGCTTTTCTATGCTTCTTGGGAGCACTTCTAGCATCATTAGTGGCACTTTGTATGGGTCCCATGTTGTTATTCAAGGTTTATGGTATTGTGCCAAACATTATGAAAAACACAAAAACAACAAGAGATCATTATTCACTGTGATACGCAATTTACTGGAGAGATGAACTGCTCACATGGAGATGATTAGTGTCACATGGCGTTTTAAGCAGATACTTGCAACACTTGAGCTCACCTCAATAGCAATGGGAGGTAGCTGCAAAATTATTACAGTAGTACAGTATGCAACTCGGGAAATTTTATGTAGTTATAATTTAATACAGTATCTTAGTATTTGTTTATATTTACCTCTACTGCAAATGGAGCTATGTATGATCTGTGATTGTGTGCATCAGTTTTGGTACATTTTTAACTTTTAATAGTAGATTTTTGTGTATTTACAGTAGTAAAAGATAAAATAGCCCAGCAGCTGTATATATTTTTTGCATTTATATCTTTTTCTTATTTTAAAAAATATTTCTATTCCATGAAGTTCATTGAGTTTTTTCAAATTGTCAAAAATCTTCAATAAGTGGGTTTCCATATATTTATAGAAATCATCTACATATAAGTGGATGCACACATTTCAAACTTATGTTGTTCAAAGATCAACTGTAATTTATTTTTATACAAATTTGAACAAATAATTTCGTAGTTCCTTCAACCACTTTTTACTAATGCAATATTTTACATTACCACTATAATCTTGTCAAAAACAAACAAAAACAAAACATTAGTATACTACTATGAATTCTTAACCTTAATACTTATTTCAAGTTTTTATACTGACATTCTTTTTATCTTCCATGATCTAAGTCAACAGGCCACATTAGTTTTCATATTTCCTTAACTTTCTGTAGTCTGTGACAGTTTCAGTCTTTCGTAGCTTTTTTATTATTTACGATTGGAGGAAATACTTCTGATCAGATATTTTGTACAATATTTCTCTCAATTTGGGTTTTTCTGATATATTTCTAACATGAGGCTATGCTTTATACGCTGTGCTCATAATTTTCTGCTGCAGCCTAATATCAGCTATCTCTTTAAGAAGTCCTGATTCCTTTTGTTGGAGAATGGTACTTAGAAAACAAAGTCTGAGCTTGGGGTATGTTAATTCTTATTAGGAAATCACTGTTTGTGAACTGTCTCAGTAGACAGGGCTAAGGAATATTTATATATATATTAATCCATGTCTACACATATAGCTATCATTATCTGTACCTTTCCCTTTGTACATATATTAAGTCAGTTTCATCCTTTCCCACTAACTCATGTGGTAACTTTATGTCAGTATAATTAACTTCCCCTGTAATCCCATGGTTTTATTTTATGTCATTAACTTTTTTCAGAAGAGATCCAATGGCTTCAATGGACTATCAAAAACACACTCATACACAAGATTAATAAGTTGTGGCATTAGAACATGTTTTTATGCTGATGTAAAAAATCTAATGAAAATGGCAAATGATTTTTTAAATATGATAAAGAGATCTATGCAAAGGCAAAATTTGGAAAAAGCAATACATAATGTGATCTAGAGCATTAAGTGGATGAGTTAAAGCAAAGCAGTTTTTTTTTTACATTACAGCAAATATAAAGGCAAAGGACTTGGATAAAGTTGCAAAGATTTTTATTAAGAAAAATTTAATGTGAAGTTAACCACTGGGAGTAGGATTGGGTAGCTACACTGGAAATTTGATGAGGGTAATTTGAAATTACTTTTTGGGGAAAGAAATCTTAAAACAAAAATATATATTTGAATTATCATATACTGTTGAGAGCCCATTAATTTAAAGAGAAATAAGTCAAAATTATGGTGCGGAGTAAACGGGACTGGGTCTCCTTTTGGATGATGTTTGGAGCTCTGGGAAGTCAGAGCAGTCCATTCAGTTGATTGAAAAAGGGACTGAAGAGG
This sequence comes from Plecturocebus donacophilus, assembly GCA_004027715.1. NCBI lineage: Eukaryota > Metazoa > Chordata > Mammalia > Primates > Pitheciidae > Plecturocebus > Plecturocebus donacophilus. The sequence continues at coordinate 89,201 of PVKP010000267.1, read as the reverse complement.
GAAGCCAGACTGGAGACCCCCGGGCAGAAAAGCACCACGAATTTCAATGCTGCTGTTTTACCCAGCGTTGCAGGTTGCCACAGTGAAAATTACATAGACTCCGGAGCGAGCTGGGAATTAACAAGCTGGACGTCCACTCAGAGACCTAATTTGAAAGTTGGTAATTACAAAGACGACAGGTGGATAAAACCACAAAGATGCCAAGAAGCCACCGTAAAAAAACTGAGAACACTCAAAATCAGAAAGTCTCTCCTTCTACAGGGGATGCTAGTTCCTCATCAGTAACGGAACAAGGCCTGATGGAAAACGAGTGTGAAGAATCATCAGAATTAGGCTTCAGAAGGTAGGTAATAAGAAACTTCTGTGAGCTAAAAGATATGTTCTAAACCAATGCAAAGAAACTAAAAACTTTGAAAAAAGGTTTGACGAAATGCTAATGAGAATGGACAATTTAAAGAAGCACATAAACGAATTAATGGAGCTGAAAAACACAATACGAGAAATCCCTGAAGTATGCCCAAGTTTTAACAGTCGAATTGATCAAGTAGAAGAAAGGATATTAGAGGTCAAAGACCAACTTAATGAAATGAAACGAGAAGCTCAGAGAAAAAAGGGTAAAAAGGAATGAGCAAAATCTCCAAGAAATATGGGACTATGTGAAAAGACCTACTTTACACTTAATAGGTATACCTGAAAGTGACGAAGAGAATGAATCCAAGCTGGAAAATATTTTTCAGGATATTATCCAGGAAAATTTTCCTAAACTAGCAAGGCATGACAACACTCAACTCCAGGCAATACAGAGAACCCCACAAAGATATTCCTCAAGAAGACCAACCCCAAGACACATAATCGTCAGATTTACTCAGACTGAAATAAAGGAGAAAATACTAAGGGCAGCTAGAGAGAAAGGCCAGGTTACCCGTAAAGGGAAGCCTATCAGACTCATAGCAGATCTCTCAGTAGAAACTCTACAAGCCAGAAGAGAGTGGGGGTTAATATTTAACATCCTTAAAGAAAAAAACTTTCAACCCAGAATTACATATCCAGCCAAACTAAGTTTTACAAGTGAAGGAAAAATAAAAATTTTTGCAAACAAGCAAGAACTCAGAGATTTCATCACCACCAGGCCTGTTTTACAACAACTTCTGAAAGAAGCACTGTATACAGAAACGAACAACCAGCATCAGTTATCCTAAAAACTTACCAAAAAGTAAAGAATATTATAACAATGAAGAGTTTACATCAACTAATGGGAAAACAGCTAGTTAGCCTTAAATAATAGTATTAAACTCACATATATCAATATTAAGCCTAAACTTAAAGGGATTAAATGCCCCAATCAAAACATACAGTTAGACAAACTGAATAAAAAGTTAAAACCCATTGATACCCTGTATTCAGACCTTTCTTATAGGCAAGGACAACAAAGACTTAACATAAAGGGATGGAGGAAGATCTACCAACCTAATGGAGAGCAAAAAAAACAAAAACAAAAACAAAACAAAACAAAAAAAACAGGAATTGAACTCAGACCTGGAACAAGCAAATTTAATAAATATTTACAGAACTTACCACCCCATATCCACAAAACAGATTTTTTTTCAGTATTATATCATACCTATTCTAAAAGTAATCACATAATAGGAAATAAATCACTTTTTAGTAATTGCGTAAGCATTTCACAGATTTAAATGAAATGCTGAGCAATAGAGCAAGATTTTCGTTCTCTCTCCCCCTTTCTCTTTCTTCTCTTTTATTCTACTTCTTTCTCTTAAAAAAAACTCCCCCTCTTTCTCTTTCTCTTTTTTATTCTTCAAAAAAAAAAAGAGAAATAAGTCAAAATTATTTGTATTTTTTTTTGTTTCTCTGCTTTACAAAATCCAACTGTTTATGTGAAAGATAGATGGAAACAGATTAGGGATTTTTGAGGTATATATACTGGAAAGAAGGCCAAGGCAGTTGAGTCCATTTAAAAGAATGGCTATAAATACATTGCAATGGAAAAAATTAATAAAAAGAAAGAAAGTGAGATCATCAATGTATTGGCAAAAAGTGAAGAATTGAGCATGTTGGATTTGGGAATGTCAATGAAGATAAAAAACTGAAGTATTAGAATAATGGAATATTGAACTATGATGTAATTAGAATACTGGAATATGAGAGAATATTGAAGATAGAGACTAGAAAAGCTGAAATCAAGAATTTGCAGTGGAGCAGTTTCTTATCAGATGTGAAGAATTAACACAACTAAGATGATAAAGTCCTGACTATCTTTGAACATTTTTACTTCTTGAAAATAATAACTAGGGTAGGGATAAAGTTCTGATGTTCCATTATTAGAGATGATCAGAATGATGACAAATGTCAAGAAGAATAAATTTTGTTTCCAGTGTAATAGCCTTGGCCTTTTAGTATTGGTCTTACAACAGAGATGTAAGTTTTTAATTTTCCAAGTAGTAATAGACAACTAGAGAATAACTTTCCCCTCTGAAAACATTAGTACAAAGAGAGAGCAATAGACTGGAAGAATCAATATTTTAAAAACTTCCATAATACCAGAGCAATCTAGAAATTCAATGCAAACCGAAAGAAAATTTTAATGATTTTTTTCACATGAATAAAACTATCCTAATATTTGTATGGAACAACTAAAGATGCTAAATAATCAAAGAAATATTGAGCAAGTAAAACAAAGCTGCAGACATCATACTATTTGATTTTAAAATAAACTACGAAAATATAGTAATCAAAAGGGCATTGTACTGGCATTAAAAGGACAGACCAGTGGAGGAGGATAGAGAGTCCAGAAATAAATCCATATATTTCAGACCAATTGATTTTTGGCAAAAATCTCAAGAATTTACAATCAGTAAATGACAGTATTTTCAATAAATGATATTGGAAAAACTGGATATTCACATGCAGAATAATGAACTTAGATCTCATGTCACACCACATACAAAATTCAATTCAAAATGGATTAAAAAAAACATAAGACTTAAAACTATAAAAACTATTAGAAGAAAATTCAGAGGAAAATCTCTGACATTGGTCTGGGTAATGATGTTTTGAATACATACCCAAAAGCAAAGACGGCAAAGGCAAAAATAGACAAATGGGATTATATTAATCTCATTGGCAAATGACAAGAAGAATAAACTGTAAGTATTTCCAATGTAATGCAATTGGCCTGTTAGTACTGGTTTTATGACAAAAAATTGGAAAAAAAGAAAAATTTTTTTCCATTTAGTAAGAAATGGATGAATTTGGAGGACATTATGTTCAGTGAAATAAGGCAGGTACAGAAATATAAATAAGATCTCATTTATTTTTGAAATCTTAAAAAATTGAACTCATAGAAACAAAGTTGAAAGGTATTTATAAAATGCTGAGGATTTTGGGCACTGGGGTGAGAAGATTTTGGTGAAGGGATATAAAATTTTAGTTAGATAGAAAAAAAACTTCAAGAGATCTATTGTAGATTACTATGTTAATAACAATGCAGTGGCTATAGTTAATAACAATGATGACTGTAGTTATTAATATATTACATACTTGAAAATGATAAGTAAATTTTATGTTTTCACCACAAAAAATATGTAATGTATACATTAGCATGATTTAGCCATTTCACAATGTATGCATAGTAAATATCATATTGTATACCATAAATATATACAATATTTATTAATTTAAATACATAAATACACAAATAAATGAAATAATGTATCTTGTTTTAAGAATATGACCTTTACAATCTTAGGAGAGAAGTCTCAATATATTCATAAACAATTGATTTATCAGAAGATTGGAAACCTTTGATATAAATAGCACTTAAAAGAGAATGATTGGCTCTACTTAACCAACCTACTGATGCAAATTTAAAAAGTGTTCAGGTTAATTCAATTATTCTTTGAAAAACTTGATATATTTAAATTTTATAGAATCATAGATTTTATGAAGATTACAAATCAAGCTTCTGATGTAGAAACTAGTGCAGTAAAGGAATTGAACAGTTTCTCAGTTTTACCAAATGATGTTTCAATAATTAATGACCTTTACTCAAGAAAATGTATATTTTCATATATTAATTATACTAAATATATATTATATAACATTTTAGTAAATAATAGGCTCATATTTTATTTAAAAGCCTTCTTTTGAAGGTCAACTGAAATTTAAAGTGCCAGTCAAAGAAAGTATAAAATACATGTTTCCTTTAAAAATGTAGAATTTTAATTCTGAAGTTTTAATATATTTTTAGTAAATCCATTTAATGTTGCCTTTTCATGTTCCTTTATTAAAAACAAACAACAAAAAGAACCTTATCTTTCTTTTATGTTTCTTTTCTTCACACGTGCTTTATCCAACAACTTTTCCCCTTTATTGTTTCTTCTTTACTTTCTGTATCTATATTGCTTTTGTCTTGATTATATCTTTTTTTAATCTCTTACCTCTCTAGTTTTTTTAAACTAATAGTTTTTGCAACATCAAATACCATACCTTGGCTAATGATTCACAAGTATGTATTTCAAATTTGGAATTTCACCTGATATCCTTTGTCATCTACTTGTAACTATAGCAATCCATACTGTACTTATATAGAGAATAAATGTTTTTTAAATTTGATCTTTTTCTTGAACAAATAACCTCTAAGTGTTTATTATGATTAAGAATGGCAGTAAATGTACCCAAATAAGTTAATTTTTAATATACACAAAAGATACTTACAATATTACAAATAAACACTAAGAAGAGTTAACTGATGTAAATATTGTACATTTACATATACATTTTCTTTAGGATGTTTAAAGGCACTTTAAAGACTAACATTAAGGTTACTATTAGTTTAAAACTAACATTGTCATCATTTGGAAAACTAATATGTCAGAATCGATATTTGTTTTGAATTAAATTGTATTTTTATTGGTTATGATTTATAAACATTTTCTTTAAAAAATAGCTTTGTATGTTTTTCTAACATACAGAACTGATCTTTAGGGTTGTTTTTTGTTTATCTCCATTAAAGTAACATTATTATTTAGAAACATAATTCAAAGGGTTATTAATGTAAATGGTTATTAATGTATAAATTAATACATTAATGTTGTTATAATCCTATATTTTAAAGTAGCATTCTGATTAAGACAATTTAGAGAAACACTGATGTATCAGTCTATATGTTTCAGGAAAGCTGAACCAAAAGGATGGGGTGTGTGTGTGTGTCTAGAGAAAGATTTAATTTAAGGAATTGGCTCATAGGTTTGTGGAGGCTCGTAAGTCCAAAATTTGTAGGTTCACAGGGCATGCCAACAGGATAGAAAGATTCATGAGATTTCAACAGTACAATATTGAACCAGACTTGCTTCTTTTCTGGGAATACTGTCTTTGCTCTTAAAGCCTTCAACTGATTGAATGAGTTCTATCCACATTATCCAGAATGATCTCCTTTATATAAGGACCACTGATGAGAAATTTAAATCACACCTCTGTAATTTCTTTTTTAGTAACAGACAGAATAGTGCTTGACAAATAACTGAGCACCATAGGTTAGCTAAGTTGACACAAAAAAATGTCACTATCCCAAGTGGGAACAATGCATTTCTTTAAAATTTACAAGTGGTCCTTAAAGTTTTAAGCCCATTACATAATGCTTAATTTTATACCACTTTCAGAACACTTTGAAGTTCTGTAATTCATTTATCTCTTTGTACCCAACCGAGAGCACTCAGCTGTGAAGAGTAAAATCATTCATGTACTGAAGAGCTTACCCATATTTCTGGGCAGGGAATTTAATTGGCATAATTCACGAGTTGTAAGGAAAGTTCAAAACATCGATAGTTAGCAAGCAAAATTCCTAGAACTTGTATTTGTTCATTTTTTTGCCCTTTAGCAGAGGCCACAATTACACAGGTGAAGGTCACAAACATTTTTGTGACTATACTGACAACTGGTGATAAAAGTCATCTCTCAAAATAGCCAAATACATTTTCTTAAAATATACCTTTGATTCCTTTTTAAATTTTTTACTCAATAAGTTGAACATGTAAATAACTGATCACAGAATAAAATCCAAACTCTGTGATTTAAGACATATTACATCCTTTCTTACACTATAGATTAAACATTATCTTCTCTCACTTCACAGTACAAGTATCCACTAAAGTTAGTTTTATAGATCTCAGCAATAACCCATTTTAAATTTCAACCTCAAGAATTCCCATTTTCTATCCACTTTCTGGAATATACCTGTTCTACTTTGAATATTCAAGTTCTACTCATGTTTCAGCACAGTTTGAAATGTCTACTCCATCCACAATGTGTGGCATTGGTATGAAAGCATACCTTCAATAATGTCTTTTGTGACTTTTCATTACACTGTGATAAATATTGATTTTCAAATGTACGTGCAATAGTCATGAGAGTAGATATATAAAAATGGATGAGAAATGGGTTTTTTTACTTGACAAATGATTTTTTTAACCTGAGCAGTAGGGCTACTGAGGGGAAATCAGTAATCAAAACAGATAGATAGATAGATAGATAGATAGATAGATAGATAGATAGATAGATAGATAAAAACAGATTAATTAATAGAACCAGGTGGTTGAAAGGTAGAAAGGAAGGAATGAAACAATTATCAGATTTTTTTTTTTGCTAATATGTTGGAAAAATAGTGTATCTACAATATTTCCAAACACAAAATAACAATTTCTATTTACTGTTTTCAAATTGTTATCTTGTGATATTTCTCAATATTATACACCATTTATATTCTTATAACTTTTTAAAAACTATAGTTTTTATTGCATTTTCATAACTGAGAAAAATATTTTTGTAAAACACAAATAAATATAGCAAGTTAACATTAAGAGGTAATCTGACTACAAAGTTACACTGATTTATCTGACCATATATAATTGAAACTTATCTTTTAATAGCATTAATGAGAATTTTCACTATTTATAAGCTTCAGCCATTCAGTGGGAATTAGCATGGAGGTGTTTTTCACTCTTGTCCTAATACAGGTTTCCTTTTAACCTCTCTAAAAGGTCTTGCTATTTTTTGCTTCATTGGTTTGCTTTATTGAACATTATATGACATGGCAAGCAATTAAGTATTATTGTGTAGGAAATTAAATCAGCAAAAGTACATTAATGGTCAAGTTTAAATACACAAAAGCAACAAAATTGAAGTAAAGGTTGCAGTTCTTTATCTAACTTATCTTATTTTGTCCAGGTATTGTAGAATATAAAATAAAAATTATTTATGCTCTGAAGAGCATAAATATACTTCTTCACAGTGAATTTAGTTGATGGCAAGATTTAAAGTCCTGTCATGAAAGGGTCATATTATTGTTTTTTAGTAATATAAACAGGGTTAGTTTTTATTTGTTATCTTATTCCTGGAAAATGGGGATAAACTGTAAATGGACAAAATACCTGAGTGTATATGCAGTGTTATGAATTATCTGTTTTCAACATATAAAATTGAATATTTGAATGTAATGTCACTGTTCATTGTATTTTGTTTTTCATTTTACAGAAAGTTTGGTTTAGTGAAAATAATACTGGAAAATAAATCAGAACTACAGATAAAATACTTTTATTGCTTATTTAAATTATGTTCTATAATAAAATGAATGGATAATTTTCTAAAATACAAGTTATGAGTATTTATTCATTGAAAAAATAAATCTGAAGAGACTATTTTTCTTAAGTTTATAAAATATATTTACATAAATGCCCCAGCCCAGGATGGGTACAGTGGCTCAGGCCTGTAATCTCAACATTTTGAAAGGCCAAAGTGGGAGGATCACTTAAGCCCAAGAGTTTGAGACTAGCCCAGGTAACATGATGATACCCTGTTTCCACTGAAAAATAAAAAATTAGTCTAGCATCCTGGCATGCACCTGTGGTTCCACCTATTTAGGAGGTTGAGGTGGGAGGTTAGCTTGAGCTTGGGAGGCCGAGACTACAATGAGCTCTGTTTGCACCACTGTCCTCCAGCCTGGATACAAGAGTAAGATCTTGTCTCCAAAAAAAAAAAAAAAAAAAAGTCCCAACCTAGATGGCTCCTACAATATTTATTCAAACATTCTAACGTAATAAAATTATCTTCCTAAAAATAGATCTACAATATATATCATATGGAAAGTACTAAATACATTTTTGATTCTGGGATATAAAATCTGTTATCCAAAATCAGGTCAAACAGAAAAACAAACAATAATACAAAAAGTATAGAATAGTTACAAGTGATAGGTAACATTTTTATCTGGTACATAAAGTTTTGGGTAAACACTCACAAGGTATGAAAATGAACCACTTTATTACTAACCTTTAAGTATTAGTCCAATCTCTTTTCCATTCCTTTAAGTAATAATTTTACATTTTCTCTTTTCTTCTCAAACTTCCAGCATGCCCTCGCACTTTCTTAGCTAATGACAATTAAAGTTTACTAAGAAAACTGAAAAAATTGAATTTTTAGAAACATTCACCACTCTTTTGCCACCTCAGTCTGTTCCCATATCCTCTATATTTGTGATGTCATAGATGAATTAGATTTGTTCCTTGCTAGGTTAAAATATCTATTTTGCAGACGATTCTATTAAAGGACATTGCTTTAATAATTCTTTCTTTTCTTTATTAATATTTTGTTTTTCTCTCTTCTAATTAAAATCCATCTTTGGCATGCTACTTCACTCAGCAAATAATGTGTACCCTGTGTGATGTGGCTCCCTTGCCCTATTACTTCTATGACATTCTATGACATCATCTCTCACTACTCCCTGCTCTCATTCACCTTATTCCAGCAATTCTGGCTTTTGCTCTTTCTTCTTGGAACATTCTGGGCATTCTCATTCCTTAATACCACTTGGTGTTTCTTCTGCCTGAAATGCTTTGCTCTATACAAGCTGCATGTCTCAATAGTTCCCATCTGCATTTTGTGTGACAGTAAATTCTTTACAAATTAATGTATTTCAATTTTGTAGCATGATTCTAATGTCATCTGGAAATAGTAGGCTAGAATAGATAAAAAATTAAAAATATGAGAAACTTTGCCTCAAGAATGTTGAAATCTATTATAAATTATCAATGATTAAATTAATATAGCCTACACAGACCACTGTATACAATGTATGATACCTTAATGTAGAAAAAAAGATGTCAACTCAAATCAGTAGGAAAGAATGTTCAAAGAAACTACATTAATTCTGGATTTTTTGAAAAATATAAATTTGCTTAGACCTTTGCCTCAGCATGCCCATGAAGATATTCATTAAATGGGTAAAAAAAGTTAAATTAAAAAAATCGATTAAACACAAAGTGACATAAAATAAAATTATCATTGATGATACTTCCAAGTCGTGAAAGGAAGTGACCTCTTCAAGCTTAAACAATGAAATAATTCATTGAAGGAAAACTTAAAATACGTGAATATATACAATTCCAGTTATACAAACTTTCCAGAAGTTTGTAGTATTCTCTATGTCAAAAAAGTAGAACACAACAAACTTCTGGAAATAAACTGTATAGATAATAAGGTTTATACTTAGAACTAAGGAAAACATAACTTACACCAATAATAATTTATAAAAAAAAACCTTAAAATGGTATTTCACATAAATTGGGTATTATCTCATGGCAAATGTATATGAAGAAATAACCTTCAAAATGAAAAAAAATACAGAGTTCACAAATTATATAACATTTTAATTATAAAAGTAATGCTTTAATAATGTATAACATGTTATAGGTAGAATATGCTAATTATGTTACATTTAAGGTGGGGCTGTGTTTTGCTATATTTTACCATTTTCGGTCAACAGTTCACTCTCTGAAAAGATGTACTTCCAGAATGGTAGCATAAAGAACTTTTCACTTTCTTTCCATTCAGTCAATCATAATTGTTGAAAATTTGGTATAAACACACACACACACACACACACACAACAATTTAATATGTCTAGAAATTTTCCTAAAGATGTAGGATATGAGAAAACATTTGTTAATCCTATATAAAGATACATAGGGTATGAGGAAACAACAATTTAATATATCTGGAAATCATTGATACATAGGATATGAGAATACATTCGTTAAGGAAAATGTGCTCATTCTTTTAGAAACAGTGACAGCCTGTGGCTGTCAGATGAGCCATGATCTGCCCCTCACTCTTTGCCAGCTTAGCATGATGAAAGCCCTATTCCAAGTGGGTGCAATCATGAACACAGGATTGCCCTTTCCTTCCACCTCCCAGTCTAAGGCAATGGTTTCCATTCAGGAGTGGCAGGCTTCCCTGTGTTAGATCTGAAATCAGCACAGCACTTAGCCTCACGCAAGGCCTGGGCTGTAACACCTTCCTAGCTACTGCTTAAGTTTGTTCTAGGACCTTGGGCTCTATAGCAAGCCAATGGCAAGGTCAGATAGGCCTGTGTCTTTTTTTTTAGGGCAGTGAGTTCTCCCAGGCCCTGGATTGGTCCAGAAGGGCCTTACAGGAGTCAGAGGCTAGATTAAAAAAACTTAGAAGTCTACCTGATAACAGAATGTATTGTGGCTGAGCTGGCACTCAAACCACAAGATGCAGTTCTTCCCATTCTTCTCTTCCCTTTCCAAAGACAGAGGAGTTTCACCTCGTAGCCACCATGAGGAGTACTGTGAGGCTACTGCAGATGTTCTCTTAAGGTCCAAGGTCTCTTAAGTCAGCTTTGTCATGAATGCTGCCTGACCTGGAACTCACCTTTTAGGGCAATGGACTTTACTCTGGCCCAGGGCAGGTCCAAAAATGCCATCCAAGACTCAAGTCCTGGAATTAGGGACCCCAAGAGCCTGTTTGGTGCACTAACCCCTGTAGATGTGTTGGTACCTAAGGTGCAAGACAAAATCTCCTTTCTTTTTCCTCTGCTTTTCTCAAGGAGTTTTGCCTTATAGCCATGACAACTTGCAGTATGCTGAGTCTCACTTTAAGCTAACAAGTCTCAAAGGCTCACCTAAGGCCCTTGATAAAGGACCTGGGTATTACTGCTGGTTATTCAGGTCCCATTGGCTCTTCAGTTAGCAGGTGATAAATGCTGCCAGAACTGGGTCCTTTCCTTCAAGGCAGTGGCTTCCCTCCTGGCTAAGGGTGCGTCTAGAAATGTCATTTGGGAATTAGGATCTGAAACAGGAATTTCATGACTCTGACCATTGCCCTCTTCTGCTGTGGCTGAGCTGGTATCCAAGATGCCAAAGTCCTTCCCACTCTTCCCTCTCCTCTCCTCAAGTGGAAGGAAGGCATCTCTTTTGGAGCCTCGAGCTGTGTAACCTGGGATTAGGGGAGAGATAATGCCATCACTCCCTTGGCTGCCCCAATGGGTGTCTCCATATGTGTGTGCCACCCTCAGCCCATTGTTTCTGGGCCTAATTCTTCCCTAAGACTTGCCTAATATTTGCAGCCCTTATGGCCTAGACTGCCTTTAAATTTACTTGGAGACACAGAGTGCTGTATCCCTTGGTGGCAAGGTTTGCAGGCACTCAAGTTTGGACCACTGGGATCAGTAATTTCCCTTTTTTAGGTTTGATATTAATGTTCCCTCCATGGGCAGGTGTTAGCTAGGTTTGGTCCTAGATTCCTTTCTTCTCTAACAGGACAGCACTAAGTTCAAAGCCTCAGAACTGCTGTGTTCTCCCTTGTCCAGCACTCAGAGGCTCTCTCCACACCCATACCACTACTGCAGAGGGTGTGAGAGAGGTGGCATCAGTGATTCAAGATGTTTTTTCCTATTTCTTCAGTGCCTCTTTCAGCGACAGGCAGTTCAAACCAGGTACTATGAGTGCTCATCTACTTTTTGGTTCTTATGAAGGTAATTTGTTCTGTGTAGATTGTTGTTAGCTAGGTGTCCTTGCAGTGGGAGATGATTGGTGGAGCTTTCTATTCTGTCATCTTGATCTGCCTCCTCTCCCTAGAACTTCTTTTTGAATAGGAAAATATTGTTTTTAATACTATATTATGGTTTATAAAACATTGTGGTCATATCAACAACAGTAAAATGAATTTATTTAAATTGTTAACTTTATACCTGAACTTACAGTAGATGCTACAAGAATGTCAGTTACTTCACTTTTGGAAAAATGTACACTCAAAAGTCTTACTTTGATTATTTGAACTGGATTTTTAAAATATAATTTTTATTATTGCAATTAATTTATTTTCTATTTAAAGAATCAAGCAACAGTGATATGGGTGTAGGAGTGCTGAGGCACAACATCAGAGAAAAATTCTAGGCCTATAACCAATTCTTAGAAGGCTAATAATGAGAGATAACAATTCTCTGAGCCATTTTACATCATGTCTGTAAGGGACACAGACACAAAATCAGTCATTACAATAAAAGTGATTCATCCATGGATTTACATGTCCTGGAATCCAAGACACTCTATTCCACCTAGTGTCATACCTGGCAAGCAGCTTTAAAATATGCAGTGATTTCAGCAATATTAAAGAGACAAGTAGTTATAAATAAACTGCATTTAACAAGTAAAATATCTTATTGTTTTATATAGCCATTAGAGTCTCAAATGGAACAGAAATATGCCTTTTTTAAAAAAGATATTTAGTGAAAAGCCTCAAAAAGCAAAATATGTAGATACAGAACTAAATGTATCTACATTTAGTAGATAGAAAAGGAAATGCCATTCGGCTCCTGAGAACCTAATAATTCCAGCATGTAAATTATACGGAGTAAATGCTGACACAAGATGTAAAATGAGAAATTGGAAAGGCTCCACTCACAAAAAGTGATATACATAAATGTATTGATGATATGTCACTTGAGGCTGAAGGGGTTTCATGTAATAAACAACATCTTCTCAATCTAGGTTGATGATTCAACAGATTTCACCCATAAATGCCATGCTGAAGTGTTTATCTGATTTGTAAATGGTGGTGAAATTAAATACCACACACTCTGCAACAAATAACTGCCTGAAACAAGTAAACTCTAAGATATATTTAATGGTTTGTCTTCCTATGTAAAAACAAAATTTCTGCTTTGGAATTACTGTGTTTGCATCTATAATAATGTTTACCTTGATAAGTGGTTTTGCTTCCCTTATAAGAAACAAAACAAAACAAAATCTGATTTAATAGACTGCATCTTTCACAATGAGATGTTAGTGTGAAAAATTCTTGTAGTTGAGAGAAGAGAGGCAGAGCAAGGTGGTGAACTAGGTCTCTAGCAATTGTGCCCCAGAAGAAACATCAATTTCAACAGCTATATATACAGAAAATGCCTTCACAAGAGCTCAGAAAGCCAAGTGAGAGATCACAGTACCTGGCTATAGCACAAGATTAAGAAAGGATGCCTTGAAGAGCCAGGAAGGAAAATTTTACATTACCTGCATCACCCCTTCCCTAATCTCAGGCAGCAAATCACAGAGAAGAATAAATGATGTTTACGGAAAAGAAAAAAAAGTGAGCATAGGACTCTAGCTTGAATCCCAACACTGGGCCTGCCACACACACAAAAACAATTCAGCACCTAGTAGACCCCCACTGCCCCAGAATGCAAGCCACACCAGTAGTAAACTATCTGAAAAAGAAACCTAGAAAGCAATCTCATTTACAATAGTTACCAAAAAAAAAAAAAAAAAAAAAAAAAAAAAAAAAAAAAAAAAAAAAAAAAAAAAAAAAAAAAAAAAAAAAAAAAAAAAAAAAAAAAAGATTCCTAGGAATAAACATAATCAAGGACACGGAAAACCTCTACACTGAAAACTATAAAGCACTGATGAAAGAGCATCAATGGAAGGATATCACATGTGTATGAATTGGAAGAAAAATATTATTAAAATTCCCATATTCTAAACTCTACAATAAACTATGGACTTTGAGCAATAATAATGTATCAATGTAGGTTCATCAATTACAGCAAATAAACTGGTGGGGGAAATTGAGGGTAGGGGCCGAACTAGGTGGGACTATGTGTGTGTGGAAGCAGGTGGCTCCATTTATGGTATAACTCTCTTTGTTTTCTGCTCACTTTTATGAACCTAAAACTGCTCTAAAAATAACATTTATTATTATGATTTTTAAATAAAAAAGAATAAGACTGTAACAGCGAAGAGGGGCCTAAGGAGACATGACAACTAAATTTAATATGGTATCCTGGACAAGATTCTAGAACAGAAAAATGTCATTGAGTAAAAACTAAAGAAATATATATTAAATAAAGTACTGATTTTAGCTCCTAACAGTGTATCCATACTGATTCATTAATTGTGGTAATACACTCCAAAAATGTAACCTATTAATATCAGGAGAAATTAAATTATTTAATCATCATAACAATTTTGGCAGGTAGAAATTATTGTTTATTCCAGTCCAACAGAAGCAAAAGCTGGAGGAGGGGTTAACGACTAAAGTATTTGTTCAAGCACACAGCTAATTTGACAGGAAAAGCAAGATTTATATTCAAGCACCTGGGTTAAAAACAAAAATGGAATACACTAAAATAAAATTTAAAAACAAAAACTATAAAGGCAATAGAAAAATAATTAACTAATTAGCAGGAAGTATTTCAACACATAAACCCAGAAAGTGTAGAAAAAGAAAAACTAACAACCACAATTAAAAGAAAATTCGAAAAAAATAAATGAAGACTGTCTTGTAGAAAACATGAATAATCATTAAGTATATGAAAATATTTTAAAAATTAAAATGTCTTGTATGAAACTTTAAGGGTTCAACATAAGCAGCATAATGTAAATATATGGCAAGGAAAGTATTGTATATTATATAATTAATATATGTTAATAATATATTGCATTTGTTTCTTAGCATTTTCCTTTTGATTCCACCATTACACTTAGGAATAATAATGATCATTATTGCTTCTCTTCTTCTATCTTGTCTGTAAGATTTTCTCTTCTTCTATCTTGTCTATAAGCTTTTTGGGGGGCAGATATTCTGTTTTACCTTAACTATCAGCATCTATCATAATAATCTGTTTTCAACAATATAAATGTCTGTTAAATGGACAAATAAATACTAATTTTCTTCTTTTCATTGGACATTCATATTTATAGTGTAATCAGCATAGTAGGCACTCATCATACATTGTTTTATCCACCTAGCATTTAAAAATTTGATTTCCTATTGTCATCCTAATCTCATCCAAGAGTTTATTTCTTGATTTCACCAAAAGTTATATGATTTCAGTATATCTCAATTTTAACTTAATTCAAAGAATTTGATGCACTTTCTCATTTAATTTACACTGAAAATGTAATTGTTATCCCAGTTTAATTGAAAACCAAGAGATAGAGAGAGACAAAGTGGTTATCCAAGTTTATATCAATTATAAATAACAAAGTCATAATCCCAATCCAGAACTTCAAATTCTTTTTACAACATAGCTGCCTGCTTATGTTGTAACATTTAATTCTGAAGTTCTATGACATCAATTAGTGGAATGTTCTCTAATAAATGGTGAAACAGAATTATCATCTAACATAATACTATTTTCTTATCATTTACAAACGAAAGAAGTAGAAAAATAATTGAAGATTTTACACCAACCTTACAGGCAGGAAGGTGCTTCTGAAACATTTCTAAAATTTGTAATTATAAAATAAAAAGACTATTGGCTTACTCTGGAAGTGTTAGATCCATCAGACATCTAAAGAAATTCTGGGCTGGGCGAGGTGGTTCACACCTACAATCCCAGCACTTTGGGAAGCTGAGGGAGGCAGATCACCTGAGGTTGGGATTTCGAGACCAGCCTGACTAACATCGAGAAATCCCATCACTGCTAAAAAATACAAAATTAGCAGAGCATGGTGGCACATGCCTATTATCCCAGCTACTCAGGAGGCTGAAGCAGGAGAATTGCTTGAAGTTGGGAGACGGAGGTTGCAGTGAGCCAAGATTGCACCACTGCACTCCAGCCTGGGCAACAAGAGTGAGACTCCATCTCAAAAAAAAAAATCTACATACATAGAATATTTGATATTTAGCAGGCATAAGATGGGACAAGAGATAATTCTGTCAAATATAAAATAAGCAGAAAAATGTAATAAAGGACATATATACACAAACTTAAAACAGAGCTTCTACATAGAGACAGGTGCCATTATAGCAGATTAGTAGTGTCTCAAGTAATTGCATTCTTTTCTATTTTTACAATTTTATACATACATGTACAAAAGAGCAAATATTAGAATATTTATATTGTTTCAAATAAATAATTTCAATGAGTATTATCACTTATGATTTAAAATATTGAGTTGTTTTATGTAATTGATGTCTTCCAAGTCTTTGCACATATAGGAGGAAAAATGGCACCTACTTGCTGTGAGTGTGCCATTTCCCTCAATATCTATGGTTCTATAAACACTAAAATACTGCCTCCCACCTTTCACAGATTCCAATTAGTATCTCTATGTAAGTAAGTATTTATTTACACAAAAAAGCAACTAAAATAAAAACTATACAATTTTCTGAACTCATAGGGTTTGTAATCTCATGTGTCTCTGAAGTTCAAGAATCATTCTTACTCCAGAAAAGAAAAATGGATTGATTATGGGTAAAAGTTTTTAAAAATAATTATAAGTGCAGCATTCTCATTCTATGCACCAAAAAGCCATTTTTAAGAAGAAAATTTGAGTTTATTGTCTTCTTTTTTTTCAGGTTGCCTTCTATCTTCTGTTCTCATAGTGTAATGTCTGAAAAATGCTCAAAGTGGGGCTTTAATTTACATTTAAGAAATGATTTAATATCAATGTATTTTTTTGCCCATAATGTAGATAAGGGAAAAAAGCCTTTACTATAATTTTTTTCTACAAGTCTACATAGGAAAAAAATAACTCATTTTAGGGGTATTATAATGTTTTTCTCAACTTGGTTACACTTTATGCTTAAAATGTTGCAATGCAGTAGTGGAAGAAGTTTTGTTTGACTTATTATTTTTAGAAACCATATTTCATTTATATATGTGTTTGATTTTTTTCATATACAGAGTGAGTGACAAGGAGGAAATAATCCCCAAACCCATTAACACTCTGATCTCTAACACCATATGTTTCACAGTAATTTCATGTCCATTCTTTAGGGTGTTTGTTGTGATATAATTAAATGGATCTGAGGAAATAAGGACACTCACTTCTGATGGGTGAACAGATTGAAAAGGCAAAAATTGAGAGCATGGGTCAAGTTTGTGTCTATAGTTATGTGATTCTTTTATCATATTAAAATTTACTCTATCAAAAATGAATAAAATATTTGCTCATGTATCAAAACTAGAAAATATACTTAGGTGACCAAGGTAGCCTTAGATTTTAGGACTTCGTACAAACCCTTTATATTATATTACTTGTATGTATTTCAAATTTGACTTCAACAACCAAACTAAAAAAAGTATACAAAATTGTAAAGTATTTTGTTTATGCAAACAAGAGCTTATTACATTGAAATATAGGAGGTAGAATTAAGGATTTAAATACTTGAGATTATCTGATGAATTTACTAAAATCTGAATCTGAGATAAAAACAAGTTCAACATCAAGATTTGGGAATTTATAAGATATAAATCATAATAGAAATTTTTAGAATAGTCTTTCAATTGCTAATTATAAATTAACATTTATTTTAAAACCATACATATGCATATACATACACATGAATATGTGTGTGTGTGTGTGTGTATTTAAAAAGTTGTTTTCATAGGGGTTTTATTCTCTTTGTTAAGAAAATACAAATTTCTTTTCTGAGAACTATGTAATCAATCCAGAACTACAACAAACTTAT
Source organism: Plecturocebus donacophilus (assembly GCA_004027715.1). NCBI lineage: Eukaryota > Metazoa > Chordata > Mammalia > Primates > Pitheciidae > Plecturocebus > Plecturocebus donacophilus. The sequence continues at coordinate 71,414 of PVKP010000267.1, read as the reverse complement.
CTATTATTTTTTGAGTAGTGATGGGCCATAAATTCCCCTGGCTCTACAGCTTGATGTGGAAATCGGACCTGCCTCTTCATGGCAACTGCCTGTCGAGAATGACTATCTAAAATGAGCTGTCAAAGACAAACTGCATTAATGAAGTTAAATAGGCAAGGAAGATTTTATTCAAAACTGCAAGATTATCGCAATAAAGGAGAAAAACTGAAGTTAACTCCACTGAAACAAAAGCTGGGAAAATTTTTAAACTCTGAGATGAACTCATGAAAAAATACAAAAGGACAGAATATTAAAGGGAGAAGTCATCAGTGTGAGTAGGTGATCTGTGTTTGGTAATTGTCATTTATTGCTGTTAGGATCCGACCCTCCCACAGACACTAGGAGAGAGGGGCTCTAGCTATTTCAATGATTCCATTTCAAATGAATACTTTTGGGGTCCTTGAGAAAAAAGTTGTTCTTGGTTTGCAATGGCAAGGAGCTGAGAAAAGATTTACATTTGAAAGGGGCAGAGAAACATCTGCAATTATAAGTTCTTTAAAGTTAATATTCCAGCAAAAGCTGATCAGGGGCATAAGGTCAGGAAGAAACCCTCTAAAGGTTAATCAAGATGAGGGGAACGTTAAAGTCAGTGACTCTTAGTCAGTACTCAAAGAAGAAAAGTATGCCCAAATACTTTCAATAAGTTATGGTAAATTAATAATCAAGAATAAAAGGACAAATGATAGATATATGAGTGTAAAAATGATAGGAAAACAGCAGATTCTCAAATAGTACAGCAATATTGACAGGATAAGACTATGTAGAGGCTCTTGTAAATTTGTATAATATACAAATACACAAATAATAAATTCTTAAAAGTCAGCTTTAACTTTTGACTTAAAATAGAAAAGTAATTAATACCCTGGACTTTTTTCTTTTTTATTTCCACTTCCAGAATTTTGGCTTAATATCCAAAAGTTGAATTCTGAACTTCATACTAAAATAGGATGGGGGGGAAAAAAGTAGCACTCTTGAGTCAGCTAAGAGTATAAACATACAAATTGCCATGTAGAATTTGGGATTTAGTCACATATTTTAAGTATATAATTATGAAATACCAAACTACTTATAATATTGAATTTTGACTAGGGATTTCTGGGCACAAAATGCATTATCCAGTTAATTGAGCAATGAACTAACAGGACTGCCAAGTTATATTAGGCAATTTCATAGTACTCAAAGGGCAATTTAAAATTTCACTGCTTAAACTGATTTATAAATTGTAACTAAAAAGTGTTAGCCTATCAATTTCAAGGTCTTTTTCCTATCAAATCATTGTTTTTCACAAATTAAAGATAACTGTGAATAAAACTGACATATTCAAGAAACTGTAATTTGTAAAATAAGTTTATAAGATCATGTTTCTATCTACAAGTATCTGTGAAAGAGATATAAAAAGGCATGGTTATTACATATTTACACAAAATAAATAACAAGGTTAAAAAAGATTTAGGAGCCTTATGTGTTAAGTACTCAACAATAATTGTTTAATCTTACTGATGTAAATGTTTGCAGTGAAATCCTACACTTTCCAGGATTGCCTTAGCCAAGCTTTCATACAAGAGAGGCTAAGAGAATTCTTACCTAATAACACTCAGGTTGTACTGTGGTGGTGGGGAGGGCATCTCAGAAAAGTAGAAATTAAGAAAAAAAAAAGAAGCAAGGCAGGCAAAAAGGAGCACACGTCACAGCACCACAGTGTCACAGATGATTGCTTAGTCATACAAAATGTCACCAGAGACTATTGAAATCACTGAGTGTCAAACAGTCCATTGTGGATGGGTGAGCAGGGTCGGGGTGTGGGGAGATGGCAATCAATTTGCCTGCTAGCTTCTTTCTGCTTCCTGCCTTTCACTGAGGAAAGAAAATTCACCCTTAGGGTACTGACTCCCTGTACTGTGACTTGATGACAGAATGAAGAATCAATGCCAATCTTGTCTAGTCAGTGCTAAGACATAGTAAGTGGTTTTTCTTCTCATTTGGTATTGATAGTGGAACTCCTTGGTCTGTGGGTCCTTGTAGTCTGGTGGCCTATGAATTAATAAGACAAATTCTGTCTCCCACTGTACTATATTCCATATATAAGGATTAAACAAAGAAAGGATAATGGCAATAAACATTGATGTTTGGAAGGATATACTGACAGACTCACAGCAGTTACTGGTCTGGAATAATACTTAAATCCCTCTAAATATAAATTGTCTGATCACTTTGCTCTGGCAATGAGAAAAGTTCATTCAAATAATCACATTTTGCTCTCAGGAGGAAAGGAGCGAGCTTGCTTATTACTCTCTAGTCTGTGATCTGGATTTTGCCTTGTCTAAAATTACATGCATGAGAGAGGGAAACAGGAAGACATTGTTGAGACTAGGAAGGTCTGTCATAATAATCTCTGCCTCTACTTTTGCAAACTTCAAGTCTTTTCTCCCAATAGAAGCCATCGTAATCTATTTAATACATATTGTATCTTGTCATTCATCTAAATAAATTAGCATTTTTCAATGGTTTCCCACTGGTTACTGAATAACATTATGGAAAATAGTGAGCACACTATACAAAGTACATTTTTAATTTGATATTGACTGGGGTCATTTCTAAACCTCTTCTCAATTCACTCTCTCTGACATTCACCACCCTCTGCTAGCTCATATTCCTTTAGTGCCTTTAATATTGGGGGCTATTTCATGGTTTGGGGGGTTTATTCTGTCTAAAAGTTTCTTGTCTCTACTTGGTGTTTCTGTATAACTGATTGCTTCTCACTTTTCAAGTCTCAACTTACATTCTTTTCTCAGAGATATTTTTTTCTGGCCATGTTAGCTAGTACAAACTCCAGTCATAATGTCATAATTATCAATTACTGAATTGCATTAGTTTCTTCTAGAGCACTTAGTGTGATTTTTTTAAATTAAACTTAAAACATGTTTCTAATCTCCTCTCACCTTCTATTTATAATTATTAGTGTCAGAATGTTTCATTAAAAATGAGAAAATTCACATATACTCACATATGTTTGTCAGTATGAAATAGAAAAATTGAAAAATAAATATATCCTTTTTTGATGAGATTTGATTCATGAGTATTACATTAATTCTATCTATGTGACTAGCAGTATTTGGAACTGTAGGAAAAAATTCTGAATATAAATCATTTTTAAAATTTATTTTGCTTGTTTTGTTATATTTTGCCATTACATAATAGAGAGAACTTTTGAGTATTCTACTTTCTGATAAACAGAAAAAGTATACTACATGCACAGTGTTTGCAACTTAATAATGTAAATAAGCGATTTTACACTTCAAAATATTTAAAATTTTTCTGGGCACCTATTTGAAGTACCAATAATCAAGAAACAAGAAAAAAATGACTCTTGCTCTTGGAACTAAAATAAAACATGTAGAAAATTAATCTATTTATGTAAGAGAGTAGAATATGAGTTTGTTAAAAATCTTCCCTTGGAAAATAGAGCCAAACTCAGTATTTTTGAAAGCCAAGGTCTTTTTCAGTGGTCGTTTGCACATCTATGTCAACATTGATTTATTCTCATGAATTCAATCATGAATAATTACCATGTCACTTTTAAATCACTTCGTTTATAGTCTTACAGGATTGTTATCAATGTTTCCTGTTGTCATTAAGCATCTGGACATAGATTCTCAAACACTTTTTATGTACATTTATAGGTCACTCAACAATGGAGGCACATTATGATAAATTTGTCATTACGCAATTTTGCCACCTTGGGAACATCACAGAGATGGTAGAGCCTAGGCTATTACCTCTAGTCTACAAAGCTCTACAGAATGTTACTGTATTCAATATTGTAAGCAACTGTAACACAATGGAATGTATTTGTGTATCTAAACATATATAAACTTAGAAAAGGTCCAATTAAAAATATGATATAATAATCTTTTAGGACCAATGTTGTATAGTCTGTCATTGACCAAAATGTGACTGTGTTGACTTACGACTGCACAACTGTATGGACTTATTTTGATGATGCCATAGTAGTATTAGTCTGCCACTTGTATATGGAATTAAAAATAATTTTCCTCCTACTGAGCCTTTTGCAGTGCAAATCCCTGTGCTGTAAACAGTTTCATCAAATATAAAATTCTGAACATTTTTGTCAACATACAAAAATCCACCCTACAATGAATCACCATGATATGGCCATAATATACTCCAACATATGTATAGAAGATTTCTCCGCCTATTGGTTAAGGGTTGAGGGTGACTTTGAATTAAATCCACTGCTCATTTGTATATTATCTTGGTGTTTACTATTTATTTACATAAAATAAAAATAATCAGAAAAATAATTTTGAAAAGAAAAAACATAGTCTAATTTTTAATTTATATTCTAATTTTAGTATTTTGCATTTAGTATTATATTTTATTTTAAGCCTAGATTGGCAAAATCAATTTATTATATAAGTGAAATGAGACTAGCTCAAATTTATTGAGATATATATTCATGGTAAAGAAATAATATGTTTTGAGTAAATATATGATGTCTTAGAAATTATGATAAAAGTAAACAAATCAAAGTTCCTAAGGAACTGACATGTTTTTCAAAACAACTTTTACAACTGTATTCAAATGAATCTTAATTATTTTGATAGGAAGCATTATATGCACATAATTATTATCACAGTATATTTATCATTGGGATTTGGTATTAATTGTCATTTATTGAGTGTTTACTATCTGCCAAGTACTAACTTAAGTGTTTTACATATTACTTTCACTTTTTACAACATTCAATTAAATTAGGATTTATTTGTGATTCACTTTTCAAAACAGAAAATTCACAATTCTAGTAGAATCACATAAATCACAAGTGGAAGATTGAATTAAATATTAAACCCCAAGCTACTGGAAATATCATGTAAATAATATTTAGTGATACCATTCTATGTTTTAAAAAATGTTTCAGCAACTATAGAATAATTCCTAAATTTAAGAGAAACCAAATAATTATAAGAATATAAAGTTCTTTTTTCAAGGGCTTAATTTATTATTATAAACAACATAAAATTAAGTCAATGAGACAGATCTGTTTTTAGAATAACTCCTTTGTGCTTAAGTGAGCAAGGTACCCATCACGTGTTATTGCATCAATTTTAATTATTTCTCAGTATATAAATAGAAAATGAATGTAGAAAATTCAAGCCCATTTTATTTCTTAAGGATAAAGAAGCATAACTTAGAACAATACATTTGTTTCTGAAGTGTTGGGGCTTATATACAATACTTCAAAATGAAGACTTCAGCAGCAGCCTCAGAAACAAGTTTTTCTCTTACTTTTTCCTTCCCTCTTGTCCTCAGTCCCATTTTCCACCAAGGTTAGCCTTAGAAACTAGAATCCCTTTTCTCCAAGGGAGCTAATGGAAACCAGAATCCCTTTTCTCAAAGCCAGCCATAAAACCTAAGATTATTACTCTGTTTCTTCAACCTTATCTGTATAAGAACTGGCCACAAAAATTAACTGACCTACCTTGTTTGTAGGTCATAAGAACACCATTCCAGAGAGGATCCTGCCTCATGCCCAGAAGGAAGGTATGCATGCTCAGAGAGGCCAAGAAGAAGCTAGAGAGACAAGCCTTCTTGGGTCTACACTCAATCTACTAATATAAGATTAACCTCTATTCATCCAATCATATTGCTACATGTCTGTCCATACTTTCCCTGTATCTTTGGGTCTTCCAAAGGCTCCCATGTATACATGTTAAATAAATTTGTATGCCTTTTCTCCTATAATCAATCTTCCTCATGTCAGTGATTCTTCAGTGAACCTTTGAGAGACCAAGGGCCTTGCCCCCACAGAAGTTTCAAATTTTATATTTCAGATGCACTTTTGATAACATAGCAAGGTATAACTCTTAAAATACACTTTCATCCATGAGTTGAATAAAATAAAATAAAATAAAAGCTTACTCTGTTATTTATAATGTTATTAAAACAGACTATTTATAAACTTGTATTTACAGAGACTATAAGTCAGTTAAGTAATCTCCATTAGATTACATCACTATTATGTGATGAAGTAGCATTTTAATGTGGGTCATCTGCCCTGCAAAACCCACCATGGATAAACAGGGTCTGACTCTCACCAAGTTGAAGTGCAGTGGCATGATCATGGTTCACTGCAGTCTTGACTTTCTCGTCATAACTCATTAGTTTTCAGCTTGATAAAGAGAATTTGTAGGCCCTTTTAAAAACGAAGAAAGGGAATCTCAATTTCTATTATTATACCTCACTCATCTATTATCTATTTTTCTCTTATTATACTCCATTCACTATTTTTGTTTGTTTGCTTTGGCTTGGTTTCTGATCTACTGGGGTGTGTGTGTGTGTGTGTGTGTGCACGTGCGTGTATGTGTGTAATCTAGCTTTGTAATTTTTAAATTTTATCTATTTGTAATGTATATTTGCAGTAAAAGAAGCAAATCTAAGCAAGAAAGCAAGAAATTATGAAGCTAACTAGTCTGGAATATAATTTTTACTTAAATTTATATAATTAAACAAACTCACTTAAAATTTAGCTTGATAAAGAAAATTTCCAGTGATCTTCCTACTTAAGCCTCCCAAAGTTCTGGGATTACAGGCATGTGTCACTCACCTGGCCAAACACTAGTTCTTACTACTTACCATATTATTTGATGACGTCTCTGACATTATTGACTTATAGAGGTATATAAAGATAACTTTATGAAAGAAATGGTTCTGGCAGACTCAAAGTTGCTAAATTTCTTAGTAACTTGACTAACAAAAAATACTTCTATGTATCAGACAGTGTATTCATGCAGTTAAAATTGTTTCAGCAGTAATAAAAATTGTGTTGTATCACTCATACAATACATGACACTTGGTTTCATCATCAAATATAATACGTAAGATTTAGTGGAATTGTGAAACTTTGTCTAACACTATTCAGAATTTTCTAAATTATAATCATTGGGATATTTGACAAATATTATTTCAGAGGTCAGAGTGGTCCAACTTACTGGTCAAATTGTATGTGTATGTGTGTGTGTGTGTGTGTGTGTGTGTGTGCGTGTGTGTGTGTGTGTGTGTGTGTGTGTATGTGTTTAATTAAATAACATTAAACCATAAGGGAAAAGAAGAATATCTTACAGTATATATTTATCAGATATTTATAAAATGAATAATACAAGCTATGGTAATGTGTTATATGAGAACTAGAAAGGGTTTAAGACTCACTTGGCCCAATTCTCTTGACATTAAATTGAATAAATTAAACAGTAAAGCTTTTGTATAAAAATGATTAGTAAGTGCTGCAGACAGTCTTCCCCATGAGAGGCCTGTTAGGGTGATTCAATATTTATATACTTAAAAAGTAGGACAATGGAGTCTGATTTCTGTCCCTTAGGTGCTCACTTTCTACTGAATAAACAACAAACAGGGAACAATTGGTTTATAACAAAATACTGGTATAAATTTAGTATTTCCTGAGAATATGCTAAGAGCTTCATGTAGGCCAAATATTACTTATTTTGTATGGTAAATTTAAAATTTTATTCTTATCCAATTTTCAACAAGTTATTAGAGAAACAGTTTAAGAATGTAAGGTCAAGGAATATTCTAGAGAAATAAAAAGAGCTAGAGAATGAGGAAACACAGGAATTAATAATTAGGTGTCTAAGCAAAACAGCCTGTCCTTTTTGCAGCAACTGTATTATTGTTTCAACTGTTAAGACGTGAAGTATTATGATTTTTTAAAAAGATATTTAAGATAAAAACAGCATCAAATATTTATGCAAACAAATAGATTTTACTTTTTCAAGTATTCTCACTAGGAAGGAAATGGGTGTTTGAGATTTGGATAGGATACGATACTTAAAATAAGCATGTATAACAAGCAAAACTGATGAATACTAAGAGCTGAAAGAAATAACATTAAATTCAACAAATATTCCAATTATGTTCTAATAACATTATGTTTGAGGTGATTAAATTTTTTAATTTATTATACATTTTGCTACATTTCTCCCAATATGTAATACTGTATTTATGAAGGCAAAAGCATTCAAGGAAATTTAAAAATGTATGTATGCCTAAGTCAAAAGTAGGATAGAAAGGAGAGTATGCAGGGCAATATTTAGTACACACAATGGGAGAAAAGCTCCTATGAGGAAACCATTATGAAGGGGCTTTCAGTACCCCACTGAGATTTAGAAAAGCAAAATCTGAGGTAATAATTTACTTTCTCTCAGGCACTGGATCTATCCATAGACAATATGTGCTCCAAGGAGGTCTGTGAATAGCCCCTCTTCATTTCCATATGCATTACAGTCACGAAAGAGTACTTAACCAAGTTATATGATGTTAGTATAAATCTATGATAAGAGAGATTTGAAAATATTGCATAATTTACTGAATGATGATATAGATATGGTTCTGTCTGAAATGTCTTAAATTTTTAAATGTCATATTATGAAATTATAAATTGATAAAGGAAGAAATAATGATGTCATCTATCACAATTTACAAAATGCTTTTTTAAAATATTAGTTCTACCATTTTCTAACAGTGGTTAAAGACTTAAAACTATCATATAATTCTTCCCTTTCACTTTCCTGTTTTCATTCCAATGAAATTAATTTAAATTAATATCCAGATCAGATTAGAAAAAACCTAGTAGGATACAACATAAAATGTGGGTAAGTTTGCATGTATTGCTGCTGGTATTTCTTGCATAATAGTGAGGCATATGATATGCATACAAATTGAATACTAGTATATTAAATGGATCTCTTTATTTTCTTCTAATTTGCTCTTCCAACACCTTTTTCTTCCTTTTTCCCATAAGTGGTCAGGAAGAATTTATTAATTTCTAATAACTGAGATATTGATTCATATTGTTTTTTGTTAAAATCAAAATGTAATTAATATACACTGGCTCCATGTCCCTGCCCAAATCTAATTGCAAATTGCCATGTCCATAAACCCTGCATGTCAATGGAGGGACAGGGTAGGTCACTGGACCATGAGGCAGTTTTCTTCATGCTGTTCTTGTGACAGTAAATGAGTTCTCATGAGATATGATGGTTTTATAAGTGTTAGACAGTTCCTCTTTCACATGATCTCTTTCCTGCCACCTTGGGAAGAAGGCATTTGCTTTCCTTGGACTTCCACCATGAATGTAAGTTTCTAAAGACCTCCACAGCCATGTGAAGATGTGAGTCAATTAAACCTATTTCCTTTATGAATTGCTCATTCCTAGACAGTATATAGCAGTGAGAAAATGGATTAATACCGTAAATTGGTACTGTAGAAAGTGAGGCAATGCTATAAAGATAACCTGAAAATGTGAAAGCAACTTTGAAACTGGGTAACAGGCAGAGGTTGGAATAGTTTGGAGAACTCAGAAGAAGACAGGAAGATGTGAAAAAGTTTGGAGCTTCCTAGAGACTTTTTGACTTATTTTAACCGAAATACTGATAGTAATATGGACAATGAAGTCCAGGCAGAAGTTGTCTTAGATGGTGACGAGAAACAGGAGCAAAGATCACTTTTGCTATGCTTTAGCAAAGAGACTGGTGGCATTTTGCCCCTTACCTGGAGATCTGTGGAACTTGAAATTAGAGAGAGATGATCTGAAATTGAAACTTATGTTTAAAAATGAAGCAGAGCATAAAAGTTTCAAAAATTTGCAGCCTGACAATGTTGTAGAAAAGAAAAATATATTTTTTAGGGAGAAACTAAAGCTTTCTGCAGAAATTTGTATAAGTAGCAAGGTGATAAATGCTGATAGCCAAGAAAATGGGGAAAATGTCTCCAGGGCATGTCACAGACATTCACAACAGCCCCTCCCATCACAGGCCCAGAGCCTAGAAAGAAAAAATGTTTTCTGGGGCCTGGCTCAGGGCCCAGGTTTTTTGTTCAGAACTTGGTTCCCTGTGTTCCAGCCACTGAAGCTCCAGCCACTGAAGCTCCAGCCACGGCTAAAAGGGGCCAGGTACAGCTCAGATCATTGTTTCAGAGGGTGCAATACCCAAGCCTTGGCAGCTTCCATGAGATGTTGGGCCAGTTGGTGCACAGAAGTCACGAACTGAGGTTTGGGAGCCTCTGCCTAGATTTCAGAGAACATATCAAAATGCCTGGATGTCCAGGCAGAGGTCTGCTGCAGGGGTGGAGCCCTCATAGAGAAACTCTGCTAGTGCGGTGTGGAAAGGAAATGTGTAGTTGGAGTCCTTACACAGAATCCCCATCCCCACTGGGGCACTGCCTAGTGGGGATGAGAGAAGAGTGCCACTGTTCTCCAGACTCCAGAATGGTAGATCCACTGATAGCTTGAACCATGTACCTGGAAAAGTCACAGGCACTCAATGCCAGTCTGTGAAGGAGTCTGCCCAAGGCTGTGGGAACCCACCCCTTGCATCAGCATGCCCTGGATGTGAGACAATGAGTCAAAGGAGATTATTTCAGAGTTTTTAAGATTTAATGACTGGATTTCAGACTTTCATGAGGTCTACAGCCCCTTTGTTTTGGCCAATTTCTCCCACTTGGAATGGGAGCATTTATCTAATGCCTATATGCCTATATTATCCAATGCCATTATATCTTGGAAGTAACTAACTTGCTTTTGATTTTATAGGCTCCTAGGCAGGAGGGACTTACCTTGTGTCAGGTGAGATGTTAGATTTGGACTTTTGGGTTAATGCTAGAATGAGTTAAGACTTTTGGGGACTATCGGGAAGTCATGACTGGTTTTGAAGTGTAAAAAGGACACGAGATACTGGAGAGTCCAGGGTCAGAATGATACGGTCTTGCTTTGTGCCTCCACCCAAATTTCATCTTGAACTGTAATCTCATCATCCCCATGTGTTGAGAGAGGGACCTGGTGGCAGATGCTTGGATCATGGGGGTGGTTCCCCCATGCTCTTCTCATGATAGAGAGTGGATTGTCATAAAATATAATGGTTTTTTTAAGTGTTTCACGGTTTCTTCTTTACACACAGTTTTTCCTGTTGCTTTGTAAAGAAGGTACTGCCTTCTCCTTGCCCCCTCCACAATTACTGTAAGTTTCCTGAGGCCTCCACAGTCATGTAGAAATGTGAGTCAATTAAAATCCTTTCCTGGCCAGGCATGGTGGCTCACACCTATAATCTCAGCACTCTGGGAGTCCAAGGTGAGCAGGTCACTTGAGATCGAGAGTTCAAGACCAGCCTGGCCAGCATAGCAAAACGTTGTCTCTACTAAAAATACAAACATTAACTGGGTGTGGTGGCGCATGCCTGTAGTCCCAGCTACCCAGGAGGCTGAGGCAGGAGAATCATCTGAACCTGGGAGGTGGAAGTTGCAGTTAGCTGAGATCATACCACTGCACTCCAGCCTGGGTAACAGCGAGACTCCATCCTGTATTGTGAAAACAAACTAATAAAGTAATTCTTCAGAAACATAGTTTCTGATTAGTATGAGCCTCCAAAGAATTTTCTAAGAAAATAAATGGAAGAAACATTTACCTATCACCTACTAAGTGTGACTAACACTATACTAGACAAAAAGACCTTGAACTTAAGAAACACAAGTTCTAGATAAATATTTGAAAATTAGCAAAGCAGTACAATATGATGAATATTATTATCTGTTAATGAAATAATTATTGTAATTATTATTGTATTCCTGAAACATTCCATATGCCACATAATCCCTAACAATATTGCAAACATAATTTCAGACTTTATTATTTTAATTTAATATGTAAGAAGGGAAAAATTTACTTTTAAAAATTATTCAGGGGGACTTAATGAAATATGAACCTTTGGGTACAAAGTTTACTTCCTTCTGATTTCCTTACCAGCATTCATCTGGTCTTCCTAATCAAACTGAAAAATATCGGTAAGTGACTTCTCATCTGGATCATGTTCTCTTCATAATCCCAACTTCTGCTGAAACAACTGCTAGCTCAGAATGGATTCTCCACACATGATAAAGGTTATGAAGATGTTACAAAATTACTGTATGTTTGTGTTGTCACAAATTAATTAATACTAAATCCACTGACTTTCTTCTAAACATTTCCCCAAAGACCACATTAAAACAAGCTAGATCTGTGGCACATCAAGATGAAGAATTTACAATATTTTCAAAAAGCTTCTATGAAAATATATTTTTGTTTCAATATGGGAAACTTATACAACATATGCATAAAACATGTTATCTGATTTTATTCAAAATTATTGATTGTAAAATGTGTTTGATAATATAGTATTACCATTGCTATAAAATAGTAAATTTAAAAAACTCCATTTTAACTTGTTTTTTGAATTAAGTTTTCAAAACAGCATTCCTAGTATCATGCTTTCTCTAAAATAGCATCACATATCATAATAGTACACATAAGGAAGTTATAATTCAGCCAAAACTATCATTTGAACTTATCTTAAAATTCATTCTAATGTAAAAAATGCCTATTCAAATAAGAATAGGTATTAACTAAACATTCAACATGCACTATTCTTTAAAGAAGTCATCTTTTGCCAAAATTCACACATTTGTAGTTAATATTGTATGCTGAAAAGCAGTTTATACATTCATACATAAAATTTATTGCTTAGCTTAAAAGTGACTTCTTTAGGAGAGATTCTCAAAGTCAAATTTTTCTGTAATATATTCTCTTAGCACTTTATTTTTTCTTTATCAGCATTTGTCACAAATATTAATTACAGCATAATTAACTTACATATACTTCCCCTTTAGAGTGCCTGCTTGGTAAGTACAGGAACTGTAGTAGTAAATTTTTTGTGTCAATTTGACCGAGCTAAGGGATGCTCAGATAGCTGATAAGACATCCTTTCTGCATCTATCTATAAGGGTGTTTCAGAAGACATTAGCCTTTGAATTAGTGAACTGAGTAAAAAACTATGCCCTCACCAAGGTGAGTGGGCTTCATCCAATTCCTTCAGGGCCTGAATAAAACATAAAGGTAGAAAAAGGGTGTATTTTGAGCTTGGACATTAATCTTCAACTGAGATATTTGTCTTATCCTGCTTTGGACTTCAGAGCTGGTTCTCTGCCTCATTCTCCCCAGCCTTACTTTTCTCAAGCCTTTAGCTTCAGACTGAGGGTTATACCATTGGCTTCCCAGGTTCTCATACCTTTGGACTCACTGAATTATAGCACCTGCTTTCCTAATTCTCTGGCTTGCAATAGGTAGAATTTCTTGGCCTCCATAATCAGATGAGGTATTTTTAATAATAAATATGTCTATAGATAGACTATAGATAGGCATATAGATAGATGGATATAGATACTCTTGTTTCTGTTTTTCTAGAGAACTCTAATACAGAACCTATGCATGCCTAAAGACATAAAATTTACTTGCTGATCTATAAATGAAATAATTAATAGAAGCAATTTAATGTAATCAAAATGTTTCTACAACTTCAATAATATTACTCTCTAAAAGTTGAGTAACTTATTTTGAATTTACTTCCTTGCAATTTCCTTACTAACGTGTATGTTCTTCTAAGTCAAACTAAAAGATATGAGATTCTTCATCTTGATTATGTTTTCATCATATTCCCAGTCTCTGCTGAAATGACCATTAGCCCAGACTGCATTCTCCACACATGAAGTGAGTTATGAAGCTGTTATAATGTCTAACAATTTACAAATCCCATATTAAAATTCTCTCCCTGCCAATATTTTTGACAACATTTACCATTCTATAGTGCAAGCCACTTTATAATAACCAAGTTAGCCTAGCAGAAATGGCACTAATTTTTCTTCTTTCTAATGTTTTATATGCAGATCAAGGTGAAAGATTCTAAAGATCAAAAATATCCTTCCATGAACAATGTAGCTTAGACCAAACATGCCTGCTTCTGACGTATTAATTCCAATCTTTTATTGGTCCTTGAAAAACATAAAAAAAACTCAAAGCATCATTTAATATAATAAACTGTATTGATGTATAATTTATTTACAATAAAACTCATCTAAGTATACAGTCTGTGTTTTTTTTTACAAAGTTATACTTTCTTGTACATATATACTCATTATCAAAATCAACATATAAAAACCATCACTCTAAAATCTTCCATTGTGTCCTTTCCCAGTCCACCACTCATGGTGCTGAGCAGTGTACTGAGAACATGTTACATTTCATAAGAACCTGCCAAATTATGAAACGGGTGAACAGAAAGAAGAAGAAATATGTAAATGGAGTTTGTAAGTCTAAAATCACATTGAAATCAATAAAAGACTGCCTTACCTCCCACAATCTTTGGAAAGTTTCAACAATAAGAAAATTTCAAATTACATTTAATTAAACTAACAGTCTTCTTTCATCTCTTATGGCCTATAATTCTTCCCTCAGCTCTACCAAACCTATACTTTTTCCCCTTAGAAAGTCAGACTGTAAGTGGCTGACAACTGTCACATTACATGAAATATCTTCACCCATAATAACACTCAGCACTTTTCATTTTGCCATCAAGAACTACAGACTGCCTAGCCTCACCAATTATCCAATGCACCCCTAAGTATGTTAAAATTGGGTAAGTTTGTATTCTAGCAAAGATAACAGGAGAGTTCTGAGCCTTTCAGTATCATGGCCTTTGTCTGTCCAGGCTGCTGATACAAAATATTATATACTAGGTAATTTATAAACAATAGAATATATTGTTTACAGTTCTGGAGGCAGGGAAGTTCAAGGTCAATGTACCAGGAGATTAAGTATCTAGTGAAGTCCTTTTCCTCATACTATGTGTGCTCTTACTGTATTCTCATATGCCAGAAGGGCCAAACTCCCTTGGTTCTCCTTTATGAAGGCACTAATCCCATTTACAAGGGCTCTACCTTCATGATCCAATAACCTCCTAAAGGCCTACACCTGTTAATATTATTGCAATGAGGATTAAGTTTCAACATACAGCAATCACTAAAAAAGAAATTATCAGATATTATTGATTTTTTTTATCAGAGTGAAATAAAAATAATCGATCTTTGGATATGTCTAATTCAGTCTAATTCAAATAATAAAACTGAAAAGTTAATCTACTAAATATATTAAACTAAGGTTTTTCAGAAAATCTCCATAAGTAGATATCCTCAGAAGCAAGTTTACTGATGCAATAATAGTAAAAGAAACAAGATTCTTCTAAATGTCTAAAAACTGTTATATTCTTACTTGCACATTTTTCTTTTTGTTTTATTTTTCATCTTTACGACTCCTATACACTTTTTCAATGTTTGTTTCTCACATGTATGTTTATACACTTTGGATATTATCTATCCTATTCCTTTTATTGATAATAACATCCTTAAATTTGTGTTTTATTGAAATGTAAATCATTCAATGTTTATAATTTTGCTTTTAAAGTTATCTGAACTTTAAAATTGTTTTATTTTGTTGCTAATAAGAGCATCAATGGTATTTAATAGAAATTAAATTAATTCTATAGATTACTTCAGAGAGCATGGGCATTTTAATAATTTATTGCTTTTAAAGTTAGTATATTCTGTGGGTTTAGACAAATGTATAAAAATTTGGACTACAATGTATCCATTATTATAGTAACTTGCAAAATAGTTTTCCTGCCCTGAATACCTTTGTGCTTTGTCTATTCATCTCTCTCTGAGAAGCCCTGCAAATTACTGATCTTTTCACTGTATCTACAGTTTTGCCTGTCCAGAGACAAAGAATGTAATATAGCTGGAATTGTACAGTATATAGTCTTTTCAGAGTGAGTTCTTACACTAATATGCATTTAAGTTTCCTATGTGTCATTTCACAGCTTGTTTACCTCTTTTTATCACTGAATAATATTTCATTATCTGGATGGACCGTATTTATTCACCTATTTAAGTTTTGACAATTATGAATAAGCCTTCTGTAAACATCTAAATGCAGGTTTTTGTGTGGGCCTAAGTTTTAAACTCCTTTGAGTAAATACCAAGGAATGTGGTTGCTGGATCATATGGAAAGAGTATGTTTAGTTTTTTAAGAAACCAGCAAACTATTTGTCAAAGTTGCTGTCCCATTTTGGATTCTCACCAGCAAGGAATAAGAGTTACTGTTGCTCCACATCCTCACCAGCATTTGCTATCAGTGTTGGGATTTTGGTCATTCTAATAGGTGGCCATTCTAATAGTCATATGTCATTGTTGCTTTAATTAATTTTAAGTTCCCTCATAACATAATATTAAGCTTCTTTTCATATGTTTATTTGGCATTACTTGTATATCTTCCTTGCTGAGACATCTGTTCAGTTATTTTTCTCTATTTTAAAATTATTGTTCATTTTCCTAATGTAAAGTTTTAAGTGTTTTGGGGATATTTTGAATAACAGTTTATTATCAGATATGCCTTTAGCAAATTCTATTTTCCACTCTGGTTTGTCTTCTAATTTCTCTTGACTGTTTTCTTTTAATATATTGCTGTATTCTCTGTCCTAATCGTTTCATTAGAATTTTTGCATATATATTCATAAATGGCATTGGCATGTAATATATTTTCTCTGTGTTATTATGGTCTAATTTTGTTACCATTTAAGTTTGACTTTTCTGTCTTTTTCTGTTATTTTAGAAAATTATCTATTATTGAGCTTAAAGTCATATGAATGTGTATATGAGCATGTTTATATATAAATCAGCTGCTCTCTCTGCTAGATTGGAAGTTACATATTATATAACTGTTTTAATATTATTTTAAATTTTTTATCTCTGTTCCTCTTAATAAAATATTAATCAATACATTTACCTTATTTCTGATTAAGACAAGGACTTTAGAATATATTAACTCTGATCCACCATCTGCATGCTAGCATAATTCTCTATTTTAGTTCTAAAACTACAAGTTAAATGAAAGAATGAAACTGCAAGTCGTTAAATAAAAAATGAGTGAATATATACTTTTCTCTCAATCTTTCTTCAAAACTCTTAATCTTTTTGGTGCATATATATTGTCTTGTTTATATCTTTATCCCAGAAAATAGCAAAATGCTTCTAGTTAAAGTAAATGCTGATAAATATTTTTGAAGAAATGCATATATATGGCTTATAATGTAATATGATTTGGGTGTTTTAATTCTTGCCCATTCATACTACACTGCGACATGAACAGAGGTGACCTATAATTATTTCTTCTGTATATTAGGTGCTATTCAAGTCATAAAATTATTTCTTTTGTAAGTATTTTACATGCCATTCAAGTCATAAATGCGCTAGCCCCACTTGTAAGGTTGCAGTTACAATATTGCAGGTTTAGGGAGAAGAGAGTTTTATGGCATAAATTTTGAGAGACCACCAAATCTAAACTTTCTACTTTAAAAAACAGATGAAAGTCATGATAGACATACAACGCAACTAAGGACTCATTTTGGTTTTTCTTACTGATTTTTTTTTTAGTATTTTTACTTTTTTTTTTTTTTGAGATGGAGTCTCACTCTGCTACTCAGGCTGGAGTATAGTGGCACAATCTTGGCTCACTGAAATCTGTGCCTCCCGGGTTCAAGCAATTCTCCTGCCTCAACCTCCCAAGTGACTGGAATTACAGGCATGTAGCATCACAGCCAGTTAATATTTGCATTTTTAGTAGAGACGGGGTTTCACCAAGTTGGCCAGACTGGTCTTGAAATCCTGACCTCAGGTGATCCACCTGCCTTGTTAATGTTATCTCCATGTCTGTGCTGAGAATTTCTCTAAAAAGATACAGAAGAAATAAGATGAAGAAACAGTTGCTTCTGGGAGAGAAGCTGGGAAACTAAGGAACAATAATGAAAGGAAAAGTGACTTTTCACAAAATAATTTCAAAAACTTCCTTGATTATTTACCATTTGAAAATCATAAGTAGATTAATTTGTGGAATAGTATTTAGTTATTATTTTGGATAGAAATAGATAATGGCTGTCATTTTTTAGTAGACACTCGTTTTTTTGAATAAACTTGTTTACTTTCTTAGCTGCTGGGTCTCTGAAACTACATTCCTGTTGCTAGGCTTAAGTGACTTGATATGTCACCGACAACAAATAATTTGATAAACTCTCCTTGTCAGAACAGCAAGGAACATCTGAGAAGTCAAGGTTAAATTAAAGCAAATTATATGATTGAGTGTCATTGTCATCTTCCCCATTCTCTTTCTGTAAGCAGTTCTTTAGATCATTCAAAAGAATACAAAATTTTATGAACAATTTCAAGGAGTGATGCTACAGCCATCTGGGTTTCACAGCTTTGACTCAAATTACTCCTAATTATTGCTAACATATATTTATAAATTCTGAAACTCTTGGATCCTTTTTTGTTCCTTCTACATAGAAGCTCATTAATCATCTCTATAAAAATTACTCATCCATATGTGATATTATTTCTTTTTAAAATACACTCACTCAGTTTTGCCAAGGACCCTGGAAAATTACCCAGGGCAATCACTTTCTACTCTCGCAACTAAAATGTTTCTTAAGCTGAATATTCTTTAATCCCAGGCTCCACATTTTGTGGAATCTTCTCACATGCCATAGAGAACAGATTCCTATGTCAGTCCCTCAGTCCCAGCAAGAAGTGACGCATGTTCTTCCCAGAGCCATTTCCCATGTTAAAACACCTTCCCGATAAGGACTGAACTAGTGTTTTAGTTTTAGAATAAACATTTCTTTCACAATTCTCAGTACTCCCGTACCTGTTTTAACAAATGGAGCAGACAGAATATATCTGTATGATATTAGCATCTACATATTCTGCTGTTCAGTTAGTAATTCTCAACATGAATTTAAATGACATTCCACTAAAAAATATAAATAATGAAATTTAAAGTTTCTTATATTTTTCTAATTTGTTTTCATTGTTGTAAAGTTAAAATAGTTAAAAATATACAGAGTTCACATTCCTTATCATTATATACTTATGAAAACTTCATATAAAAATAAATTCTTTTGGAAAGAATCAAATATTTTAGCACCTTTCTAGAATCCTTAGATGTAGAGTTACCCTAAACCTAGTTAGTGAGACTTAAGGTCAGGCTCATTCATGTGCAAAGAGCCAAACTTTCAATCAAGCAATGTGAGTTTTGTCAATGATCTTTGATTGAAACACAATCTAAAAATCCTGACTATCATAAAATTATACTCTGACAAAAAGCTAACTAACAAGTAACATATATTTAATCGACTATAAAGAGCATATTTTAGTAGTCTAACTTGTGTTTTCTCTTCTTTCTATTTCTTAACAAATTATTATGAAATTATCAAATATAAGTGCCTTTAAACTAACTTCTTTATGTAATAGCTATACCATATTATATTACATATAATAAAGTCTTCCCCAGACATTTACTAATGTAATACTTTCTATGATATATCAATAGACCTTTTTAGGCTAGTGTACTTTTTTGTACTACATATTAAGGCAACAATTTAAAGCAACATATCACATTAGATAATAAAACCTCAAGGTATATACACTGATGCTAATAAGCACAGTAAATAATCCTGATCACTATCCTTAGTTCTACAGGTTCTTCTCCGGAATAAAAGACTGCTGGCATTTATATAGATCAGCCAAATGTCAATTAAGTTAATGTTTACCCGTCAAATTCATTTAAAAAACCATGCAAAAATTAAAGAAACAGCTCAAGGATGATAGATATACATGGGTATACACAGTTCAGCATAGTATGTTTCTATATTAGAAGTAAGACAAAGTAGATATTACAACGCTCCGGCTTAAATATATTAACTGAATAGTTTGTATTCTATTAATTTTTCATATAAAATGATAGTCAATAAAATTTTGTTAATATAAACAATTTACATTTGCGTTTGTGTGTGTATGCAGAGACTTCCTTTAACCCTGTTATTTCCATAATAAAAAGCATAGTAAATTTTAAAGAAAACATTCATAGCTACTTTGAATTGGTTATCTTTATTCAAGTTACAAAGAGTGCTAGAAATATATTATATTATGGCTTCTCATATTTCTATATAGTAGAAATACTAGAACACGAAAGATGTTACTGTGGGCTTTTCCAGTGTAAAGAAGTATTTGTAAATTAGGTAATTTCTAACATATAATTTTCAGCTACCATTTAACATTTAAAACTAAACCAGTAAAGGTACAGGAAAAATAACTTTATAGTTTCCTTGGTAAAACTTGATGTTTGATGTTTTGTGAATACATGCAAACATCTGAACTATAAATATCAATAATAATTTTTATTTTATTCAAAAAGGAGCCAAAAAGGAAGCACATATTATCACTCTGAATAATTTGAACATTTACGTATAAGAAGTAATATCTGTGTAAGAATTAGGATCTGACAAACTAGGTGTATTTATTTATTATTTTTGAGACAGAGTCTCTCTCTGTTGCCCAAGCTGGAGAGCAACGAAATGATCTTGCTCACTGCAACCTCTACCTCCTGGGTTCAAGTGCTTCTCATGCCTCAGCCTCGTGAGTTGCTGAGACTATAAGCATGCACCATCACACTCGGCTAATTTGTGTATTTTTAGTAGAGATGGGGTTTCACCATTGCAGCCAGGCTGGCCTTGAACTCCTGGCCTCATGTGATCCACCTGTCTTGGCTTCCCAGAGTGTTGGGATTACAAGCATGATCCACTATGCCCAGCCTAACTAGGTGTATTTAAATGGCAGAAGAGCTTATTGAAAGGTTACTAAATTCCAATTTATTATTTATATTTCATGTTATTCATAACATTCATTAACTAGGTATAGTACATTAATTTCCTGAAGTTAAATTAATAGAATTTTATAAATCATAAGCTACATTAAGGTAATTTGAAAATTTGATGATTAAAATTTTATAATAATAAACCATACTCTAATGAAAATTGCTCCTGTGTAGTAAGACTGGCTAAATTCAAATTCTCTTCTTTACCTGTGAGTCTCATAACAGATTGGCAAAATTAATGTTGTAAACAGTAGAGCACCCCAGTGAATGTAGTCTGATCAAAATGACTCGATGTATTTGAAATTACTAGAACCAGCAGCCACTCTCTAGAGGAAATAGACACCACAAAGAACTCAACACTCTGCTATTGTTTGTACATACTAGAATCAAATAAATAGGTAATATAATCCCTTATTTTATGTAACTATGGGGCACTGATTATATGTTATGACCTTTGAAAAGATTCTAGTTTACTAGAAATCTAAATAAAAGATCCCTATGATTCTGCCAAAAATTTTGGTTTAGCATCTCCCACAGTAATTTCCAAATTTGGAACAGGTAATGTAACCTTGAAATTATTAGAGCCACATTACTTTTAGTCATTTTGTTAGTAAATATGAGAGGGGAATACAGTGTGCTACCTTCACCATCATTTAATGCACCATTGTATATTCTGACTACTCTCCCAATTGATATAGATAACTATTTACATACTGTATTGTGTACAATTTATAAAACCTAATCTTAACTCACTCTACATTTACATTTTTGATAGGATGTGACTTTATATTGTATAAAGATATTTTAGTGGAAGATAAATTATTTGGTGATGTGTAGATAAAAGCAATGTGTACATAAATGTTTTAATTTTTAATCACTTCTTTTTGTACATAGAGCTATAATATTTTCTTAAAGCAAATAATTGAGTCTTTTCTTCATGGTATACACATACGCATTTTTAATTTTTTGTGTGTGATGAATACATATATTATAAAATTTACTATCTTAGTCCATTTTTAAATGTACAGTTCAGAGATATTAAATACATGAGGGTTGTCTAAAATCACAATAATCTGCAGAATTTACATTAGAATAGAGCAACCGATTTGAGTGTATGTGCTTGCATTTATATAGAGTAAAATCTCCATACCTATATTACAAAACAGTAGTTAGTTGTGGAAAAGATCTCACTATCACTTTGCAATATATTACAAAGTAGGGAGAAATATATTAAATAATCAATTTTAAATTAAATGTATATAATATTTGGAAATTTATATCAGTTTGAGCATGAGGTATTTTAACTTTTTTCTGTAATAAAATATTCAAAAGTGTGATGGTTCACCAAATTTAATAAAATCACAGAGAGCAAATTTATCCTTCAAACTTCAACCTTTAAAAACATAATGTGGAAGATAGTCACAAGATAAGAGAAGTAAATGAAGGCAGGATAAAACAATCTGGGGAGGAATAAGGGGAAAATCCCTAACTGAGTCAGCCTTCTTCTGCTTCAGGAGAAGACAAGAGAAGAAAGCTCATTTTTATCTTTTGAGGAATCAGTCAAGAAGTATTTGGTAGAAAGGCAGACATAAATCATTATTCATTCCTTTGTCTTTTCAGGGAAAACTTTAAAATCTAAATATCTATTTTACCTTTAAAGTATTTAAACTTATCAACTTTAGATAGTTTAAATGTCTATTTTTATCTATTCAATAAGAATTCCTCAGGATTATTCAGTAGGAATTCTACCATATTATTCAGTAGAAATCCAGTAGATTTCCCTCAAAGTTTAAATCCTTACTTTGGGGACAGAGTCAGCTACAGTATTTATAGAAATTAGGAAAGTCTTATATATAAAACTGACAGGCTTTCTACCGAGTTTTGATCCCAACTACATTCTATCAGTCTGAATATTTCAGGACCATAACTATTACAGTCAATATTCAAATCCCAATACCAATAAATGTGAAAAATATTTTATTCACAGTATTGCTAAATAGTATTGCTAAATATTAAAGGTGTGAGTCACTGAGCCCAGCCAATGTTTCATTTTAAAGAAAAATCTTATTATATCTTTTTCTCACTTAAAATTCTCCCACCTTGAGAAAATGTTCATGCACTTACAAACCTCACTAAGACCTTCATGCTTTTACCCCTTCCAGGGTTGCATTATCATTTTTCAAGAAGTTTTATGATTTTGCTTGTTTCTGGTTTATAAACAACCTCCACCTGGTGCTTTCCCTTGTATTACTTATCCAGATAACTCCTATTTATCTTTAGGTCATAGATTATCCTCTATATCACTCTTAAAACGTTATTTTACCCTTTAAGTTAGGGTGAAGTGCCGCTTTAAATTGTTCCCATGACAACCTACACAAATGTCCATGGTAACATCATGATTTTCCAAATCATACTAGCTCTGTTAAACTAGAAAAACTTCAAATTAATGTGAGACCCTTACTGTATAACACAGCTAATCATTTTCAATTGCATATTTATTTATTACTATTTTCAGAAGGTCATAAGTGGCATAGCTCTTCGAGTAATATCACAGCCAATATTCTAATTCCTAGATTGTGCTTATGTAGATAAATACTGAACTTATGAATTCTTTCACTTTATATTGATATATATATATATATATATATATTTAATGCATAATTTAACACTCTCCAAATCCTATGTTTCCTTTACAACATTCCATATTGCTGTATACATAAACGTATGTCAGTCATCTTCTCCATTGGAGGAAATGACATCTCTTTATTTATCATTGCACACCTTATTCATCAGAGTGCTTCTGAAAATGACTGGTCCAATGCCTTGCACTTGGCGCTCAGTGAATATTTGTTGAACTGAATCAAACTGAACCGAATATGGGTCAGTCGTCAGGTTTCATAATATCACTCTTCCATGCAGTGAAAGTTTGGTTACAGAGTCATAGATTCTTCAAGGTTGTCTTCAAAATGGTATGATGACAAGGAAGATGGTGTGTTTCTCATAATAATGATATTTTTATGGAAATGCATATTTTTATCTTAGTGTAGTTGCTTTATTATACAGCAGTTTTCTACCAAGAGAATATATAGAGCTTTTCATCCCAGTAAAGCTCTTTTTTATAGCCTCCACCTTCTGCAGCTTGACAACTTTCACATTATGTAGTCCTTTGTCATAAAACCAAATCTCTAGTTGCCATTACTGTTATTACACAGCTCATAGAAGCATAGTGATAGATCTTCAGAAGAGTCAACTACATAGCAAGGAGTTCATCAAGAAGCTCTGCAACCAAGTTCTCTATCTAAAAGAATGTGCTTCCAAGAAAGAAATGGTCTATCACAATTTGTACACATTATTCTACACATAGTTTATACTTTACAAATGCTACTCCCAAGGGAAATCTTTATTTTCTATAATTTGATATTGCATCTTTAAATCTGCCAATGCTATAACAATTTAATATTTTGTGCTTATTTGCTGTTCCCAAAAGAAGTTTCCTTCCATTTCAATTTCAGTAAATGTGTAAAGGAGTACAATAAAAGGATTTTGCTTTGTTGGAAAAACTCCTGGTAGCCCACCTAATGATAAATCCAATGCTGTCAAGAGTTTTCTTCAATATTTGTTGGTGAATGAATTTTATTATTTATTTTTAATCCTGCTTTGTAGACAAAAATAAGAAAATATTACTTTGAATTGAACATAGTCCTGCTTTTGAAAACAAATGTTTTCTTATTGAGTTCCATTTGGCAGTTTAACGCTTTATTTTTTTCATTGTGATGCAACTGAATTACAATAATAATTTTTATGTTATTTGCTTCAATAGCAAACACTTCAGTTGCTATCCTCTATGCAAACAACCCATTAGAATAATTCCATTATTCGCTGTTAAAAAAAAAAAAGCCTGGACAACATGGTGAAACCCCATCTGTATCAAAAATACAAAAATTAGCTGGGCATGGGGCATGTGCTTCTAGGCCCAGCTAATTGGGAAGCTTTAGTGAGAGGATCATTTGAGCCCAGGAGGCTGAGGTTGAGGTTGATTACAGCTCACTAGCTGTAATGGCACCACTGCACTCCAGGCTGGGTGATGGAGTGAGACCCTTTCTCCAGAAAACAACAACCCCTCCCCCACAAAAAAACTAAAACACCATTTAATTTTGCCATGGAGTTGTTAATTTCTTTTTAACTGCTCTACAAAATGCACATTAAATTTTTTAAAGGTTTATTTTTGATTATGGATTCTGCTTATTAATTGGTTGCATAAGTGAGCATGTCACATAGTTTAGAGTGACAAGTAGAGTGTATAAGATTAATAAACATTAAGGTATATTAAAATAATTTAGGACACCTATTTTTGAAATTTTATTGTTTCTTTAAATTAATTTCAAAGCCAGTGAATAATTTATAAATTATAAACAAACTGAAAAATGGGCCCAAACTAGTAAACTATAGAATTCAAAACCAGAAATGATTATAAAATTGAATTATTGATGTTTAATATTTGTCTCCCTCAATGAGCTCAGAGATTTATAAGGTATAGAAATTGAAAAGGTAGTACTGATGTAATAAATGGAATGGCAGATCTGATCCCACTTTTTAACGACTTTTTCTGAAAGATAGTATTTGCTGGTAGAGCTTTGTAGCAATATTTGAATGACCAGAAGAAACCTAGCAGATTCACTTGGGTGACCCAGGTTGATTCTTTTACCAGTTGCCAATAGTATGATAATGTCTAAAATTGTGGGTACTTAAAGAAAGTGAATATACTTTCACTGTAGGGAAGTCTCTGTGAAAGTCTGCAAGATTGGCTTCTTGGAATTAGATGATTCTATAATAAGGTTTATAGTAGATATTATGTAGGCATTAAATAGACATTTATCTCCAAAAATTTGATTCCTTCTTTAAATGGTAGTCTAGCAGTGATGGGAGATAAAAAGATAAATTATATCCAAAGTGATACTTACCTTCAAAAATGGGCACTGTCCTATATGATGTGGTTTTATATCATAATACAGAAATATGATTATAGAAATGTTTTTTAAATAGCTCAATCACAGTACCTAAATTTACCTGAAGTAAGTCAGGGGGTAAAAGATGAACATGTAAATATGAAAAGAAAAGAATAAATATTTTTGGATTAAAGACATATCTGTTTCAGAACAGCTTCCTTTGAATAGAGAAAATCTATGATTAATTCCACAGCTGTGGTAATTTATAGCCATCTATGCAGAAAGTTGTCCCTTAGCTCTTCCTAGTTTTGGCTTGTGTCCTAGTGCAAAGATTGAGAAGAAATATAATTTCTAATTATGTCTAAATATGACTCCTAATTAATGATGTAATTTGGCCATATGTGTTTAATTTTTTTTGCCCTTCTAAAGCACCATTAAAGTAAAAATAAAGTTTAAGGCATCAGTATATATGGAAAAATGGGACTATAAAACACAGAATTTGCCACAAAAAGGCTTGATACTTTAACGTAAAAGTCTTATTTGTGGTTAAGGAAACTTTCTGATAACAAGCAAAATTCTCCATGATGAACAGTGACCTTAATCACTCACTATACTTTATTTTTATACTAAGAATGGAAGCAGCCAAGAGATTTGCCTCCAGACAAAGACAGCTGGAATAACGGGAAAAAAGACATTAAGTGTATCTAGTGGGCACTCTCATCACCTACTAAAATCAGACAGGTGTTTCCTCTGAAAGCAAACTTTTAATCAAAGGTTTTATGTCTTGATTTTCAATATAAAGTGAATTAAGCGAGAGCAAAATATCACAGTATCTTAAGGAATTACCTAACAAGAAAGAGACAAAAAACTCAAAACCATTCCATAACAAAATGAACTTGGAGAAAACAGAGCCATTCTTGCATGCAGAAAGTAACTAAAAACAAACAAATGAACAAATATATATTTATGTCATAAGAAATAAAGAACAAAAACAATATAAAGTATAAAAAATATATTACAGAATGGAAAAACTCTCCTGAGAAATTAAATACATATGATTGGCAAATAAACTGGTATAAATCTTAAAGAATAATTTCAAGTAATTTTACCTGAGCTGGTGATAAGTCTACTAGCTCTGGCAGAAGAAAATGGTAAAACTACTCTTAAGAGACCATGTCATGTATAATTACAATATGTACACACAGAGGATTCATTATTAGTATTCATTAAAAATGTGGGTTGATATTCTACAGTCTTAAAAAAAAAACCCTATTTTGAATAAGAGTATGCAGATTAATAAGATTATAATATTCAGATAAATGCATCTTTTAATGATTGTGAAAAATAGCATAAATTTAAGAAAGATAGCCAAAAGTAACTTTTAGAAATAAAAATATTTTTATTAAAAAGAAAAACTAGTGGAGAATTAAACAACAGACTCCATACAGCAGAGAAAAGAATTAATGAAGAAGAATATAAAGCTGAGGGAATTACTACCTATACTCAGGTAGTACAGAAATTTTACACAAGCATACACACAGATAAACTTTATAAGTGCTAAGAAATTTGGAAGATGGAACTAAGAAGTTCAGCAATTCTTTGTATGCAGCTTTAAAATTAAAAAACTAGGCAATAAAAACAGAAATAATGTGCAAGAATTATCTAGCATTCAAGGAGCTCTTGAAGGAAAATAAGTATAAGTATTTAACTAACCCAGGAGATCCAATATCAGATGAACAGAAGATTTAAGAATCACAGATAATCCAGAGGGAAGCAAATAGTAATGAAGTAAGTTAAGAAAAGTTGACAGAATTCATATAAAGTTATATCTACATTTAAAGGTTTATTTAATGCTGTTTACAATATAAGAGAAGGTGAAGAACCACCTAATGGTATTATTACATTATTTTAGAATACTAGAAATACTAACACTTACCAGGAAGATAGAATAAAAGGCACATAGGTTAAAATGAGAAATGAAATAATATGTGGATTGTAAAAAGCAGCATTGAATTCTAAAAAAAAAAAAGAGGCCTATGTACAATGGCTTCAAAATTCTGAGAGAAAATTTGATTCTTAAACTTAGCCAATTTGTCAATTAAAAAATTTTTAGTTAATTAAAGTAATAAATTTTTAGATAATTTATCCAATTAAATTCTAATTTGATAATTCAGATTTGTGATTTTCTTTTCTTAGAATACATGAAGAACACTCTTCACCAAATAGGAAGCAAAGATGGAGGAAGACACAGGATTCAGGAAATGGGACAAGCAGGCAAGAGAAATCTCAAAATAATAAATATGAAAGAATCTGGCAAAAACCGGTAAGTATTAAAGAAGGAGAATGGAGAATAGTTAAGAACTTTACAAAAAGATATCAAAATAGCGATGAAGAAATTATCAATCTCATGATAACAAACAGGACATTTAGCATTTAGCCCTCTGCTGTACAGTATTTATACAGTCATATTAATATAAACACATACACGATTCAACTAAAATTATAATCTAACTGCCCAAGGAACTGGAGAAGGAATAAATCGCAAAGTTGAAACAGAGATAATCCTCATTTCATACAACATACCAATAAATAAAATCTGAATTTTCTAAATTAAAAATAAATAGAAGTATTTTACTTAGAAATATGGAGGCGCAGCCTAAAGAACAGTAAAGATTGGAAAGTTTTTGTTTTGGGAGCAAGATTAAGATGAGATGACTTGCTATGATTCTATTGTTCATTACAAAATTTTTAGTCATATTTTATTAATCAGACTATGTTTAGTCATCATATTGATGACATTATAGCCTTTTTGGATATGAAATTTAATGAATCTAGCTGCCAATTTTTGTTGTTCTTGCAATTGCTTTTGAGGATCTAGTCATAAATTCTTAACCAAAGCTTATGTCCGGAATGATCTTTCCTAGATTTTCCTCTAGGATTCTGTATTAGTCCATTTTCATGCTTTCATAACTGAGACTGGGAAGAAAAAGAGGTTTAATTGGACTTAGCATTCCACATGGTTGTGGAGGCCTCAGAATCATGGTGGGAGGCAAAAAGTACTTCTTACATGGTGGCGGCAAGAGAAAATGAGGATGATGCAAAAGTGGAAACCCCTGATAAAACCACCAGATCTCAGGAGACTTATTCACTACCATGAGAAAACCACTCCCATAATTCAAATTATCTCCCACTGGGTCCCTCCCACAACACATGGGAATTACGGCTAAATTCAAGATGAGATTTGAGTGGGCACACACAGCCAAACCATACCTTTCTGCCCTGGCCCCTCCAAATCTCATGTCCTCATATTTCAAAATCAATCATGCCTTCCCAACAGTCACCCAAAGTCTTAACTTATTTCACTGTTAACCAAAAAGTCCACAGTCCAAAGTCTCATCTGAGACAAGGTAAGTCCCTTCTGCCTATAAGCCTGTAAAATCAAAAGCAAGCTAGTTACTTCCTAGATACAACGGGGGCATAGGTATTGGGTAAGTACAGCCATTCTAAATGGAATAAATTTGCAGGTTCCATGCAAGTCTGAAATCCATATGCTTTAAAAGCTCCAAAATGATCTCCTTTGACTCTAGGTCTCACATCCAGTTCACGCTGATGCAAGAGGTGGGTTCCTATGATCTTGGGTAACTCCACCCCATGACTTTGCAAGGTACAATTGCCCCACCAGCTGCCTTTACAGTCTGGCATTGAGTATCTGCAGCTTTTCCAGGGGCATGGTGCAAGTTGTCAGAGAATCTCATTCTGGGGTCTGGAGGACAGTGGCACTCTTCCCACAGCTCCAGTAGGTGGTGTCCCAGTAGGGACTCTGTGTGGGGGCTCTGACCCCACATTTCCCTTCTGCAGTGCCCTGCAGTAAACTTCTGCTTAGGCATCCAGGCATTTCCACACATCTTCTGCAATTTAGACAAGCCTTCCCAAACCCCAGTTCTTGACTTCTATGCACTTGCAGGCTCAACACCACATGAAAGCTGCCAAGCCTTGGGGACTTGCACCCTCTGAACCTACGGCCCACACTTTATATTGACCCCTTTCAGCCACTGCTGGAGCAGCTGGAATGCAGGGCACCAAGTCCCTAGGCTACACACGGCATGGGGACCTTGGGCCCGGCAAACGAAACCATTTTCTCTTAGGCCTCCAGGCCTGTGAAGGGAGCGGCTGCCATGATGACCTCTGACATGCCCTGGACAGATTTACCCAAGGTCTTGGGGATTAACATTAGGCTCCTCCTTACTTATGCAAATTTCTGCAGCCAGCAGCTTGAATTTCTCCTCAGATAATGAGTTTTTCTTTTCTATCACATTGTCATGCTGCAAATTTTCCAAACTTGTATGCTCTGCTTCCCTTATGATGCATTTAACAGCACCCAAATCAACTCTTGAATGTTTTGATGCTTAGAAATTTCTTCTTCCAGATAACCTAAATCATTTCTCTCAAGTTCAAAGTTCCACAAATCTCTAGGGCAGGAGCAAAATGCCAGCAGTCTCTTTGCTAAAACATAACAAGAGTCACCTTTGCTCCATTTCCCAACAAGTTCATCTCCATCTGAGACCACCTCAGTCTGGACCTTATTGTCCATATTTTTATGAGGCTTTCAGTCAAAGCCATTCAACAAGTCTCTAGGAAGTTTCAACCTTTCCCACATTTCCCTGCCTTCTTTTGAGCCCATGAAACTGTTCCAATCTCTGCCTGTCACCCATTTCCAAAGTCGCCTCCACATTATTGGATATCTTTTCAGCAACGCCCTACTCTACTGGTACCAATTTACTGTCTTAGTGTGCTTTCACACTGCTGATAAAGACAAATCTGTGAGTGAGAAGAAAAAGAGCTTTAATTGGACTTACCGTTCCACATGGCTGGGGAGGCCTCAGAATCACAGTGGGAGGTAAAATATACTTCTTACATGGCAGCAGCAAGAGAAACTGACAAAGATTCAAAAGCAGAAACCCTGATAAAATCATCAGATCTTCTGAGACTTATTCACTACCATGAGAACAGTATGGGCGAAACCACCCCATGATTCAAATTTCCTCCCACCAGGTCCCTCCCACAACACATGGGAATTATGGGAGTACAATTCAAGATGAGATTTGGGTGAGGACACAGAGCCAAACCACATCAGATTATTGAAATCTGAGACCTTAAATTTAACACTTCGATTCACCTTGAGTTAATTTTGATATATGGTGAAAGGCAGGGGTATTATCTCATTTTTGGCATATGGGTAGCTAGCTCTCCCAGCACCACTTACTAAATAGAAAATTGTTTCCCCATTGCTTATTTTTGTTG
Organism: Plecturocebus donacophilus; assembly: GCA_004027715.1. NCBI lineage: Eukaryota > Metazoa > Chordata > Mammalia > Primates > Pitheciidae > Plecturocebus > Plecturocebus donacophilus. The sequence continues at coordinate 40,472 of PVKP010000267.1, read as the reverse complement.
ACTTTGTGAAAAACCAAACGACTGTAGGTGTGTGATTCTATTTCTGAACTCTCTATTCTGTTCTATTGCTCTATAAATCTGTATTTGTACCAGTACTATGCTATTTTGGTTACTGTAGCTTTATAGTTTAGTTTCATGTTGAGTAATATGATGCCTTCAGCTTTGTTCTTTTTGCTTAGGATTGCTTTGACCATTCAAGCTCTTTTGTGGTTCCACATGAACTTTAAGAGTTTTTTTTTTTTAATCCTAGTTCTATGAAAAATGATGTTAGTAGTTTGATAGAAATAATGTTGAATCTATAAATTGCCTTTGGCAGTAGGGCCATTTTAATGAGACTGATTCTTTTAATACATAACCACTAGATTGTTTCCCCTATTTATTTACGTCATCTCTAATTTCTTTCAGTGTTCTCTAATTTTTCTTGTAGAGATCTTTCATATCCTTGTTAGATCTATTTCTCAATATTTTATTTTTTTAATGGATATTTTAAATGGGGTTGAATTCTTGATAAGGTTCTCACTTTGCATGTTATTGGTGTATAAAAATCCTACTGATTTTTGTACATGGATTTTGTACCTTGAAATTTATCAGTTCCAGAAGCCTTTTAACAGAGTCTTTATGGTTTCCATATCTATTCTAGGTATAGCATCATATCATCCAGGAAGAGAGATAGTTTGACTTCTTTTCCTATTTGGATTCCTTTTATGCCTGATTGCTTTGGCTAGCACTTCCAATACTGTGCTGAATAGGATTCCTGAGAATGAACATTCTTATCTTGTTCCAGTTCACAAGGGGAATGTTTATGGTTGCCCATTCAGCAGGATGTTGGCTGTGGGTTTGTCATAGATGGCTCTCATTATTTTAAGGAATGTTACTCTGATGCTTGGTTTTTTGAGGGTTTTGGTCAGGAAGAAATGTTGGATTTTACCCAAAAATGTTTCGGTGTCTACTGCAATGATCAATTTGTTTTTGCTTTTAATTATTTTTATGTGGTGAATCAGATTTATTGATTTGCATATGTTGAGCCAGCCTTGCATCCTAGGAATGAAGCCTACTTGATCATGGTGAATTAATATTTGAATTGCTGTTGTATTCAGTTTGCTAGTATTTTGATGAAGATTTGTTTGTATCTATGTTCATCGGGGATATGGACCAGCAGTTTATGTTTTTCATTGTGTCTTTACCATGTTTTGGTGTTAGGGTGATGCTGGCTTCACAGAATGAGTTAAGTAAGCGTACTTCTTCCTGGATTTTTGGAATAGTTTCAGTAGAATTGGAACCAGCTCTTTTTTGTACATCTGTTAGAATCTGGGCTTGGCGCAGTGGCACACACCTGTAATCCCTGCTCCTTGGGAGGCTGAGGCAGGAGAATCACTTGAACCCAGAAGGTAGAGGTTCTAGTGAGCCAAGATTGTGCCCCTGCATTCCAGCCTGAGCAACAAAATAAGAGTCTGTCTCAAAAAGAAAAAAAAATTTGGCTGTGAATCCATCTGGTCCTTGGCTTTCTTTGGTTGGCAAGTACATAATCTAATGTCCCATGATTGTGTGATTGTTTTCCTTCAGAGGAAAATCACTGATTTTCTTTGGGAAAAAAATCATTGGATTATAATTAAAAATTACTTTAAATGCTAAGGATATTTTACCAAGCTGCATTATAATATCTTTGGGTTTATGCAATGAAAAAGAAAACAATGTCTTTTTACTTTAAATTGATTTCAAATAGGCAAAAGTGTCTTTTTAACGTTTAGGGAAAAAATGGTCAAAGTTTATAGCAGGTCTATCATGCACTGATTACCAACTTGTGTGAGTTTAGTGAAAAAAACATATTCATACACAAATTTACATGAAGTGGATTGACAGCAAGTGGAAATACACCCTAGAATCCAGTGTGAACCGATCCCCCAAGACTCAAGAAAGCCTCCCAGGAGAGAGGAAGTCTTGACTTCACATGATCCACTTTGCACCACAGCTGAAGAACCCTAAAAGGTGGCCCACACTAAGTTATATAAATCAGGAGTCATATGACATGCTGGGCAATGCTTTGATGGGCATTTTGCTTCCAAGGGAAAGAGGAACAAAGACTGGGCTTTCGTGAATCTTTCCCTCCTAACTCAAGATATTACATTCCCTAAGAGGGTCAAAAACAGTCCTGCACTATTTCAGACAGTTCTTCCTTATTTCAAGATATTGTATTGCCAGGGCATTCTATAGTTATTCCTGGAAAAAATAAAACAAAACCAGCAAGAAAAGAGGGAACTACACCAGTCTAAGGCCAGCTGTAAAACTGGAAAACTGTCTTGTAATGGTATATTTTGGGGTTTAGGTATATAATTAATTTCTTTTTTTCCTTGCTATTAAGATTATTTTAAGGTTTACCTAGTAATCTTAAAGCTTAGATGACCTAGAGATGTTTTCATTTGAGGCTAATGTGTAATTTTTGTTGTCAAAGGCATATGCATTATTTTTCAGGTGTCTAACAAAAATGTGTTATCATTTTTGAATTATATTGAAAGAATATAATGTTTACTAAAAGAGGCTTGGAAGAATTCTTTTTTTAAATAAAATCAATTATTTTGTTGCATAAATAGTCATGTACCAAGCCTATACTATAACAAGCTTTAACAAATTCATCTTAGTTAAAGAAACTATAAAAATTTCTGCTCACAGTCTTTTGTGTTAGAGTTAGGAGTCGACAGCATTATCAGACATTTACTTATGGGAACATGATGACTCTTCAGGCTTGCTTAGCAACATAATGGGGAAAATGACACTTAAGTTTCAAGATCACTGTATTACAGACTAGCTATATGACTTTCTGCAAGGCATTCAATATTTGTGTTCCTACATTCTATATGTGAAATGATGGCTCAACTGTACATGAAACTTGATAAATAATCCCTGAATATGATTTCTTATTTTTATAAAGAATACAAATAAATTAGGGTGCTCTCTTCCTCACTACTGAAGAGGAGAATAAAATTATACAAATTTTATGTAATACTACTGTGTACCAAGCAATGTGCTGAGATTTCACATTTGTTAAAAGTTAAATTCTAAGTCTATTCTAAATTTGCTAAAAAAAACTCTGAGTGTGATACTTTTGTTTGAGAAAGTTCCATTCTCAAACAACAATGTACACATTTATGAGGTTTTCAATAAAGTTTTTTTTTAAATCTGCCATTGGAAAACTAAAGTAAAAAAAAAATAACAAAACAATGTGCATGCATATAAACATACAATTAAATATGTAGAGTTTTAAAACCTGTGATATATTTTATAATTTATAGGTTTTTTTTATAATACAGATTATTATAATGGCATAGACTTCTCAGTTATGCTGATATTGAATGGTATATTGTTAACTCTTGTTTTGAATATTCTCACATAGAAAAATAAAAAGTTGGTAATAAATATATTTTAGTTTTCCTCTACCTTTTCTTCTTTAATTCATTCATTATTACCTTTATTTATTTAGTACCCCTCACAGTTCCACATGCGTGGATAAAGCAGTGAACAACAACACAGGTTTCATGAAGTTAACATTCTAATAAGATACTAAATTCAAGTAATGCTAGTCCCTGTAATGTACAAATCCAAAATAGATTAAACAAATGAAAGTTTATTTCTTGTTTATGTCACCATACAATGAACTTAACACCTAGATGGCTGATGAAGAAAGAAAATGAAAAACCATAGCAGTCTCTTACCTGCTTCAGTTAGAAAGGGGAAAATCACTTTTTCTTACATCCATCGATGAGAACGAGTTTCAGAGCACCACTTAGGACTATGGGGAAATGTCACTCCTGATTTCACAACTGCTTCCAAGCAAAATTATACCCTGTAGAGAGAAATAAAGACTCATATCGTCCACTAACTGTTATTGCAACTGTCCCTCACTGCAAGGAACAAATACCTCTTTGACTTTTCTTCTCAGACAGAACATTGTATCCTCTCCCCAAAGATGACAACTCAAATCTTCTCTAATAACTGTATCCAATTTAAAGTCTAGGTCATGAAGAGTCATCTCCAACAGAACTGGATGTGGTTCTCTCAAGATAGCAAACTGTAAGCTAAAATAGATAAATGTCTGCCCTCCAACTCTGAATCTATAGGAGTAGAGCCGGGAAAATTAACCGTGGCTAAAACTAACGCAAGCAGAAACAACACGACACTTGAAAAAGAATTGGGGCCACGCAACACTTATTTATAACAACGATGCAGTCTGAGTTGCATGGCATTGCGAAGATGATAGCCCCCCTATTTAGGCAAGATACCAGTTCTTATTTTTGGTAGAAACTCCTTCATCCCTTTTTCCCCAAGATTCTTTGCTCTGCTATGCAAACAGAGAATTCTCCCTTGTGCTTCATCCTCCTTAGCAACATCTGAAGCCAAAATAGGAACGTGTGCCTTTATGAAGTGATGTACACTTTTGCGGTCAGCTTTTAGCCTTTGCAAGTTTATGACTAGAGAGTTGTTTTATTAATGCTCAATAGTCACAGGTTTATTTTTTACCAGGAAAAACGAGAGATAACTAGCATTCCACTTTCCAACATGTTTCCTTAGAGATATAGTTTCAGAGAGTACATACTCGTCCTTGAATGTTGTGTCAGAAATAGTTTCAGGACTTTTCCTTAGTTGAGCTATAAAATGGCATTCTTTGTCCCCTGGCCACATACATTCAGGCTCACAGACGTTTAAAAGGGTGAGTGAAGCAGGATTTTATTGGACGAAAAAGGAGAAAAAACGCGGGAAACAGGCACTCTCGCAAGCCCAGAGTCCCGCCACTGGAGGCTTCCCATTCAGCAGTTTGAATCCCAGGTTCCTCACAGGAAGAGGCGGGGCCAGGCTCCTCCCCGCTGCAAATGGGGCGTGAACTTCCGAGGCTCCACAGGAGTGTGCAGCAGGCTGGTTGGAGTTTCTCTAGGGACGCTCTCCCACCTGTCTGTCTCAAAATGATTTTCTTTTATTTTCTATGCTGCCTACTAAGCCTATGACCTAGCTAACCTCTACTTAAAAAAAAAATTCATTATTATTTTAGGTAATTCTAAGTGTTGTAAAATACAAACTGAAATCTCAGCAACTTATATTAACCTTTATTTTATTATTTATTTATGTATTTATTTATTTTTGAGACAAGAGTTTTGCTCTTGTTGCTCAGGCTGGAGTGAAATGGAGCAATCTCGGCTCACCGCAACCTCTGCCCCGGAGGTTCAAGCGATTCTCGATTCTCGTGCCTCAGCCTCCCGAATAGCTCGGATTACAGACATGTGCCACCATGCCCATCTAATTTTTGTATTATTAGTAGAGACGGGTTTCTCCATGTTGGTCAGGCTGGTCTCGAACCCCCAACCTCAAGTGATCTGCCTGCCTTGGCTTTCCAAAGTGCTGGGATTACAGTCGTGAGCCACAGTGCCTGGCCTATGTTCTTATGTCACCATCTACCAGAAATGCTCCTTGTCACGTGGCCTTCCTCCTATTTTAAAAAGTATAATTCCTTCATAATGTGAATCAGCAAAGCCTCAGAGTCCTCTTCATTAAGTGATAGGTAGGAAAAATGCCTCTTGGAAGGGTACATGTGATTGTTAACTCAGAAGAAACAGTACTTATTCTAAAATTTCCTTTGCTACTAGTAAAACTGTGGCTCTACTAAGTTAGAATATGAAATTGGGAATGTAATCACATGCTCACATTCTCTTTCCAAGAAGTGTTTTATTTAATTAGAAAGAACTGTGTGTCTTCGAACAATTAGTTGCTTGACACAGGAGGAAGGAATCAAAAATTTAAAATAAAACTTGCAACACAATATATCCAGGCATGATATGTCCTATAAAGCAAAATAAAGCCAGTCAAATGGATAGTAAGTGATAATGAGGTACAAGGACTGTTATTTAATGTGATATGGTTTAAAGAAACCTGAAGGAATTCAGGAAGAAAGTGATCCATTTGGGTACTTGGGGAAATGACTTCCAGACAGGAGATAACAGCTATTTCAAAAGCTTTAGGCAAGATGAGACATAATTAGAACTGTGTAGGACAAATAAAGACAATGTGTCAATGAAGTATGAAAAAAGACTGATGTCAGAGAAGTATCTAGGTCTAGATCATGTAGTATCTTGTAAGCCATGTTAATATTCTTGGAATTTGCTATGAGTGAAGTGGGAAGTTATCAGATGGCTTTTATGCAAAAAAGTAATATGATCTTTTGAAGAAAATTACAAAAATTATATTTCAAGAACCTATATTTCTTTCATGCTAGTTTCCCATACTGTTAGCACCTTGTATAATCATAGGGCACTTATTAAAACTAGGAAATTAACATTGATACAATATTAACTAATTCACAGACCTCATTCAAATTTTAACAGTTGCCCCAATATTGTCCCTTTTCTGACCCAGGATCTGTCCAGGATTGTCCATTACAGTTAGTTGTCATTCCTCCTTAGGCTGTTTCAATTGTGAATAGTCCTTCAGTTTTATTTGTATTATATGACCTTGACACTCTTGAAAAGTAGTGGTTATTTTGAAGAATATCCCTTGGTATGAATCTGTATGATGTTTCCTCAAATTACACTGATTTCGTGCAATTTTGGCAGGTATAAGAGAAGTGATGTTTTGCTCTCCCCGGGCTATTATATCAGTAAGTAAATAATGTTGACATGTCTCCTTCCTAGAAATATTAGAACATTTTGTTGAGATGTATGTGTCAGAATTCTCTACTGCAAATTTCTATTTTTTCATTTGTAATTTATCACTATCTTGTGGGAAGAATTTTTGTCACTATGAAAATATCCTGTTTATTATAATATTTTTGTGCACTAAATTTAAATTCCTTAATTATTCTTGGCCGCAATAATTCTTAATGTGGTATTTGCCACTAGTGATTGTCTATGTCTACAATTCCTTTTATTTTCATTGTTTTGAATTCTACTCTAAAGAAGAACTCTTTTTTCTTTGCCATTAATTCACTTCCCTTATTATTTATAGCTTTATGTGGTCATGGATATTTATTTTATACTTTATGTTTTACTCCATTAGCAGCACAACTTATTTTATTGCTCAAAATAACTTTGACTTGGTCATTGGGAGTTCCTTCATAATCTTTTGATTCACTTTTTTTTTTTTTTTTACAATTCATTATTTTCTGGCACAAGATATTACAGGCTCACCTTATACTTTCCTGACCACAGTCCCAGAATTAAGAATTTTTCTAAGAGGTTTGTTTTGTTTTGTTGGGGAATGGTATTTAGAAACCAGTATATAGATGCTAGATGTTCTCACTGCCAGGTTATTTTTATTTTTTATTCTTTTGTAGTTGGAGTGGAAGTCTATGTTACCCAGCCTAATCTCAAATTCCTGGGTTCAAGTGATCCTCCACCTCTGTTTCCCACATAGCTGGGAGTAGACGCAGGCACCACCTTGCCAGTATCAGGATGTTATTTTTTGTAAGACCACTCAGAGTTAGAAAATAGACACACACACACACACACACACACACACACACACACACACACACACACACTTCAATTTCTGTAACTATTTTAGGAAAGAAGGATTGGTGTAACTGATGTGCTGTGTATGGAAATAAGAGTGAAATAAAATGAGGTTAAATATTTCCAGGGGCTAGTTAATTTATAGTTTTATACTCCCTGAGAAGTCTGGATTTTATTTTAAGAGTATTGAGAAGCCATTGAAGGAGCTAAGTTAAGTACAGCATATGATGTGATTCATGATAACAAAAGATGATTCTAATGTAAAAAGAGGATGAGAGTTCTAATTAATAGATTCTAATATATAGAAATGTGAGATTTTAAATACAAAAGGGGCAAAAACAAAATAAACAAGGAGAAAACAGTCAAGGAAGGGTAGGAAGGCTGAAGCACACAGTTATCTCTCTTTTTAAATATTTTACATTAATATTATGTTCAAAATTCATAACCCTTTTTCCCATAGCAAGAAGGAAAATAGAAAATACTTAAGGGTAAGGATGAGTGAATCTCTGGAAATAAATGTTTAGGGCTGTTGTTCTCCTTCTGAGTAAAAGCTTCATGACTGACCTTGTATTGGACAAATACTTCAAATGTCTCATCCTAAGTAAAGTAGAAATGACTGTGCTGTAAAGCCTAGCTCAGGAGTGATAGACAGCTTTTAATCAAATTACACACAAAAAACAGCTGGGACAAATCTTATGAATTATGACTGTCTATGTCCGAGCTGGGCTCTCTACTGGAGCTGTAGAAGATGAAAAAGAGAACACATCAGCAATGCACAGACCTCTAAACACAGCTTGGCTGCTGGGAGATAGTCCCATAGCTAGACCTCAAAAAGTAAAATTGATTCACATTGTACTTGGGTTCAGTGAAATTATAACTTGGGTTCAGTAAATATATATTACACAAATAATCTACATAGTTATTTTTCAAAAAGATAACAAGAAAGAAAAGAATTTTCTTAAATTCTGATTACAAACAAAAAGATTCATTAAGGGACAAAAATCATCCAGGCAGTATAACTTTTCACAACAAATGCAGTTTTCTAAATGAAAAAGAGGAAAAGATTATTAAAGGAAAACAAATCAGACACACAATTTTAAGTGGCTTAATGAGGTACAGTTTGGTATTTCTAAGCTTGATAAATATGAAGAAAAAAACTTTAAGAAATATAACAAGAAGGTAATGTTTACACTGCATACCTAGAATTTACTTATTGTTTTCTTTTTTTATTTTTGGATCATAACTTAGAAAATTTACATCATGTAAAGTATAGGTGAAGTGGTAGATTCGTAGTACTATTCAGATACTATTCTTCTAGGAAAACATTCAAAGAAAATTCTTACACAGGCCAAGTATAGTTATAATTATCTTTGCCGTGATTGTAGTAGCAGCGATTTAAAGGTGGACTATAGTCTATCAGTATAGGATTGGATTAATAAATGGCAGTGTGGCAAATTGTGGAATATTATATCACCAAAAATTAAAAAATGACACTTGTCTCCAACTTGAATTAGACTTTTAAACTTTAAAAAGATATATAGTACAAAAACATTCAAATAATTAACAAACATACGCAACAGCAAATGTACATATCTATATTTAAGAAATATATACTGATCTATGGTCACCTTTTTAAACATTTCAGGGTGGATGCTAGGTGTGGAGGAGCAGATAATGAGAAGTAGGAATGAAAGTTAAAGATTAAGGCATATAAAAATAATTATTATTCTTCTAACAAGTCAATAAGGCAATTGTGCTGTGACCTGCTGAACTGATTACCTTAGTACTGTACAGCAGACAATCAAAAGAAAAAAAAGGACATTTATATAAGACAGATGTAATTCCTTTATATTTGATGAAATAAGTGCTCCAAGGCTATTGTTGTTGAAGTGCCTATTTACACTTTGTAGTTTCAACAAACATAGATGATTCCACAAGCCCTGGCCTGGACCCTATCTCTCTCTCTCTCTGTCTTTCTCTCTCTCTCTCTCACACACACACACACACACACACACACACACACACACACACACACACACACACACACACACACACCCAATACATACAAAGTGTTTTGACAGTTTTTTTTCATAACATTATTGATGTCCACAATCAAAAGGTTACTTGCTGATATAACTGTAAACTTTGCATCTTAGTATAGTTTTGGTTTTTGTGGGTTCTGTATCATTTGTGAGATAGATTGAAATGGAGTCATAGCATATTTTGTTAATTATATTTACAATTAATTTAGTGACATAGCAGATTATTTATTTAAAAAATATGAAGTCTTCTAGAAGCTACTTCCCTCTCTTGGTTATTTTTAACTTGATTATTCCCTGTTATTTTTTTTTCCTCTTGATATATAATCTTGAAATTTGATGTGTTTGTATCAAAAGAACAACCATAAAGGAATGCTCCAATAGTCTCAACCAGGCACGTTTCCATCTCAGGGCTTTTGTATTTGCTGTTCTGTCTGCTTAGCATTATTTTCCCAGATCATAAAGTGGCTCACTCACACCTCTCCTTCAAGTCCTTGCTTACATGAATATTCTCAGCAATGCCTTCCCTGACCGTCTCACGCAAAATTAACCTGCCTCAGAACTCTGTTCCCTTTATTTATATTTGTTCATTTGTGTTTGTTTATTTGTTTATGATATTTTTCTGTCATATTTTACTGCAAGAAAGCTTCTTGAAGGCAAAGATTTTTATGACTTTTTCCCTTAAATCTCCAAATCCTAGAAGAATACCTGATAAATATGAGGTGCCTAAAATATGCTGAAGAAATGAATAAAAGCTGTTTTGTAAAGTAATAATAATAGTAATGAACAATATCTTGTTTAGAAACATATCCACAGATGCTAAAAGTTCTTGGCTTATTTATTGCTTTGCAAGGATTTGCTCATTTATAGTTCTGCTTCTTGGGAACTGTCTTAGCTTTTATAACATAAAGCAAGGAGCAAATAATTTTACAACTACTTTTGCTGTAACACATTGATAATAGATGAAATTACTACACTAAATTCTCTTCTAAAAAATATTTTTCTTGAGATATTTGACAGCACTGACCTTAGTCAGTAGCATACTGCTTCAAATAAATGATGATTATGTTTGACTTACTAAAATGTTTTAGAATCTATTACTATTTCACTACAAATTTTCTATATCTTATGGAAAACAAAGAAGTTTAAGCTTCAAAAATTATGATTAGCATAATACCCTTCAAATCCAGGTCACTTACATAAGCTTCCCTAAAGTTTAGCAACACTAATTAACTCCAACTTATTTTACATAGCAATCCACAACCCCTTCACATGGAAGAAATAAAAATATGACTCTTTTAAAGGCCAAGAAATGACATTATAGAAATGTTTTGAGAGTAATAAAAACAACTTGCAACATAATTCTGATAAAGTTATAGCCTCTAAAAGTATGTCATGCAAAGTCCTTACTTACTGTCTAGGTTTGATAAGCTTAGAGACCTGAAGATTCATATGCAACCTATCATCCTTAATTTACCTAAGAATTCCCTCAATTATAAAGTAAACATGGAGTTTAAGTAGTCTGCATGACTGTTTAAAATATTTGTTCCTTACTTTAGATTCTTACAGCCTAATATAAAGGGTATTTTTACAACAAATAATTGGCATAAATTTAAAAAATGTATGTCACCTGGATTTTACGAAAGAGACTAACTGATGAAATAGACTATTATAAATGCAAAGACATCAGCCATAAAGAAAATAATGATAATTTACAACCATTATACACCCCAAAGTTCTTATAATTGGTATTTTAAATGGTAATGGTGACATTTCTGCAAATATTCAGCAAAACAAATACTATTTTGATTTTAAAAAAGAGTAGGTCATGTTATTCTATAAATTATGTTGGTAAACTTACAATTGCATGCTTTCAAACTAATAAGAGACTGGAATCCATAATATAATGGGAAAGGTTTTTGGTACTTTATGTGATATAGCAATTTGATTTTTAATTTTTTTTTTAAAAAGTATGATAGTTGTGCTTTTATAATGGAAAATGAACTATATTGGATCTTTCTCATTCATATTCCTGTGCTCTCCAAGTATTTATAATGTAATAACCTTACACATAGTTTATAAAATAATCTCAAAGGTCTTAAGATTGTCTTTATTTTTAAATAATCATTAATACAATATTTGATTTTTATTCTTTTGGAGAAAAACGAATATAGTCTTTCAAAATGCTCATTACCTTCTTATGATTGAGCACTGCCTACTCAAAACGGTTTTCGATTTCCAAATATATCATTAAAATAACTAATTAATTAATCTTATGTCGAAATGTTTTTACATACAATCAGATATTAAATATTCATACTCAGAAGGTAACACATAAAACTCACAACAAGCAAGATTGTCAGAGGTCATTCTTCTTATCTTTACTTCTTAGTAAGTATTTTCTAACCTCTTCACCCCAAGGGAGAGATTTAGAGCATGGTGCAATTCAAATTTGAACTTATGAATATTAAATGGCTATTTAGTCTGGTAGTAACTGTTAATCAAGGACATGACTTTTATATGTCAGTGATGTCAAAGTAGACTCCATAATATTACTGAAGCCATGCTCAAACAACAGCTGGGAGACAAGCAGTAATTGAACATATTTAAAAATCCACCCCATGTACTGAACAGATTTCAGTGTCTGCTGTGTTTAAGGTCCACTGAGTTGTGAAATGGCTGTTTCATTCACACAGATGTTAATATCTCCAGGCTCTTCTCTAGCTTTGTAGCTTCTCATTTACATATCTGCAGCATGTTTGGTGTTCATGAAGTAAGATACAGTTACTTGTCACTACTCTTTGTGATAATAAAGCATGTTCAAGACAAAATATGAGCAACCGTAATTACAGCTCATTAAAGCTTAAGAAGAAAAATAATAAGGAGCAGAGCAATAGGTGTTCAGTCACTAGTGCTTCATTAGTTCTTTTACCATTTAAATACCTGAAGCTGATGAATATAAATTACTCATAAAAATGTAGTTTAAAAAGTTTTTACTCTCTTTTCTTCTCTGTGTAAACAGTATCAAATAATGAAATTGATCATTTGATATCATGAAAGTTAAATTTTCTTGAGAGTGAAATTTTATTTTTTACATGCTTAGCATATTTTTTCAGGTAGACATGTATGCTGAGCAATTCCCAAGCTGTTTAAAAATCATTTGATCAAATAAAATGGAAAATGCATGGATTCTAAATCAGAGGTTAAAGAGACATAGCATAGCTAATAATGTCTTACACTCCAAGATAATGTTGCCTATTCTGATGAGGTTGGATATACTCATGCCTAAATGTCAATACTTTCCACACAGCTGGTATCTTTCAATTAAATCTCTTGTCTTGATGCACACAGTCAGTTACTTACTACAGTGACTCTACTTCAGGAAACCAAATACGTCTGCTCAATCCTGGGATTCATCAAGATGCACTTTACTATTTTTTCCTCACAGAGACTAACAAATAGTGCTACTTTTGATTTTGGTTTTGTATAAATATGCTCTTTAAGTACATTTTGTAGCTCACCTGGTACCCTGATTGGTCTTTGTGTTTCCTTGAGAGCATTTTACCAAAATATTGTATAAACTTTATTAAAATAATAATTCTTGCAAAAGTGATTTAGAAGTCCCTTATTTTGATATTGTCATTTAATGTACATTTCCAGATTTGTAAATCGTGCTCAATGAGGATGGTCTTTTATTAAGATTTGAAGAGAGCATAGTAATATTTGCCCTTACATTAAGTGCATAGAAAATAGAAAATTTTAATATTGCAAACATTTTTTCTAAGATATATCTCATTTTAATTGGTCATCTATGACTCTGACTCTGTGTGTGTATATTCAATATTACATTTGAGAACAGAACAATTATGCTTTATTTCTTTCATAAAATCACCAACTTAAAATACTTTTATCCTATTTAATGTTTGTTATTTGTTCAAGTGTGATTTTGATGTAGGATTTTTCTTCTCAGTCACTTGCAAGCTGGAGTCCCCTAGCCTGAGACATATCACCTGGGTCTCACTCGGCCATGCTGGCATGTCCCAGCTTGCCTTTGTTATAGGTTGTACCCACAATCAGCAGTTTGCAAGCTCTTGTACTGTGCTCAAGCAGAATGAGAATACATGGGATATTGAAGGGCAAGGAGGGTAGAGAATAATTTTATTGAATAATGAAAATAGCTTTCATCAGAGAGGGGACATGATGGGGAATGTGGGGAAATTTCCCTCCATGTTGCTGGATCTGGGCCTTTTATGGACTCAGAACAGGGAATATGTGCTGATTGGTTTCTGAATATGCAAAAACAGTTAAAGCAATGATACCACTCAAAGATTGGCAGTGTAGAAATACTAATTAGGAAAGGCTAGGTATATGTAAAATAGGTAAAGGTTGGGGACCAATCAGAGGAATGCATGCCAAACAGGAAGACAGGTTCTCAATCTGGTCTGAGAGTTTAACTTGTTGCTTGGATTTCAGGTTGTAAACTATCTTTGGCTTAGAGGTGGGGGTCTCACTGGGGACCCACTACCTGCCTAGAATTTCTCTGCCTCCTGTCTCTATCAATTTCAAATGCATATAATTAAAATATATGCATGTATTTTAAATGTATAAACTTAATGCCCATAAAGTATTGTATATGATGCAAATGTACACAAATACATATATTTAAAAGATATGAACACAGGCTTAAATGCACATATTTTAAAAGATGTGACAAGATTTTCCATCTATCGGAATAATGCCAACCTAATTTATACTTAGTATTTATGACACTACATTACTAGTTGGTCATTGTAGGTTTCCAGCATTGGTTTACATAAAGGACAACATAAGAATAAAATGTATTTTTTACACAGTTCAGTATACTATTTTACAGGCTGACTTTTTAATTTTCAAGAAAATTTAAAATTCTATTGCTGTTGAATAATAAGTATACATATTACACCATGGTTGTCCTGAAAATTACTCATATTGATAGTATAGCTCTCTGTATATAACAGAAACTAAATCTGAAACTGTTGAGTTAGAAAAAACAAAGCCAGAAATTTAAACAACTAAGATAAAGTTAGTAATGAGGGACTTCAGGTTATAAAATTTTTAGAAAAATTCAAACTATGTGACCTAATTCTAGTAATCACACCTGTATTTTGTGACCAAAGTCTTCCTTTAAAACCAGTTTTGGTAACTAGGCCTCTAATTTGTCTGAGTTTAAATTATGTTTTATCCAATACCATGACTCAATATTACTTTTAATAATTGCAAAGGAGCTTAGCGAAACTGCAACATCTGAGAAAACAATTTCCAAAGTTTGCACTCATTTCAGACACCACCCTCAATTTCAAGGATCCTCAGAAGCATCGTCATTTCACAGTAGCTAGCTACAAATTCAGGAGTCTCTATGACTACTCTCAGGTTCAATAATTCTCTAGAAAGATTCACAAATCCCAGGAAAGTATTATGTCTAATGATTACAATTTTATTATAGCAAAAGTATACAATTTAGAATCAGTCCAAGATAAAGATGTGCATAAGGTAAATTCTGTGAGGTTTCTATTTTTTACTTTTTTTAGAAATGAAGTCTTGCTAATGCTACCAGAAAGGGGTTCTGATCCAGAACCCAAGAAAGGGTTCTTAGATCTCATGCAGAAAAAGTTCAAGGCAAATCCATAAAGTTAAAGCAAGTTTATAAAGAAAGTTTATTCAGAAAATAAAGGAATAAAAGAATTGCTAATCTCCACAGGCAGAGCAGCCGCAAGGACTGCTGGTTGCCCATTTTTATGGTTATTACTTGATTTATGCTATACAAGGTGTGAATTATTCATGAGTTTACTGGGAAAGGTATGGACAATTCCAGGAGCTCAGGCTATTGGCTGTGCCTCTCTTTTTAGACCACATAGGGTAACTTCTTGACATTGCCATTGAATTTGTCAACTCTCATGGTGCTAGTGGGAGTGTCTTCTAGCATGCTCATGCATTATAATTAACATATAATGAGCAGTGAGGACTGTAAGGTTGATATGATTGGTGAAGGGTTTGAGTTGTAGGGTGAAGTTACACTGTTGTGGGAGCAGGTGGCCTAAGTGATGGCTGGTTGGGCAGTGGCTTTGGAAGCACAGTGGAGCCTGAGAGAGTAAGGCTGTCTGTGTGGTGATGGGGGTTAAGAGGGGCTGGGTTTGATTAATGTAGGGAGCAAGAGAGGTGAGGTATGGGCTCGGTAATAGAGCTGCCTGTTTAGTGAAGGTTAGGGGTTTGGTACGCTTTATAAATGACTTAGAAAGCTGTATTAGTTATTGTAAATTATATTGGAAAGTTTTGCCTAGTTGAAATTGGGGGTGATAGGTTACTTTGGTATGGATTTAATTTTGAGTGGGGACCAGGATGGCAGTACAGGCAGTGTTTGAGATGGAGAGGCACAGCCAACAGTTGTTTGCCAGGGCTGGGTTAGACTGGTTTAGTTGGAACTGACTTGAGTTGAGGATGCGGTGGAGGTAGCCTGGCAAGGGGAGGGAGTAGGTGTTGGTGAGGAGGGGTAGGAGTAGCAAATAAGCAAAGGGTAAGGATGAAGGCTTCAATACAGTGATGGCGGATACAGCCAGTGGCCCTGCACCCCATCAGTTTTAAGCAGCTAGGCAGTGGAGCTGTGGAAGTGTAAGCAATTTTTTTACTTTCAGTTTTGGGGAAAGCGCAGTGGTCCTGGGGTATGGGCTTTTCCGTTCGTCTGTTGACAGGACAATCAGGCAAATGCGACAAGGACTTTTTGGTGTCCTTGGGTTGGGACACAGCCATGCCCAATGGCCTTCTTCACCACACCTGAAACATGCCTTAGGAGGTGTATTACTATTGGGTTTTTTGTGCTCTTGGGTGTCATAGGCTACTGAATGGCTGCTGCCAGAAGCTGATACTTGGCGCGTTTTTTTGGCCTTGTTAATCTTTGTTTGCTTATTCCTGTTGTTAAAGATATTAAAGGTCTGGTTAAGGAGGTCTTGTTGTGGAGTTTTGAGGGCAATTTTTAGCCTTTTTAAGTTTGCACCAGCTGTCTGGAGCAACTGGGAGATAAAATGAGTGTTAACAACTATGGTGCCTTCTTGAGAGGCAGAATTAACACTGGTGTTTTTTGGAGGGCCTCTGTAAGGTGAAAAAAAAAACTGGGCAGAATTTTCATCTGCCTTTTGGGAAATTTCCTCAAGTTTTAAAAAAATTTACAGCCTTATAAGTGGCCCTGTTAAGATCTTCAATAAGGCAAGTGATTATATGGTTACCGGATGCTTGACCTGGATTTGTGGGCTGGTATTCCTAGGCTGGCTTCTCCCTGGGGCGGCCCCTACCGGTTCAGTAGGATTTTGCCCTTGCCATGGGCCACTCTTTCTGCTTTTCCGGGAGGAGAGTGGAGGAGAGGATAATACAGAGATTATGCCAGGTAAGTTCATAAGACTGGGTGAGATATTTAAATTCTTTGATGTAAGTGGCTGGATTGGAAGAGAAGGACCTGAGGTGCTTTTTGATTTGGGAGAAATTGGATAGAGAGAAAGAACATGAACACGGACAACGCCTTCCACACCTACCACTTTTTGAAAGGGGGATAAGGGAGTTGGCTGCAGGGCATGCCATGGGGGGAGGGTGGGGTGGAGATGGAGAGCAGTCTGAGTTTGGAAGCAGGTCAGGAGAGGACTGGAGAGGAGAAGGGATAAGGGGAGAGCCAGAGCGGAGGTTCAGTGGGATTTGGCAGAGGCTGGGGTGTTGGCGAGGAGGAGGGAAACTGGCTGGGTTAAAAGAGGACGTGTCTCCGGGGCCATGGGAGAGGTGGGGGTGAGTTCAGACCAGGTGAGGAGGATTTGGAAAGTGGAACAGGACTGACAGAGGGAAAGGAGATTACGGATGGCAAAGAAAGTCTGAACATAGGGAAGGTCAGACATTTACCACTGCCGTGACAGAAACTGTCACGGTCCCAAAGAATACTGAAATAAAAAGTACCATTTTGAGGCCACTGAGAACCACTGTGTAATTTATACTGGCACCAGGACGCATTACAATAGAAAGCTTATCTTTTGGGCCTGACTTTAGACCGAAGGCTAAGGGTGTCCAGTGGACTTAGGACAGGCACGATCAAATCAGGGATTCCCAAGACAACAGATCTGGGGCAAGGAGGCCGGAAGAGGTTTCTTCAGCCCAGCGCTGGGACTTTTGGACAGAAAGTGAGCAGTCGAAGAACCCGGATAAACGCGGAGGCAAAACCTTTATTCAACTTACTGGCCGGGAGATGAAGAGACGGATGGAGACAACCACAATCAGTAATGGAGGTCTGTGGCTTCCTCCTTGGGTCAAGAGAGGGGTTCCGGTCAGGGGTGGGACTAACCTCGGAAGAGAGGGGAGCGGCCCTGTGGTAACCGCGGAAGAGAGGGGAGCGACCCTGTGGTAACCGCGGAAGAGAGGGGAGCGGCCAGCACCTGCTACTGTCCGGGGGTTTCAGCACCAAAATGTTAAGTTTGGGCGAAGGAAAGGAGAGACAGAGCCAAGGTTAGGATTAGCAAGTTTTATTCAACCTGCCAGCAGGTTGAATAATCTTGGGTCTGTCAACTTTACAAGAACGACCGGAGTTCACTCTCCTCGCCATCCTGGTTTTGGTGAGTTTTGGCCAGCTTCTTTAATGCAACTTGTTTTATCAGCAAGGTCATTAATACCTGTATCTTGTGCAGACCTCCTGTTTCATCCTGTGACTTAGAATGCATAACTTATTGAGAACGCAGCCCAGCAAGTTTTAGCCTTATTTTACCCAGCCCCTATTCAGGCTGGAGTTGCTCTGGTTCAAATCCCTCTGACACTGTGTTGTCCAGGGTGGTCTCAAACTCCTGGCCTCAAATAATCCTCCTGCCGCAGCCCTGCAGAAGTGCTGGGATTACATGCATAATTCACCAAACCCAGATAGTCTGGGAAGTTTCTAATGTAAAACTTCCATTATCTTCAGGGATGCTTTATGTTTCCAAGCGTCAGTTTGTGGCAATGATAATAAAGTTTTGCCACTGCAAGAAGCTCACTAGAGCTTCAGCTTGAGGGTTCTTATTGAGACTTCATAAAATATGCATGATTGATTAATTGCTTACGTGATTGAACTTAATTTTCAGCCCCACTCCCCAGTATGGAGGTCTCATGAGGCCCATGGCCAAATCTCCTACCCCAAGCTGATTTTGATGTGGCCAACCTCTGTTCCTGAGTCATATCTTTAGCATAAACTATTAAGGGGACCACCATCAGTTACCTCATTAACATTAGCTGTCAGCTACGGCCAGTGGTGCCCACAATGAATAACAAAGACAGTGCCATCACTTAAGAAATTCAAAGGTTTAGCACCTGTCTTTCCAGAGCTGAGACAATGGCCAGACCTCTATTTGGAAATTAAATTCGTTAATACAAAATGAACCAACCAAGAACCCAAATCAGAGCCTGATCTCCCAGGTGTTGACTCCTGATATCTGCTGCTGCAGTGAACAGCAACATGAGCCTTATGCAAGTCTATCTACCCAAATCACAGACTCTTGTCCATGCCCAGCTTTTGTGTGATTGTGCTCCATTTTCCACTCAGCACAAAACAAAATCAACCTTGTCTTTTGAAAATTTAAATGAAAAAGCAAAATGGCTAGGTAGATAGATAATCCCTTTCGATTTTAGCTAAAAAAAAAAAAAAAATACAAAAACAAAAATTGACTTAAAATCTCCCTAACTGACATTTATAATGGTAAATTTTTATAAATATCCAAGGTGTTACATTTTCTGTCTTTGTTATTACCTCATATTGGGAACATTATCCCAATAATTTAGAATTTAAAAATTCATCTTCAATTGAGTGACCATAATTAGATACACTAACTCGTGACTTTCGGCCAGTAGTATCATTTTTGTTTTGGTAAGAGCATTATATATCTCTGTCCCCTTTCAACCATTTGAAAGTGAATTGTCTTTAAATATATATAGTATTTTCCTATGAACAATGTCTGTACTCACCAAAGGACTCAGAAATAAACATTTTCAATCACATTGATTACTTTTGTTTATAAGGCAATTGAGTTAAAAATAAAATATATGCCTCATTAAATAAGCCAGGTCAAAAAAAAAAAATCGTTGTCTACACCAGAGTAAGCAGTTACTCTGACATGCTCACAGTTTTGACTCTTTATTGTCTTTGTGTACATAGATTCTAGTTCCACAAAGTCTTAGACAGAGTAATTATATTCACAGTAGATCTTTACTTATATTTATTAATTTATATTTATTTATTTTTGAGATGAGGGTTCACTCTTGTTGCCCAGGCTGGAGTGTAGTGGGGTGATCTTAGCTGACTGCAACCTCTGCCTCCTGGTTTCAAATGATTCTCCTTCCTCAGCCTCTAAATAGCTAGGATTACATACAGGCGTGCACCACCACACTCAGCTAATTTTTTAAATTTATTTTTAGTAGAGACAGGGTTTCACCATGTTGACCAGGCTGGCCTCAAATTCCTGACCTCAGGTGATCCATCTGTCTCCGCCTCCCAAAGTGCTAGGATTACAGGTGTGAGCCACCACACTTGGCCCTTACTTATATTTATAATTAAAGTTTTAAAAGTTTTTTAGGTGCTGGATCATGCGGGTAATTTATTTTGAGAATGTTGATTATATCTATAGTATCCATATATGAATAAAATGTAAATAAATGTAAAGACTATGAAACTCTGCACTCAAAGACCATGAACAATGACTTTTTCTTAAATATTCTTTCTGTAAGGACTTTTATTATAAAATATATCTATTACATAAATGGAATATTCAAGAAATTTGAAAGATGAAATGTAAAACTTTTTTAATGATTATTTTTTATTTATTTTTAAATTATTTTAGGTTCAAGGCTACATGTGCAGGTTTGATATATAGGTAAATTGCATGTCATGGAGTTTCTTTTTTTTTTTTTGAGACAGAGTCTCACTCTGTTGCCCAGGCTGAAGTGCAATGGTACAATCTTGGCTCACCAAAACCTCTGCCTCCTGGGTTCAACTGATTCTCCTGCCTCAGTCTCCCAAGTACCTGGGATTACAGGCACCTGCCATCATACCCAGCTAATTTCCATCCATGTTGTTGCAAAGGACATAGTGTTGTTCCTTTTTATGGCTGCATAGTATTCCCTGGTGTATTTGTACCACATTTTCTTTATTCTTTATTGATGGACATTTAGGTTGTTTCCATGTCTTTGCTATGTGTGCATATGTCTTTATGACAGAAAAAAATGTATATTCCTTTGGGTATATGCCAATAATGGGATTGCTGGGCCAAATGGTAATTTTGTTTTAAGTTATTTGAGAAATCAGCACACTGCTTTCCACACTGGCTTAACTCATTTACACTCCCACCAGCAGTGTGTAAGTGTTCTCTTTTTTCCACAGTCTTGCCAGCATCTTTTATTTTTGGACTTTTTAATAATAGCCATTCTGACTGGTGTGTGATGATATATGATGTCTCGTTGTGGTTTGGATTCATTTCTATGATTACTTATGTTAAGCATTTTTTCATGTTTGTTGGCCACATGTATGTCTTCTTTTGAAAAGTATCTGTTCATGTCCTTTGCCCACTTTTTAATGGGGTTACTTGTTATTTTGCTTGTAAATTGGTTTACGTTCATTATAGATTCTGGATATTAGATCTTTGTCAGATGCATACTTTGCAAAAATTTTCTCCCATTCTATAGGTTGTCTTTTTACTCTGTTGATAGTTTCTTTTGCTGTGCAGAAGCTCTTTCTTTTAATTAAATCTAATTTTTCAATCTTTTTTTTATTGCAATTGTTTTTGGCATCTTCATTATTAAATTTTGGCCAAGTTGTTTTTCCAGAATAGTATTTCTTAGGTTATCTTCCAGTATTTCTAAAGTTTTTGGTTTTAAACTTAAGTCTTTAATCCATCTTGAGTTGATTCTGTATATCATATAAGAAAGGAGACCAGCTTCAATCTTCTGCGTATGACTAGCCAGTTATTTATTCCAGGATCATTTATTGAATAGGGAGTCCTTTCTCCATTGCTTGCTTTTGTCAGCTTTGTTGAAGATCAGGTGGTTGTAGGTGTGTGCCATTATTTCTGGGCTCTAAATTCTGTTCCATTGGCCTATGTGTCAGGTTTTGTACCAGTATCATGCCCTTTTAGTTACTGTAGCCTTGTAGTATAGTTTGAAGTCAGGTAACATGATGCCTCCAGCTTTGTTCTTTTGCTTAGGATTACCTTGGCTATTCAAGCTCTTTTTTGATTCCATATGAATTTTAAAATGGTTTTTCTTAATTCTGTGAAGAATGTCATTGGTAATTCGATTGAAATAGCATTGTATCTGTAAATTGCTCTGATTATTATGGCAATTTAAGTGATATTGATTCTTTCTATCCATGATCATCGAGTGTTTTTCCATTTATTTGTGTCGTATCTGATTTCTTTGAGCAGTAGTTTATTATTCTTTCAATCTGTGGTTAGCTATGTTCCTAGATAATTTATTCATCTTGTGTCAATTATGAATAGAATTGTGTTCCTGATTTGGCTCTTGGTTTGGATTTTGTAGGTATATAGAAATACTACTGATTTTTATCTGTTGATATTGTATCCTGAAAATGTGCTAAAGTTGTTTATCAGATCAAGGATTTTTTGAACAGAGACTATGTGGTTTTCTAGAAGTCATACCAACCACATCTTGGACCACAGCACTACCAAAATAAAAGTCAACACTAAGAAAGTTCCTTAAAACTATTCAACTACATGGAAATTAAGCAATCTGATCCTAAATAAGTTTTGGGTAAATAATTATATTAAGTCAGAAATCAAGGAATTATTTGAAGCTAAAGATAACAAAGATAAAACATATCACAATCCTTAGAACATCGCTAAGCCAGTGTTAAGAAGGTCATTTATATCACTAAATGCCCACATCAAAAAGTTAGAAAGATCTCGAATTAACAAGCTAACATCACAACTTGAACAGCTAGATAAGCAAGAGCAAACCCAATCCAAAGCTAGTAGGAGAAAAGATCTAACCAAAATCAGAGCTGAACTGAAGAAAACTGAGACACAAAAATCACTCAAAAGATCAGTGAATCCAGGA
Organism: Plecturocebus donacophilus; assembly: GCA_004027715.1. Classification (NCBI taxonomy): domain Eukaryota; kingdom Metazoa; phylum Chordata; class Mammalia; order Primates; family Pitheciidae; genus Plecturocebus; species Plecturocebus donacophilus. Next base: position 17,848 of record PVKP010000267.1, on the reverse strand, counting down.
ATTTGTTCTTTGAAAAAAAATGGATAAGATAGACTGGTAGCCAGGCTAATGAAGAAAAAAAGAGAAGGTCCAAATAAGCATAATTAGAAATGACAAAGGGCACATTATCACTGACTTCACAGAAATACAAAAAATTATCAGAGACTCCTATGAACATCTCTATGCACACAAACTGGAAAATCTAAAAGAAATGCATAAAATCCTGGACACAAATAAATTCCCAAGGCTGAACCAGAAAGAAATTCACTCCCTGAACTTGAGTCAATAATGAGTCAAAACTGAATCAGTAAAAAAAACCTACCAACCAAAAAAGGCTCAGGACGAAATGCACAGCCAAATTCTACCAAATGCATAAAGAAGAGTAGATACCAGTCCACTGAAACTATTCCAAAAACTTAAGCAGGAGGGAATTCCCCCCAATTCATTCTATGAGGCCAATAACATCCAGATACCAAAACATGGTAGGCAGACAACAAATAAAGAAAACTTCAGGCCAATATCTTTGATGAACAAAGATGCAAGAATTCTCAAGAAAATACTGGAAAATTGAATCTAGCAGCACATCAAAAAGCGAATCCACCATGACCAAGTAGGCCTTATCCCTAGGATGCAAGGTTGGTTCAACATACACAAATCAGTAAATGTGATTCATCACATCAAACAGAAGTAAATCCAAAACTATGTGATTATCTCAATAGTTGCAGAAAAGGTTTTAATAAAATTCAGGTTTTTCTGTGTCAAAATTATTTATCCAATATATTTGTTTGAAGGAACCAAACAGAGCTCATTTTATAGATAAGATTATTGCAATTTTCTCATTAAATGCCAAAGAATATAGTAAAAATTTTAATTATTCTTATTCTTAAATTATTCTGAATTACTTAAAATTAAATACCTTTTCCTTTCTATTTTCCCTTTTTCTTCTTTTTTTTTTTTTGAATCTTTATTCTCTACTTTGAATTGATGATATTTTATGCCAATTCTGATGGTAATTCACATGTGATGCATGACTTAAAATTTAGAAGAAGTCATTGATTAGATAGTCCCCAGTGTTTCTAAGTGAGCTAGTTTCTAACTGGATCTACTACTCTGCCCTTACTTTCATTCTACTGTAGATTTCTTTCAATCTAAAACTCTCAACAATCTATAGATGTATCATAATGTTTCTAATTGTATTTAGTGCAATTAAAATGAACTAGCAGTTTAAAAGAGATATCCGTGTGTCATCTTTGCTTAGATTTTAGTCTTGACATTTTAATAATTATTTTACATAATTATAAAATAAGACCAGCTCATTTGTTTGAACAATTCAGTTAAAGATGTACTTATCCCTTAATTAGTAGGTCAACTCATACAAGGCAGTCTTTCACACTGACTTCACTAGCTGTTATTTTAAAGTTATTTTTAATAATTTAAATGATAACTTTAATTTAATGACAGTACTTAGTTTGCTTTTCCTTCAGTGGTCAGACATGAGCATAGATAGTTTTTGCAGAAATGTAGGAAAACCCAAATAAGCCCAAAGACTTACTGGACATTAAAGTAAAAAACTGTGAAAATATTTATTTTCTTATACTCAAGCTTGTAGGCTCTATTAAAGTAGACACTTCTGTCTGTTTTTGTTTATTTCATTTTTACTTTTTAAAATTACAAATTGACAAAATATAGTTGTACATATTTATGGGATACAAAGTGATACTATGATATGTGAATTCAATGTGAAGCAATTAAATCAAGCTAATTAACATATCTATCACTTCAAATGCCTTATTATTTTATGTGATAAGAATGTTTGAAATTCACTCTCCTGTTAATGTTTAAATGTAAAATACATTATTTTTACTATATTCATCATGTTGTGCAATATAATTCTTTGTATCCCTTGACAATTAACTTCTTATTCTTCCTCCACAATCTGTCCTCTCACCCTTGCAGCCTTCAGTAACAACCATTCTACTTTGTGCTTCTTTGAATTTGATTGTTTGAGATTCCACATATATGTGAAAATATGCAGTATTTGTCTTCCTATGTTTGCTTTGTTACATTTAGTGGAATGTTTTCTGATTCCATTCATATTGTTGCAAATGACAACATTTCTTTGTTTTTTAAGGACATATGGTAGTATTCTATTGTATTTATATACCACTTTTTTATGCATTCATTTATTGATAGATACTGGGGTTGATTTTATAACTTGGCTACTGTGATTACTGCTGCAATGAACACGGGAGTGCATATGGTAGTGACTCAAAAAATATATATTTAATAAGTAAGACAACAAATAATTTATAAAACTTAGTATATTGACTTGTCCAGTAAACTGAAATTTTACAGAGACTCCATTATATGTCCTATCCAGTTGATATATGAATGAAAATACCATAAATATGAAAATATACATATTCATACATACATAGATAAATGCACATATACATATGAATAGCACCTAAATTATATACAGAAGCTTTTTATAAATTGAAATATTTATTTATGAACAATTGTAATTTTTAATAATCTATATTAAAATGTTCTCTGTTTCTTAGAATGGTTTGTTTCAGTACATTTTAAGCACTTTTTATTGCTTAGAAAAATATTTGTATCCCATCGTGTAATGGTTAGCACTCTGGACTTTGAAAAATATTTGTAAATAGTTTTTGTTGTGTTCTCTTAAAATTTGTCTTTCTATTAATTCCTGAAAAATTAGCATGATAAATTAGGTATCAAAATGATGACAAAAAACAATTGAAATATATTTTTATCATGATTTCTATGATCATTATACATTTTCTAAAATAATGACTTTAAAAATTATTTACTGCTATTATGTTGGGTCATTTTTAGGTATGATTCTTCCTACTCAGAAATACCAACAATACACCCATGCATGTTTTATAGTTATTATAAACAGTCTATTTCTATTGTAATGTGCCTTATCCTGTATCACTATACATATTTTTGGGGGGAGGGGACTGGAATGAATGAAACCCATAAATGAATGTCATGACTTCTTTTTTCCTTCTCCTTATCTCCTGACACATTCTCAATTAAAATATGAAGCAATGATCAAACATAGTTTTTAAATGATAGGAAGTATGGTAAATTATTTCATTTTAGATAATAAAGGCAAATATTAGCTTTGAATTACTTATTAAGTCGAAATGATTGTTTTATCTTAATAGAGTTTTAAAGCAAAGTGAGAACATTTATTGATGCCTTGAATAGGAATATACATACATGAACATGCCAGCATGCCTATGTGTATGTGTGCACGTGCACACACACACACACTTTCTTTCAGCAAAATATTTTCTTCTTTCACCTGAAATCTTTATTGCATTAACTTATTTAAAAATTTTAAATTGCAAAAGCCATATTTCCATCATAGGAGTAAAGATAAAAAAGAAACTCAAAACACATCTGAGATACGGCTGTATAGAATTTATTATACAGTAACAATACAAAAACAGTATGTGTATAATAATTAAGACTATTGAACTTTGTACAGATATGTACAATCATGATTTCTTACATTTATTTTCTAAGCAAAGCATTTTCTCGATTTCTAAAAGATCACTGTGAAGTAGTTTATCTTGTAAAGGGTGATATAAACAATCACATATTGAGGTGACAGTAGAAAACTTATGAAAAAATTTGATGCAGAAAAAATATTTACGTAATATAGAACCTCTTTCTGGAAATTAGAGGTCTAAATTTTTATTTTTGTTTTTCTTTTATTTTATCATACTAGCCTTACTTTCTGTTTGTAACTAAGACATTTTATGTTATCACTTTGATAGCAGCATAGCAAATGCCTACATCAAGCTCAATTTGTCTATCATCCTGTATTCCAATGCATCACTTCCCTGTCATCACTTCATTATATTGGTGCCAGTTTCTCCATCTCTGTGTATAAACAGATGGAAACCACCGTGGGAAACATGCCTCCAACTTCAAACAAAGCTGTTTATTTATATTAAAAGTTACAATATATTCTGCTTAGAGTTGGAACCCCATAGTATTGTAGAGATATTTTGATTAAAAAAGGTGTCTCAAAATCATTTGAAACATTTTTAATGATGTACCAAAGACAGTATCACCAAGTGACCAAAATTTTCACAGCAATATCTTCTTTTCCCTTTTGCTTGATATTTAGCTAGATAAAAATCTGGCATCCTGCCCTGAAGAAAATGCGCTCCTAATTCCATATGTCATAATTTATAATTCATTTATTTCTCCAGAAGGATGTATTTGGACCATACCATATTTTGTTCTGCACTACATTCTGTTTCATGAAAAATAAATTTAATAAAACAGCCATAGAGCAGCATGATTGAGTTTTCCCAAAAGGCAGATCCTGAGATGGGAACATAAGATTATACAGGCTATTTTGCAGTTGCAAGAAACATAGGGTGGTGGGGATATGGGAAGTGATGCTGGTAATGGAGGGGAGTGAAAAATAAGTTATTATTAAACCAGTTCCCACTGTGGGAAAGTGAAGTTTAATGCCCTATGGAAATTCTGGGAAATGCTATAAAATACCCTTTCAGTGTGAGGGACAAGAGTATTTAGGTTAAAGCTACTTGGGTGGGTTGGGAACGGAGGAGCTATGAGGATGAAAGAAGAGCTTGGGTATAGGGTGAGAGTTGTAATTCACAGGTGCATTTGCCTTTCTGGACTTTGGACAAAGCAGCAGCCATCTACAGTTCTGAAAAGAATGTAGTGAGGCAGATGCAGACACTGGCTATTTGAAGTAAGTTGCAGCATTAGTGACATAGCATAGTCGTCTTCTTCTACAGATTGAATAGTGTCTTTAATATGTGTATTTATATTAGAAGTGCTCTCTTGTGTAATGAATGAGAATCTAAAGAATGGAGAACATTAATCTGAGTTAAGATTTTAAACTCTGATTCCACATTGATGACTAGAATGGGCTTTGGTGTTCTTATCTGTATGTAATCTCTGTTTCTGAGATACTATTAATCTTGAGCCACAGACATATTTAATAATGGAATACAGACAGAATTTGTGTGCCTTAAAGCCTCTACTATGAAAACTTGAGCTCCCTTTACACCTTTGCCAAGTCATTCTTGGATTGTACAAATGGTGTTTCACAACTTTACATACTCTCCTCTCCTTTTCAGCCCTCATTCCACTAGGATGATGTCTTGTATTATAGAAGTTTGTACATCTAATACCAGTGAGCACTGAAAAAGTAATAATGCCACTGACTCTTTTGCTATTGCCCTTGAATAGCCTTTGTAAAGTCATTGAAGGCTCACATTAAAAATATAGCCATGGCTTAAATAATAAGAATCAGATTTTCAAAGTCCCAATATTTCTTTTTAAACTCTTCTTGCAGGCCTCTTGCCTCACTATATGAGTGCATGGAAATAGTTTAGAAGGTAAACTATGTGAGATAGAAGGCTCACATTAAAAATATAGCCATGGCTTAAATAATAAGAATCAGATTTTCGAAGTCCCAATATTTCTTTTTAAACTCTTCTTGCAGGCCTCTTGCCTCACTATATGAGTGCATGGAAATAGGTTAGAAGGTAAACTATGTGAGATACAATGTTTTATTAAACACATCTTAACCATTCTTTCTTTTCTTGAAAGATGTGTGTTTGTCTCTTGGAGATTAAAGTCTGACTTATCTTAAAGCCTCTTACTCAGGTTTCCTGATCTGTCAAAACAGTCATTCAGTAACACTCAAACATTCTACAAACCCAGTGTAAACAAAGTTCAGTCAGGTTGCCCTGACTGTGCTGTGACACTGACATTCCACGAATCTCTAGATATTTCTGACCTCCTGTACTATGCCATGGGATGTGTGCTGGCCTGTGTGCAATAGATTGTCGTGTTGTGTTTTAGCTAGGAAAAGTAGATATGGGATATTGAAGGAATTATTACTCCCTAGGCTAAAGATGTTTACATGATATATCTCCCATATATATTAATATATATGTACATGTACACACATATACATTTATCAAGCTAAATATATTGAGCAACAATAAAGTAAATTATTCTTCATTAGTCTCTGGTATAAAGGTATTATGTTTTCTAAATGTCAAAACCAAAATGATGTCTGTGTCAGTTTAATATTTAATAACTGTTCAGAAAGAAAAACATGGAGAATATCCTTTTGTAAGTTTCCTGCTGACAGTTTATCATTATTGAAACAGAATGTCTTTTGCTCTTGAATTTTGAACACGAATAAATAGTGTGTCCTTATGTTCTCCTTCAACTAAGATGATATTGCTGACCTCTCACATTTCACATCCATCATAAGATGAAAGCCCATTAGCAAAGTTCACATCAGAATTTGTCCTCATCAGTGAAAGTTTGTCACAAATGATTCTCTGTTGTTCCTTGTAAGAGTGTGAAGGAGTCATTGTGGAGAAATTTGTTGGATGTACTGAAAGTAATAGCACCTTATTGTGATAAAATCATTAGCATTGTCACTATTTTAGGAATGTTTTTATGTCACCTGTAATGTAGGACACACACATACAAAATATGCATGGTTATCTCATACTCAGAAATTTCCTTTTTTTTGCACAGGAGAGCATCATATGTGAAGTTTTGTTTCTGACAAAGAAGATTAATTATTCGCTGTTTATTTATTTTCCCCATATTTCCTCTTATTTCTTGACCGTATTTACCCTAAATAAGACATCACAAGTTCAGTTGTACTGAACCAGCAAGAGTTGCTTCCAAAGGAGAAAGTTTATATTCTCTGTTGAGTATTGAATTTTTTTTTTAAAATATCAGAAAAACAGGCAAAAGTGTAGTTGACAAATGGAAGCTGGAGTTTTTGAGGGTAAGATCCCAGTTCTATTTAATTTGACTCTATGCAGAAACAAGCACAATGCCAAGTACAATACTTTCTGATAGATTTTGATTAGCTGTGCTTGGCTAGCTTCTCTTTATATTACTTTAGTTCACACTCATTTTAAAGACTAGATGGAATTTCTCCATACCAGTGGCACATCCATTTGGGGTAAGCAGTAATCAGTCTCAGCCACTATTTTCCTTGCTTACTCACATACACAATAACTTGCTTTTCCCTGCTGTTTCACCAGAATTATTGAAACATTTTCTCACTATTGCCAGCTGGATCAGTCTCTGTGACTTCCTTCTATTTTGATTCTAAATATTATTTCAAAAATAAATGCATTATCCTTTAGAATACAAAATAAGACTGGAAGTCACCTTGGATTTCACCAGTGTTTCTCTTGTCTTTAGTATAAAACTTACCTAAAAAAGCCCTTTATAAGAATGAAAGTGTTTTTCCTAATGACCTCAAGGAAAGAATTCCATAAGCTTTTACCATTCTCTCCTCTATTTATCATGCTGCAGTATTGACATGTCTAACTTGTTTCTGGAGATTAGACTTATCTCCGTTTTTTTTTTTTTTTTTTTTTTTTTTTTTTTTTTTGCTCAGTGAAGATAGGAAAATATGTCTGTGACTTTTTTTTTTAAACAAAGCTTGTGTGTTTCATTAATGTTTATGTAACTTTTAAATAGGCAATATTTAGCTTACTTATTTTTTTCTTTTCTTATTTAATTATTGTTTTACCTCTCATAAAGCCATTATGGGAAGGTATAAGAAGGTCTTTTGGGAAGGTTACAAAGAAGGGCAACCTATAAGCTGTATAATGCATAAAGCCTTTATGAGAGGTAGAACAATAATTAAATAAGAATTAATAAGCCACTAAAATAGCCACTTTGAATAATAGAAAAATGGAAACATTATATTCAACTTAATAAAGTTAAGTGAGAACTATATGTCTGAGGTTAAGATCGAAAGGAAATTTAAATAATATAAACCATTAGTTGGAAGATTAATAGCAAAAGTTTTCAATGTTTGAGATACACACTTTTTCTTATTATTTTCTCAAGGTAAAATATATGTGGAGAGAAATCATTTGTCTCGAAAAAGTAATTCATCTTCATCTTAATACATAAAGCAATTTTACTTCAATTTCTACTTCACAGCACATATGTGGAAGCCTACAATGAAAAATCTGCCTTAGTGTAGTAGTTCCTTGGCTTTTCCTAATTTGTTAATTTTTCTCCTCAATTCTCACTTCCTTAGCTGCTCGTGTGGTCACTTCCCTCACAATTGTCATAGGTATTTATTTTCAAATGGGCCTGTTATCTCTCCTTGTCTCTGCAATGCATTTTTGTCTTTTATTTACTTTACATTCTACCCCAGGATGTGTCATTTTTAAATCCAGATATGATATAATTTTTTATACAGTAATTAAGCATTTCCAAACATGAAAACAAAGATGTATTGGGTTTGTCTCATGCTTAGTTCTAAGGTGTACCAATAAATGTTATGATACACTAGGAACAAGGTGATGTCTTAGTCTTGCATCAGAGTTTTGAGATGGATGCTACAGACATAAAAACAGTACAGAGTATGGTAACTATGTGGGAAATAATTATGGCTGATTTGTATATAACTGGGCAATGAATATTGTGTGCACATCTGACATATTAAAAAGCACTTGTTGCTATTGTTTCTGTAGAGGTAAGTTTTATAACTTATCATGGGTTTTCTTTGGTGACAAAATTAAGGGTGTTGCACTCATATGGAGTTAGCAATTAGTCCAGCACTACATCAATCTATTTTAATTAATTGGACTCTGAAAGGTTTAGTTTGAGAAACAGAACTCTGCTATTAAAGAAAAGAAACAAAGTAATCATCATTATCATTATATAGTATATTATTCGCAGGGAAATATAATTATCATGTATGCATTTTAACAAGGTTCAAACAAAAAAATTCTAAATGAATCAGAAAGGTGTGCTAGTCAAATCAAGTTTTCTATAACAAAAGTCTAGGTAAAAAGATGACATGAGGGTTAGTAAAGGGAGTAACAATATAGAAAGTGATGGAAATGAAAGTGGCATATAGGAAGAAGAGCTGACAATACTTCACAACACATTTTTTAACCCCAGGCAAAGGAAATTGGGTGCATAATGGTGCTATTATGATACTGGAGTCAGAAAGAGAAGCAGATTTTTCTGGGGGTGAGAGTTGGAAGAGCATTATGGTAGTTATTTCTGAAATATTTTGTGTTTATTCTGACCATAAGTGGGGAAGCTTACTTGGTAGGTTTTAGTAATAGAATTTTGGAGCTAAAAAGGAAGATCTAGTCTAGAAATACAGATTTGGTACTCTGAGCAGAGTAAATATCTAATAATGTATTGAGATTGGTTGATGACAAAATATCCAATGCCTTCTTTTAACTAACCTTTATTACACACACATGCACATGCACACACACACATACAGGATTAACCTTACTTTAAAGGCCATAAAGGACTTTTAAGTATCTTGGGTTAGAGAACTCAAATGTGTGTGTGTGTATTTTTTGAGACGGATTTTCACTCTGTCACCTATGCTGGAGTGCAGTGGCATAATCTCAGTTGACTGCAAACTCTGACTCCTGGGTTAAAGTAATTCTCCTGCTTCAGCCTCCTGAGTAGCTGGGATTACAGGCACCCACCACCATGCCTGGCTAATTTTTGTATTTTTAGTAGAAACAGAGTGTCTCCATATTGGCCAGGCTGGTCTTGAACTCCTGACCTCAGGTGATCTGCCCATCTTGGCCTCCCATAAGTGTTGGGATTAAGCCACCACACCTGGAGTGAGTCACCACACCTGGCCTTTCCTTATGATTTAGTCTGCATTCAGCAAACTATTTTTTTTTTTTTTGTAGATAGGATGAATCTTTGTTCTCTGTATCCACTTCAAGAATAAGAAAAGTATAATTTTTCCCATTTGCCTCAGAAGGTTTCCATTGGTAAGACTAAATCCTCTGAATTTTATTATTATGAATTATTCAATAAAACTTTTGTTATTTTCTCACTTAAACTCGGGTTTAATCTTCTGTTTTTACATTATTCTCACTTACATAGCTAAAACTGCTTGTTTTTGTTGAGCTCTGCTAAGAAATACAGTGTTTGCTTAATACTGCAGTATATTTGAACATATGTATTTTCTACAAATGGAACTTGAGTGTAAAACGTCTTACAATTTGCAGGTTGTGAAATAAAACCAAAATAATTTGATTGGGGTCATTTGGGAAGGTATAAGAAGGGCAACCTTTAAGGTATATAATCCAATATTAGTTATACAAGTTTAGGAGTCATGGTAGTCGAAGTTTAGATACTAACTAAATGCCATTGTGACTTTATATTCATCTTTTAACCTTCAAATCTTATTTAACTCATATATTTAATTGTATAAGAAAATATCATTCGTCATTGATTAGCTGGGGCATTTAAGAGGAAACATATAGTTCCTGATTATACAGTGGGTGCTCAATAAATGTGCTTTACATTCTGTCTATCTTACTGGTTCAACATTCAAAGCCTAGGGCCTCTTACTTTCTTTTAATCTTTCTCAGTACAGAGAATTCTTATAAAAGATGAAAATATGGATGTAATTCACACATGCACACACACTTGTGTGTGTATTTGGAGAAATTCTAAAATTAGGTTTTGTACATGAAGTCATATTATCTGTAGATAAAGAAAGCTAAATGAGTTAAAATATGGAAGATAATTTCGCTTTTTTATGATATAATTTTTAAAATCTCTTCTACGACTTAGCCAAAATTGCTTTCTTTTTGAATTAATTATGTTGCGTTGTGTTAATCTGAAATCAGTATTAATTATGAGTTATAGCATACTCTTTACGTATAAATATCTCTCAGCTACTGAATCAAAACTAGAAATATTTTTTTAATATTCAATGGCTTAATCTATCATAGAAAGTTTGTAAGTAAACAAACTTCATGACACTTTTACCAAACATTTCCCCTCAAATGATGTAATGAAATGATAACGTGAGGCTGCTATATTAATCTAATAAGAAAGCTTTGAAATATGTTTGTCTCTGTAATTAATACCACTTTAATTAATTGGCAAAAATGACCTGGTTATAATATACATTAGGTTAAATTATTTTCCAGTCAGAGACATATGGTTCTGATATATACTGGGTGTTTCATAAATGTGCTTTACCTTCTATCTTGCTGGTTCTGTATTCAAAGCCTAGGTCCTCTTCCCTTCTCTTAATCTTCCTCAATACAAGGAACTGTATGTAATATGTACACCTGCGTATAATATATATAACATACAACTACCAACATACCAACAAGCAAATAAGACATTATATTATTGACCATATCTCTGTTTATTCCGACACTGACACAAAAACATTAGTGTGTTCTTTAATAGCATTATATGAACAATGACTGAAGTTAAGATTTTTGAAATGTGCTCTTACAGGACAAGACCCTATAGTGATAGTTGACCATGGGGAATTGCATAATCCTTTTTTTAAATTGATATTGCTCTTTTCGGTTTTATTGCTTTTAACACTTTTTATTTTCTGGTGCACCTTATTCCTATCTTTAATCCTGCTTCACCCTTAATTTTTTTTCTGTATGCTTAACTTTCAATATGGCCATAGCCCTCTTTCTCTACACTAAGGTAAATTTTACTCTTCTCAATTGCCTTCTGTACCTGGTAAATTACTTAAGATCCTCACTCTTTACCTGTACCAATGAGGCAATGGAGTGAATGGCTAAAATGGCAGGAGAACTTACTGCTTAATGTCAAAAAGGATTCTGATAAATCAGAATTATAAGAAGTAATAATGAAGGCAGGCACACAAGAAATTTCTCAAAGTTTCAAACCCAAGTATGTGTTTGACCACAGTGACCACAGTGATAGTAGCTTAATAGAAAAGTATAAATAATTTTGTGTCTGTGTTTGTAAATAAACAAACCAGTTGAAACCTATTCTGCTTTAATAACATATTAAGAAAAATACAAGCACATTCTGTCTTCAAGTGATTTCCTTGCACTAAGAAAGGAACCTACATACATTGTGAAATATAAGGTACACATACGTTTGTTGTGTCAGAGATTCCTCTTTTTGATTCCTACAGTATTTACTATAAAAATTTACTTCTTAAATTTGAGACACTGAAGGGCCCTATGAAATTCAAATTCATTATCTAATAAAAAGAAGATGTAATCAACAAGCATTAACATTGTGAACTGAGCACATTAAATAACATAATCTATTAGCTCTGTGTCTTGATGTCAATAAAACTGAATTTGCACAATTTTACATTTTTAGAAGCAAAAGGAATAGAACAAAAAACACTCTTCTATTGGGATATTCTTGAACTATGTATCACAGTCCAAACATGGAGCAAGACCAAGAGCATGAGACAATGAAAATAATATTTGTTAAATCGTTGAATATTGTTTCTTATGGTGTACTTTAAAAGTAACATATCCTAATTTAGTTCTTACAACTTCCTTGGGTAATAAATATATCACTGTTCCAATTGTACAAATTATAAAATATAATAAATTTAGTCTCAGAAAGATAAAAATAAGCTTTACTTTTAGTGGTATGAGAAGCATTTGGGGATATCAAATACATGGAGTGGGATAATTTGACTTGCTTTTACATCAGGGTCACTTGACTGCTAGTTCAGGAAGAGGGTGATAAGAGCATGGGTTGAAGCTGGGAATCATTAGAAGACTATCGTAATAACTCAGTCAAAAGATGAGGTGACTTGAATTAGAATAGTAGTAATTGTAGTGAAAAGTCATCAGATTCTGGGAGTATTTTGCAGATAAAACCAACAAGGTAGGTTATTAGAATGAATGTGAGCTCTAGGAGAAAGGGAAGTGTCCAGTGTATCACTGAGGTTTTGATTAAAGCAACTAGAACATTTCTTTCTGCAATAGAGAAGACTGCAGAAAGAGAAGTTTTGATAAGGAGGGTAGAATGAGAGCTGAATTTTGAACATGTTACTTTTGAGACTTTTGTTAGATAATCAATTGAATATTTTAAAGAGACAATAGTATACTCAATGCTGAAGTTATTTTGGGCAGAATTTAATGCTGGTTATATCAAATTATAAGAATACAGATATCATTTAAAGCCAAGAGAATAGAAGGAATTATTACAGAATAATTTTAGGCCGAAAGCCCTTAATAAATGAGGGAAATCCAAATTGATGACAAAGAATAAATGTTTATTGAGGAAAAAGAAATAGAAGAAAAGTGTATGTTTTCAAAGCCATATAAAGGCCTAATTTCAGCAGAAGGGAGAGAAATAAGTCAGTGAAGACAGAGAATTGACAACTGGATGTGAAAATGTGAAGATCACTGAAAACCTGACAAGCAGATTTGGCAAAGTAATGGGATTAGGAGCTTGATTTAACTGGATTCTGAAGAGAATAGAAATGGAAGGAAAGAAATTAGATGAACTAAATATACAAAGCTCTTTCAAAGAGTAATTCTGTAAAAACTAAAATACATGATTTAGTAACTAAATATGGAAATAGTCAAAGAGGCTTCTTAAAAATGAAACAGATATAACAGAACGTTTTTATGGTGTTTGAAAATATATAGAAGAAATTGTTGAGAATTCCTTGAGCAATGTCCTTGAATGGAAAGAGTACAAGGAGTCTCTCAAAAGTAAGAGAACTGTCTTTTGCTAAGTACATGGAATGTTACGCTTCAGTAATAGAAGAGACAGAGATGAGGTTGTGGTGATGGGAATGGATTAATGTTCTCTTCAGATTGTTTTGATTTACTCAGTAAAATTGGAATAAAAGTCATCGTCTAAGAACAAGAAGGGGGTGGAATTTTGAAAGTTTGAAAATTGAAAATAATTTATTTAGATCTTTCTAAATGTTAGAGACCATAAATTTTGAAGTCAAACTCTTCAACATGATTATATGCATACTTCTTCAGTCATGTTCAATGGTGAAGATCTAGGAATGAAGAAGAAAGGGATTTGTGCTGAACTAGTGTTGGTGTCTAGTCTAGAAAATAAGAAAAATGAGTAAAGATTGAGAGGATTGAAGGTATTTTACTGAAATAAGAATTTATTTATAGAAGGAACTAAGGGTATGATATGGCTGAAGAGGAAAGATATCAGGAACAATGGATTATAACTCCTGGTGTGGTTAAAATATCACTGGAAGGTGTATGTGTCTCTTCATTAACTGACATCAGCTGAAGGCAAGGAAACGTGCCATGTTTTGAAACCATTTATTAAATATATACATAATGGATAAGTCCATTATATAATTGAATAAAAAAATTACTTTTACATTACTTTCTCCCATTCAGAAATTTAGAAATTCTCTACCAATTATTTATAGAAAAGAGAAACTATATAGCTAATATAAGCTTTCATTCATTAGATGAATAACAGCTTTGGTATCAAACATATAAAAAATAAAATGAATAAATAAATATATAATAGCCACTCTCATACTATAATATATTACTCATCTAGATGTGTGGGTGTAGATGTGATAGAATTTCTTCTACTTAATAGAAACATCTTGCCTTCTTGAGTGTTGTGTGGGCTTTAAATATGACAGGCGAGAAAATCCTTCTCATTTATAGAGTGATGTCAATGCCAGTGCCTTTGTTTGGGCTATCTTTTAAAATTTACCAAGTGTTTCTCTTTTTGCTTCTCATATGGGGCCTATACATTAAGTAGCACTGCCATACTACCCTATTTTACAAATCAGTCATCTCAGATTCAGAGAAACTAAAATACTGCCCAAACCACAACATGTAAAATTACAGAATATTCAAATCTAGTGTTCTGAAAGATAGCTTTCTGTAGTAAAAATGCATCTTTGGCCATATCTGTGAGTACATTAGTTAAAGCATGCCCTTCTCTTTACAAAATAAATCTTAATTTTTCAATTTTTTAAAGTATAGGCGTACGTCCCACAATACCTTGGATGACTTTTTTTTTGAGACAGTCTTGCTCTGTAGCCAGGCGCCAGGCTGGAGTGCAGTGGGGTGATCTCTGCTCACTGCAACCTCTGCCCAGGTTCAAGCAATTCTCCTGCCTCAGCCTCCCGAGTAGCTGGGACTACAGGCGCGCACCACCACGCCCAGCTAATTTTTGTATTTTTTAGTAGAGACAGGATTTCACCATGTTGGCCAGGATGGTCTCAATCTCGACCTCGTGCATGATCCACCCGTCTCGGCCTCCCAAAGTGCTGGGATTACAGGCGTGAGCCACCATGCCCAGCCAAGTATTTATTATAATAAATCATGGAGCTTGAAATCCTTTCCAGAGCTTAGTTAATACACTATTCGTGTACTGTCTCCCAAGCCGGAGACGTGTTTTTGAAATTATATACCCGTCGTCATCATAAGGACTTAAATGATGATACCAGTAAGGGAACTGGCTGGTACACACATGTACACAGGAAACTTTCATACTATTTGGGGATGTTAAAATGTAATTTGTAGGCAAATTTGTCAGAGTTTACTTGAGTTAAGAACAATTCTTTAACTGGGCAACACTCACAACCAGAGGAGGTTCATAGAGCCCTGCCTGGCAGTATAGGCAGGGAGCTTTTATAGGCCCTATTGGCTGAACACAGAAGGAAAGTAGATAAGTCATTTGCTACACCTAGGCATCCACCTCATTTGGGCATAGTGTGAAGAGTCATCTGCCTTCTTTGGGCATGATGTAATGAGCCATCTGCCTAATTTAGGCCTAATGTGATGAACTGGCTGTCTATGATTGGCTAAACTTGGCTCTGTATTATATTCCTAAATTAGGTTTTGGCATGTGTATGTACTAAGTTAGGTTGCAGTTTGTTATGCAGGAACTCAAAAAGTAGAGAGACAGCCAAAGGCTAATGGCCTTCTGCTAACTTAACAACATATAGAGAAACAGTGCAAATGTCTGTACTCAGCATCATTGTTTTAGTTGGATTACTTAGGTTGTTCTAAAAGAGATACCTTCAGTCTAACTCAGACAGTGCAGATATATTTTAAAAATATGTATAGAGATAATGAACATAAATTCTCATAGATATAACAGAGCATAAATGTTAGCACATAGAGACAGTGATATACCCTTAACTGGAAGTTTTAATGTTTACATTTTACATTATATCTTTTATTTGTCATATAATTGTATCAATTTCTATCATTATTGTCATTTATCTTCTTTTTAGCTTTCTTTTCACTGCATCTGCCGGTGCTATTCTGTATAGAGTTCATGACTTGTGGTTTTTGCTTATTTGTATTTCTAACTCCTCATGATGTGGGACCAGTTACTGCCCATTATTATTTTTCTTGCTTCATGCCTTACATATATCCACAGTTTTATTGTCTGTTTTGACTAGTAAGTGCTTGATGCTTTCATATTTTCTGGTTGTTATTCCAACGGAGACCATCTTCTTGCATCCAACATTTTCCCACTTTCTTTCTTTTCATGACAGACCACCTTAGATATTCCTGGCCAGCTCATGGATTGTGGCTCCTGGACCAACTAATCTTTTTTAGTCTATTCACCTGTGGCCAAAGAATACATGCTGAACTTGTGGGCCCTTACTGTTTCTCTAAAGTAGGAAACTTGCTGTGGAGTAGTCTCCTTGCTGAGGTTACATGAGTATGATAGCTTCCATGATTTACCTATGTGTAATATGCAAGATCTTAAATAGATTTGTAAGTAGTGAGGTTATATATTATCATTCATTTATTACTGATCACATTTTAACCCAGTCTCTAGCTACAGGCAGCAGATGGATTTCCAATCTTACTTGTTTATCACTTACTATTGCCAACACATACATAAAGGGCCTTTTAGAATATCTTTAAAGAACTCATGAGAGTTCCTTATGAGATAATATTATAAAACTTAGATGTTAGGCACTTTCTTACAGTCTCTGTGTCTCCTCTCTATAAACTGCTTGCATTGATGAAAGTAGAGATTTGTGTATAGCAGTTAATAACCATATATCATAGCTTGGAAAACAAAATGGACAACTTAAGAAAGATGGAACAGATTACAAATGATAAACCCTGCTTTGAATCAATAGAAATTTAAATCATTTCTTGAATTTTTATTTACATATAATCAAATAGCATAAATGGGAAGTCACAGGTACTCTGGCACAGGAATTGGGATAAATTGATCTTATATTTTATATTTCATAAGAACATGAAAAAGAAAATTATGGTATGCTATTAATAATGATTTGACCCCATTTTATTCCAAATGATCTGTGAAATTGAAAAATAAAAATTTTCATTACATAGGATGTATTAGTTATCTCTTGCAGCCCCAGACATACCTCTTAAAACAACAAACTTTTAGTATCCCATAGTTTCTTTTTCTCAGGAATTAATTAGCAGCTTAATTGACTTCTTATTTGGCTCTTCCACTGGTTTAGGGATTCTCATGAGGGTTTACAGATATTCATTAGAAGTGAGTCACCAATTCCAGGTCACACTCAAGGGAAAGAGAATGATGCTCCTAATTTTAAAGATAGTTTCACAAAAATGTGTAAAGATATTTGAGACTACTGTAAACAATAAAAATAAATTTACCGAAGAATTGTCTTCTTAGTAGAATATGAAACTCCTGGTGACTGTGAAGATAATGACATATTTATGAACAAAATGGCTTAGGTTATTTTTCATATATCTATCACACTGCTTTTTGGTCTGTAACTTCACTTCCAAGGCCACAACTTAATGGAGCAGGGATTAATGCCTGCTTAAAAGCTGCTAGCTATAGGCCAGACAATGATTGTTGGTTAGCAATACAACATACGGAACATATACAACCAAACTAGTCCACTCCTTTCCTTTGGGTTTATGTTTATGAGACTATTAGTTTTCTCTTGCTGTAGCAAAATATCACTTCAAATTTAGTAGCTTACAAAAACACAAATTTGTTTTTTTTTTTTTAGAATAAAAAGAATGAAATAGAGAAAGAGAGAAAAGGAGAGTGAAAGAAACAG